>JAOWBW010001510.1:0-80683 GCA_026119855.1 Campanula takesimana | reverse complement strand
TTGACAGTTAATGGGATCTAGGGGCTACGCTCAAGAAAGATGTGTGAGACTATCCTCAAAGTCTCTCAAGAGGAATGTCGAAGGGCCTTCATGTCATGTGTGCTTGTGCTTGTTCCCTCCAATCAAGGATGGGCCTTTCTTGCTCCACTTATAATCAATGGTGGCACTCTAGGGGCTACACTCAATATTAAAAGTCTCCCTTGGCAAGAAGCAATTCACTTCACCTCCTAACAATGGCCCTAGCAAAGCCATATACAACGTTGAGGCATCCTCAATTATTTTGGCACCAAAGGTCTAAAGGGGCTTCGCAATCTAAAATCTTGTGGGCTACGACATTACAGTAATCCGAGCAAAGGGCAATATTTGGGCTTCACAATTGACAATATTTTGGGCAACGATACTCGATATAATTCAATGTGGGGAATAGTCTTCATAAAACCAAGCGTTCTCCACCATCCTTCATAAAACAAAAAAAAATATTTTTCTTTTTCTTTTTCTTATTTGTGTAAAAATTATGTGCTTCATTTTGCTTTACTCCTAGATTCTTCCCCAGCGTTCTCCACCATCCTTGAACTACATTGGTCTGATTCTCTTTAAGGGATACGTAGGCAGCCTTTTGGCATGACCAACCCATCATCCAGAATGTCATCTCACCAACACTCCATCAAAGTACAAGCGACTCATCTTCATCAAAGGTGTCGGCATCCTTCATCAAAGACACGGCATCAGAAATCCATCCCGAATCAAGCGGCCATGCATACACATAACAAGTACAAGAACACAACAGAAGCGGCAGACGGATTCTCAGATCTCGCCAGGTCTTCTCTAGACTTTAAATGCGGCAGACGAATTCTCAGATCTCGCCAGTTCTTCTCTAGACTTTAAATGCGGCAGACTTTAAATGCGGCAGACGGATTCTCGGATCCCGCCATGTCTTCTCTAGACTTTAAATGCGGCAGAAGGATTCTCGGATCTTGCCAGGTCTTCTCTAGACTTTAAATGCAGCCGACGGATTCTTGGATCCCGCCAGGTCTTCTCTAGACTTTAAATGCGGCAGACGGATTCTCGATCTCACCAGGTCTTCTCTAGACTTTAAATGTGGCACACGGATTCTCGGATCTCGCCAGGTCTTCTCTAGACTTTAAATGCGGCAGATGGATTCTAGGATCCCGCCAGTCCTCTATCAGCAAAAGTCGCTCACACAGGGAGCGCATTCCTATCCCTTGCAATTTCAATAATTCCTGCTTTTTATCGAGTCTTTATTTTCTTTTGTCGATGTCCTCGGCGGTTGTCTTTCTTTCGTCGACGCATTTTGCTTTGCAATCCACATCGCCGAGGGGCTCTGTAGACACCCCACCTTGGACCTCTCACCCCGATTGCATACAAAGTATTTTTATTTAACTTATTTTTGTTAATTTCTGTTACTTCGGTTAAGTTCTTAACTGATTCCGTTAGTTTGGACTAAACTGCATAACAGAGTTAACTTTAGAGTCATTTCTGTCATTCTATCATTTTTACCCGCGAGCGCCTCCGGCACTGCCAGTGAGCCGCGCGCGCGTCTCGGCCCTAAAGCGGGACTCGCGCGCTTCCCACTTTGGCAGTAACGGATTGCACCATTTTCCCCTCCCTTTTCTTATTACAACATCTCTTCTTGATACAAAAAGACCTTTTTTTACCTCCACATTCATCCCCCCAAGGCTTGTAACTCTCAATCCCATATTCTTAGCCTTTTCTTTAAAACAAAATATTTCTTTTTATTATTATTTGATTTTCTCTTTATTATTTTATTTTCTTTATTTTCTTATTGGTTGAAAGACCATATTTGCTTCTCTTTTTCACCTATGAAAACCTCTTCTTTTTACCTTAGAAAAGGGACTTCAACTTCTTACACACCAAAACTCTACACACATTTTCTCAACAATATTTTCTCTACAAAAACACTACACAAAGTGTTGCACAATAATTTTTCTACAACAAATCCATCTTCAAGTAAAATTTTGAAGTTCTTCTTTTCTAAAGGTACTTTATTCTTCTTCTTTTATTTTATTTGTCTAGTTAATGTATGCAATCCCCATAAAAGGGAATATGACCTAAAAGGCCACTTCACTATTGAAGTTTGGTCAAAGTTATCTTCCAACATTTCAAATACTACTTTAATTTCCCATTTCATATTAATGTAATTGTTACATGTAATCTTTAGCATAAATCAATAAAACAAGTTTCTTTTTATTTCTCTTTTGTAATTCCCCTTTTTCTTTACATTATAATTGTTAGCACTTTTCTCATATTAAAATAAGGATATTTACCATTAGAACACCTTTAGTAGCAAGACCCGCGTAAGCGGGGCGGAGTGGGTGTTTAAGTACTTCCCACTCCGTCATCTAACCCCCGAACCCTTCTCTTCCCGAATCTTTGGTTTCGTAATATAAAATAGGCTATTTCTTTACGTTTTTCTTATGTTCCCTTAATAACATAGGTGGCGACGCTACAATTAAAACAAGTTAGACATCCTAAGATCCTTCCACCACTCTAGCCAAGTTGTGGTTTTTCTGGGGTATCTACAGTTGGAGCTCGTACAGAGGATGTTGGGTTTCGATCAAACATGCGCAACGGAATTTTGCATTTCAAATTTTTTGAAACCCAAAGCCCATAGATCCGTCTATATGATTAAATCAAATACAATAACATGAATATAGGATAAAACTAACCCTTGATGGCTATCAAATTTTCTCTTGGTCTTTGGTGGAGATTTGAAGACTTGATCACGATCACAAAGCTTGAACACGAACTTTGAAGATGATGATTTTCACCCTCTAGCGGTATCCACACTTCGAACGAATATCAAAGGAGCTTCTTTGATCTTGGTTGCTAGACCAAATTGTGAAACACTTTTCCACAATCAAAAGAACTATATGGAATTTATTTTGTGTATTATTTTGTTCTTCAACCAAGAATGTCTTAGAACAAAATAAACCCTCTCTCAAACTCTTTGAGACTCACAAAATCATCGGCCTTGAGTGCTGGCCGAATTTGGTCTTTTATACACAAGTATGACCTATTCCAAATAGGAAACTTGTGTCAAAATCCGTCCAAAATTCGTTTCCTAATCAAATTAGAAATCTGCCACCCGACAGCACTGTGCGGCCGCCCAAAACCCTCTGTGCGGTCGCACAACTATCTGAAGCAAAACTGGTACATTTCTGTGCTAAGTGTGCGGCCGCCCAGTCAATACTGTGCGGTCGCCCACTCTTCAGAATGTCCAGAATTTCCAAAATTCCAATATAGTCCCTTTTAAAGATTCGTTCTATTGTGTGTGACCCTCTAGGATTATACTAAGTTGGCAATGGGTTCAAACATGAAACCATAAGATATGATTAGGTTCTAGCAAACCGTCATACCTACCCAAATAGTATAACTTAGATGCAAGTTCGCATTCCTTTAGAATATGTCATAATCCTTTTGTCCACGATATCATTGAACACAAGTCATGGTCAAAGAGTCAACTTGTTTTGTTCAATACTTTCTCGATTCCGAATATGTTGATAATCCAAATGTCATTGATCCAATCAATTCATTTGAGTCCGGCCGAACATTTCATCAACATCATTCCTACGAGAGGCCTAAGCTTGATATCTCTCCGAAGAGGGACAAATCCATTTAGCTTATTATTCTTCCCTACGTGAATCCGATTATGCCAATCATACCTTTTATAACTACTCGGTTAAAAGTAGCGTTTGAATATGTCAAACATAATGTTCATCAAGTGGAAGACTATAATAACTTCATGTCTAAGGATTCAAATGACATAACTAATATGAGTTATATGTACGACATAGACCATGACATAAATCTCATAGAGCGGGTCATGTCCAGTACCTTGTTCCAAACAAGTACCCATAAATCTAACATGATCATCCCATGATCATTTAGCCTTTATACTAGTGCTTAACAAGTACTAGGGACGGAGATTATTATAAGTAAACATGAACAACAATAATAATCAAAACATCTCTTTATTGATATGAAATAAATGATAACAATTACAACGTTTATTAAACGTGCCTAGGGCACCACTACCAACAGAGGACACCGGTGGATCCTCCTGAGGGCATGAACCTTTCTGACCATCGGAATGACCCTTACCTCATGGGGGCGGATGCGGCTGGCCTGGTTACTGATGAACCGTATGGACGGTTTGTGGCCACTCGGCTCAGGTCGCCACAGGTAGTAGCTTTGGGGGTAGCCCCTCCAGTTTGGACAGACTATTCTTACGTCTGTGTGGATGGCAAAGTTCACAAGATGGACTTGTTTACTCCAGGGGAGGGGGTCCCAGCTGAGGAGATCCCAATTGAGGTGGTATGTTTTCTCCTTTGTTTTACACATACACCCCTTTCATCTCTGTCTCTTTTGCTGAGCCATTTCTATTTTCATATGCAGGTTGCGGGGCGAGCACTGCTGAGGCAGCCTAGTTTCTTAGGACGGGCCAAGAAGTGGTTTAAAAAGTTCACGGGTCGCTCTTCGAAGGGGCCTCGGGTAGAATACATCTTTGTGCCGGGCAGGAACTCTGTGAGTGGCGAGGAGAGACCTCGCAAGAAGGCATCGAGCGTGGAGCTGCCTCCCTCCTATGTTCGCAGTCAGTCCATGAGTGCTGCTGACATAACATCTTTTCGAGGCTCATTGGGAGGTACGGACACTCATGAGACTGCCCCAGATCCTTTTGCTCATTTGACTTTGGAGCACCCTGGGTCAGCTTCTGTTGATCATCCGGGCACTTCCTCCCAGTTTGTTTGGCGTTCCTTTCAGCCATCCGCTGGTGAGGACATGAGCTTAGCGGAGTCCCTCTTCCACTTTGACCCTAGTTCTTATCCAACTCACGGGTCGGGCATTTCTTATTCACCTCCGGTTGACTCAGATCGGACCCAGATTCCGAGTAGATGTACCTGTTTAAACAATTCTATGTTTTGCTTTGTTTTGAAAACATGTGTATAAAGAATCTGTGACTTTATTAATGTTCAAAATGTTCTTTATTTGTAAACTCGCTTAAATGCATGGCTCAGGCCTTAAAAGGGTTTTTTTTTTTGGTGGTGTGACTTGTGGGGAATTCCCGAAAATGTGTTTAGACTCAATTATGTACAACTGGGACATGTTTTTTGACAGGTTTTGAGCAAGTGAAAATGAGTTTCACTTGTGGGCCAGTCTGTTGGTATGGGCTGCTAATCTGAATTTTTACAACGGACAAAGTATCCGTACGGTTGGAGCAGAGAGTTTACTTTTTTGACCAAAAATTTCTGAGGACCTCTGGGGAATTTTGGAAAGTTGAAGATTTTCTTGGGAGATTGTTGACTCTGCGTTTCTTCCTAAACTGGGCTTACCAAAGCATGACCTTTCCGCTAATCCTTTTAATGTGCCGTTATGGTTTGATAGCCCTGGTTCATTTGGGAATCCAATCCTATGCCCTGACCTTCCTTGGGGATGATCTTTTCTTTGATCACTTCAAACGTGCTCCTATGACTTATTAGCCCCAGTCTTCTTTCGACTGAGAACTGCTCCGTCCACATACCTTGGCTTTTCTTACTGTCATCAGGGGACCGACTCTTTTGCGCATCCCGCTTTTCCTAATCAGCCTTACGGGCATCCCACCTGACTGGTATCCATTCCGTGTCTTTTGTTCTTTATTCTATAGGAGTGGTCTAGTCGACTCAAGACGCGGACACGAGCAAGTCATGTTTGCTTGCATCAAATGAAAATAGACATAGGCATTTGCGGGAGTGAGTCCCTTTTGTGACGAAGGAAGCCTATGGAAAGCATTCAGTGTTTGGATCTTTCCTAAGATTTAGAAAAGAAGACTTTTTGAGACATTTGAAATTTTCCTTAGTTAAAATTATCAAAATGATTGCTGGAATGGACCATGTTCATCATCAAGTCAAGATTATAGCAATCAATTAGACTTAACATGTATAAATGTTGTGATCAATTGAGATTAATATTCAATCAATGGCAATATCAGAAGGGGAATGTGTTTAAGGGGAATTGGTCTTTTGACGTGACCAAAGAAGGTATTGTATGAGGAGTTGGTCGCTGATGGGACCGAAAAAGAAGGACTTGGTTATCTTTGAGGGGACCAAGGTTTGATGGTTTTTTTTCTTGTCATGACCGGACCCAAAGGTTGCCTACGTTCCCCTCAGTTTGAGAAGCTCAGGTTGCCATAGTTCGGCCTTGCACCGCCTTTTGCCGGGGTTGGCACCTCATGGAAAGATGTTGTTGCCTTATCGATGGAGATGACTTTGCTCCTTTTGAAAGGTTTTTTTTTTTATGACGGATCTTCCTGATGGTCTCATTGTGAGATGAACTTTCCTTTACCATGTATTTACTTCCTTTTTTTCTTTCATTTCCTTTCCCTCTTTCCACATATTCATTTCCTTTCCCTCTTTCCTTCTTCTTTTTTTTTTTTTTTTTTTTTTTTGAGGGGGAACATTAATTCTAACTTGTCGTATCGGGCATTGGCCCATTTGCGGCCCCTTGGTGGAATGTCCGTCGCTTTTGACTTTGAATATTCGGGAAATCCTTTGTTCGGTTGCACACGTGTGATCACGGTTGAATCCTGGTGGTTGAGCAACAACATCCTTGCCTTTTCTTTGTCTTGGGATGCCTTTGATGTGCATCGAGAATTTGTATAGGGAAGGTGTATCGGGGATGTGTATCGGATATGTATATGAGGGGATTTGCCATTAATGGTTTCTTTACGCCAATTGATCACAACATTCATTCACATCAAGATTAATTGTTTGCATTTGGCATTTTTCACTTGTGTTAGGTCCATTCGTCCTTAATGAGTCGTCATTGACTAGTATGCTTAGAAGTCAACTCATCATTTTAGGGACGTAGCAATCAATTGATAATAATAAGTAAGGCAATTTCAAGAGTAAATGTAATTTGCAAATAATGTCTCAAGTCTAGAGAGAATAGAAGGAAAATGACTCTTTCATTTCATGGAAAACTCGATTTTCTTACAGACTCGACTTTGGTGTTTCTTTACACAAACCTTGCCTCGCAAGGCTTTAGGGAAAACAAAGACAATGTCCAAAACGGACTTTTGGAATTATAGGACCTATGAAACTAGACCACTCCTAATTTCCTTTCCTTCTCTTTTTCTCTTCTTTCTTTCATCCCTCTCCTCTTAACGTTCCTTCTCAAACTCAGACCCGCTTGTTGCCCGTCTTTGTGATGATCCCCTCATCGATGAGCCCCTGGATGTTGTTCCTTAGAGTTGGGTAATCATCCGTGGAGTGGCCCAAAGCTTGGTGATATTTGCAATGCTGCTTCTGGTCACGGCGCAGTGTGGGCGGTTCGGTCCAGATTACGTGGCGGCTGAGTAGCTCAATCTTTCCAATTTCAAGTAGGCGTTCCAGCATCTGGTCCCTAGGTATACCCAACTCATGAAACCAGCGATAGTAGGCTCCTTTGCCTTGGGGGTAAAACCCCCCCTACGACTTCCGTGGGCTTTCTATGGGAAAGTGCGATGGGTTTAACTTACTCGTGAGGCCCTTGCCCATCTCGGGTTGAACCATTGGAGGTAGTTCTCGGTGGGGATGAAGACCTTTGCGAGGATTTCTTGATTTCCTCAATGGACTTAACAATCTTATGAAGGCACTCTCGGGTATGCCTTGAGTTATGCCTTTCCATTTCGTCGGTTAATTCTGCCCGGCTATGCAGGAGCTCATATCTGTGATCATACTTTTCCTCAATGGCTTCTCTGAGCTTCTTTCCACCTTTCTCCCACACCTCCTCAACTCTCTCGTGAAGGATTTCCTTGATTTCCTCACGAAGCTGTTGGACCATGTTGATCGTCCCATTACGGCTAGCCTCCAACTTTTGAATTCGGTCTCCCATCGTGCTGACCATCTTTTCCAAGATTTTCACTCTGGCCTCCAACCGGGACTGGTTGTCCATCCTAATGTCCGACTCCGTTGCTTGGGTGTTGGCTTCCATTACTTCCTACCAAACGAATGACCATCAAGCCATAAGGGGGCTTCGAAGGGATTCACGGAAAAGTCATGCTTTGAGTAAGAAAGGGACTTCGACACAGGAAGGTTTGACCCACTGAAAAACAGTTTCGACTTTTAAGAACGAGTTTAAGGGAAAAGAACCAAGCTATGCATTTTGATGAATTTATCATTCAATATTTTTTTAGAAAAGACGATTTCATCATTTTTTATTATTGGATGATTTTATCACGCAAACAAACGTTAGTGCGCAGTTCAGAAGCAATGCATACATTTATTGGTTCAAGTTCTCTTAGGACGCATCTTTTATTCCTAAATGGTTGGAAAAGATTTCTCTTCTTTTTCGCAACTATTCTAAAACCCTGGACCAGTGGAGGCCATCACTACGCCTATAGACCCCTTGTTTTTTACCTGTATTGCACGCTCCCAAGGACGGACTATCCCGGGTGAGGGTCCTATAGGGCACGCGGCTTCCACCGACCAAAAGAACCAAATCTAGGGTCTAGTGTATCACAAAGTTCCAATGCGTGGGCAATTCTTATCATAGTTAAGCCCCGGTTGAGGTCAAGATTGACTTAACGCTTCAATGAAATTCCGGCATGACCTCATTTTTAACAAGGTATCTCGGACCTTAAACTTGGGCTTAAGGATGATTAGGACGGGCTAAACAATAGGAATCAATAACACGGTGTCACCCTATCGCTAATACATGACTTTGGTTAATTATGGCTGGCATTAACGCATAAGTCAAGGACCGGGTCAAAGATTACCTTGGTCACACTTGCTTTCACAAGGAGTCATGACTTGGGCGTTAACTTGACCATCATTAACTTTGGGCACGTATTAGGGACGTGATGACGTGATCTAGACCAAAAACCAACCAAGGTCACGGTATTTGTGTGTCACGGACATGTGTGGTTGACTCGGCTCGGAAGGGGAGATGGAATGGACCCATGCGCGCGAGAAGTGCACAAGAACGCCAATCAAGCTGCATCGTGGTATCCATCCCGGGTTTTAAGGGTTTTTGAGACGTGCACAAGGTCGAGTGCGCGTTGTGTGAAGTCTTTCTATGTTCCTTTTTGAGTCAAAATAGGAATTTTTGGTTCGTTTTAATATTATGAACATGAATAAGCAATGTATGAACAAGTAATGAACAAGTAATTTGCACAAGTAATCAAGCAAAGATATGAACAAACAAGAATCAAAATTTTGTACATGGAAAGGTTGTGCACAACCGAAGGTTTTTTAAAACCGAAAATTTTGCAAGGAGCAAGGCCCTTTGAAAATCTATTTGTACTAGAAGATTGTGAACAAACAAGGGTTTTGAAAACCAAAATCTTTATGAAAAAAGGGTTATGCACAATGAGGCTTTGAAAACCCAATTTTATGTCCAAAAATTTGTGCATAACTATGTTTTGAAGATCCATTTTTGGCTAAGAAAATGAAGGCAAATGTGCACAAGTATAAGCTGTAAATTGGAACCTGGACAAGCAGAAACAAGGGGGACCATCAGAATGTTTCTGCCCTGCACAAAATTGTTAATTTGAAATATTTTGTGGGCCCAGCCAAACCAGCCGTATGGCTAGAGCAGTAGTTCCATTATTTTTTGCAAATTTTTAGCTTCTGATCATCAAGCCCCAGTTTATTGTGTTTCCAGAATAGTTTCATTTCCAGAAATCAAAACAAAAACATAAAATACACAAAAAATAGTCAACAAACGGGGACGGGAGTTTGACCGACACAAAAGTGTCCCTAAAGCTTCTAATATGAAGTTTATAAACACTTTCTATCCCCAGCAGAGTCACCACTGTGAGATACCCGGCGGGAAAACGGAAAGAAGTTCCCCTCGAGAATCAAACTCGGGACTTTATGTTCGATGAAACAAAGTCGCCACGTTAATTTAATTTTAAACCCAAATTTAACGGAAAAGGTTAGAGAATGTGAGTTCGGAGGTCACGTTACGTCTTGGGAAGAACTTATCGCGGTTCACCCAAGACGCCTCAGAAAAACCGAGTCTCCCTAAGTTTGTTGACCAAAAAATGTGCAAGTGTGTGTGTGTGTGTTTCCAAAAAATGGGAGAAACTGACCTTTTAACAAAACCAGTTAAAAACTTAACAGGAAGGGTTTATTTTGCAAACAGTTTAACAAAAATGGGTGAAATTGAGAAAACCATTCCCTGGACAAACCATCTGTACGGCTAGAAGGGTTTGTCCTGGGAATTTTAAAAATTTATCAGGAATCAGTCCAGTTTTAGGCAGAAACAGAGTATTCTGCTGAGACTGGACTGTTTTGAGTCTTTTCAGTTTATTTCTTTGCACCAAACATGGATTAAATCATCCCTATGCTATTGATCACTAATTAAACACCAAAACAAATGGATTTGGGCATGATCAAGGCAATAATTAAGGGGAAATGAGCAAAGTTGATGAACATGGCTTTTGAGCCAAAATCACCATTTGAATGATCAAAGATGAAGACTTTGACATCCAAATGGATGATTCATCCAAGGAAAAGCCTTGGGATATCAAAAATCAACCTTTTGATGGATAAAGATTGAGTCTTTACCATCCAAAGGGACATTATTGTGGTTGAATCAAAGTTGAATGGTAAAGATTGAAACTTTACCATCAAACTTGATCATTTCAACACAAATCAACATAAATGACATAAATAAAAGGGCTCTCTCTATATGTGCAATGGATCACCAAGTCAAATTTAAATACAAGACATAAATGTAAAGACATGAAAGTAAATTGCATAAATGTAAAGACATAAAGTAAATTGCATAAATGTAAAGACATAAAGTAAATATGCATTAAATCATAACAAGCCTTGATCATCCTTGGTTTGTAACCCTTGATCATGCATAAAATATGAGGGCACCATGAATCAAGTCAAGGCTTGGTTCCAATTTATATCATTCCAAGAAATGTAAAGACATAAGTAAGTAAATGAGCCAAATGAAAATAGAACAAGAGATGAAGAGAAGATGGGGGAGAAGGAGGTCTCACCAATATTTGGTTCTAACCTATCATCTTCTCTATTTCACTCAAATGTGTTTGTGATTGTATTCTACTCTCAATTCTGCAGATTTTCAGCTCACTAAACAGTTTCTCCCCCCCCCCCTGAAATGATCAGCAAGGGCTCAATTTATAGGGACTGGGCCCTTCTAGTACCCAAACCATCCGCACGACTCAGCTTGGCGAGCTTCTAGATTTTTCTAAGTTTAATTCCAGAACAGTCCTAATGTTCTTGGTTTATCCTAGTGAGGTCCTAGCCAATCAGTTTATCCCTGAATGGTTCTAAGAATTATTCTAAGTTTAGATTGGGGTACTTACAGGATCCAAGGGAGCCGTGCGGAACCCTTCCTCAGTTTCCTCATTTTTCACTCCTTTTAATTATCCGTTCTGCGTGTGTGACCCAATAGGATTATACTAAGTTGGCAACGATTTCGAACCATTCAGACCTCGTAAGTCATAAGCGGACTCTAGCAAGCCATTATGACTACCCAATTAGTATAACTTTGAAATCCAAAATTTCCTAAAATAGAACATAACCCAATCTCATTGTTACACGATGTTTATTGAACGTAAGCCGTGGTCAATGGTCAACTTACCTTGTTCAATGATTTCTCGATCCTGAATGTATTGATAATACAAATGACATTGATCTAATCAATTCATTTGAGCATGGCCATGCATTTCATCAATACCATTTATCGAGTGTCCAAAGCTTGACATCTCTCTTGACGAGGAATAAATCCCTACTTGGTTTATTACCTTTCCCTACATGATTCCGATTATGCCAATCATATTCTTTATCGCTACCCGGTTAAGGGTAACGTTTAAATATGTCAAACGTAATGTTCATCATGTGGAAGACTGTAATAACTCAGGTCCAAAGATTCAAGTGATATAACTATATGAGACTTAATTATGATATTTGACCATGACATAAATGTCATAGGGGTCAGTCCAGTATTTGGTCAAAGAGATAAACTAACCCTAAGGGTCAAACCGAATGGTCAAATATGTGTCTTAGAATCTAGTACGTATGCATGTGGGCTTATACAGAGCTTACGGCTTAGGCTTCCCATGAACACGATCTAAGTGCAGTGTGTCATGGAGGGGACACACCATCTTTGGAGAGACGGGCGACTAATCCGTCCTCCAATTGGGGCCTGGGTTAAAAGTGTAGATATAGTGCAACTATTCTACATGAGTGCACGTGTGTGAGAGTCAAATCTAGGTGTGAGAGAGAGAAAGAGATTTTGTTTGAAATTTTCAAAAAAAAAAAAATTGAAAGCAAAAAAAGGTGACCAACCCATAAAGGTTGCCTACATTTCCCTCCATCTTTAAAGAAAGAAAGGGAAACTCAGGTCAACGTAGTTCGAGTTTGAAAAAGTTTTGAGAAAAGATGGAACACATAAGCAAGTAAGGTCACATAAAAGAGAGAGATAGAAATACTCACAATGGTCGCATTACTCATTAATGGGTGCAAAATAAATTAGAGAATGAGCGAAGTACTCATTCCTATTTTTTTATACTCCGGTGCGAAAGATTGTTAGCTTAAAAAATAATATTTATGACATAAATTATTTATTGCACCTATAAGGATGGAGTTAATACAAGTAAAAAAGTGTACTATTTTTTTAATGCTTAATCATTACCTAATGATTATAATAGCAATGATGGAGCAATGATTGCTTAATGATTACCCCATAATTATTACGATTGTGTAATTATTATTTTCAAATTGAAGTCAGCAAGAATTGGCAAAGTATGGACGTCAGAAAATCTTAGGAAAAACGCGTTTTACACGCGTTTTAGTGTAAAACGTGTTTTTCCTATGCGGAGTGGCATTTTTGTAAATAAGAGGAACGTTACTTAAAAGACGCGGTGTCATTGCTGTAAATAACTGGAACTTATCAAACTCATGAGGCACTTTTTAACACTACAGGAGGCATTTTGCAATACTACAGGAGGCACTTTTTAATACTAGGGCAGTCACTTATTTTAGAACTTAGAAAAACTCACCAGGCACTTACAAAAACTCACCAGACGCTTTTTTATACTGTAAGAGGCACTTTGCAATACTACATGAGGCACTTTTTAGTATTACGGCAAGCACTTGTTTTGAAAATTTTAAAAACCCACCAAACACTTGTTGACAATGGAAGAGGCATTTTTCATTAATCCAAGAGGCACTTTGTAATAGTAAGACAGGCCGTCTTAAAACTACCACTAAAAGTGCCTCTTTGAATGTATAAAAGTGTCTGCTTGAATATTTATAAGTGTAATATTACAACAGGCACTTTGTAATATTAGAGAAGGCACATGATAATATTAGAGAAGGCAATTGGGAAAAACACGTTTTTTCTTATCTTAGTGTAAAACGCGTTTTTCACAAGAACAACTCGTATGGACGCACATGGGGATGTCTCGTACATAGGTCTGACAATTTTGACCCGTTATCCACTAACTCGCACAACTCAACCCATTATAACTCAACCCAACCCATTTAAGTTAGTGGGTTGAAACGGCTTAACCGTCTCAACCCGTTAAGCTTAACGGGCCGAACCGACCCGTTTCAACCCGTTTTAACTCGTAAATATAAATAGGTAGAATTAATAAATTTAAGTCACTCTGGACAAAAAAAAATAAACGGGTCGACCCATTTCAACCTGCCAACACAACCTGTTTCAACCCAACCCATTTGACCCGACAGCTTAAACGGGTTGTAACGGGTCGACCCGTTTCAACCCGTTAACCCGCCACAACCCGACCCAACCCGCACAATTGCCAGGCCTACTCGTACGAGACACTAATGTCTTGTACGAGACACTCGGTTCAAACCTTAAATCAAGTCGGAACATCTCCAAAACTTTGCAGAAAATAGCAGATAAAAGCATAATTTTACACAAAAATTAAAAGATAAAGAACATCTGATTTGCATGCAAGTCTAACCTTCTTAAATTCAGTCCCCAACAGAGTCGTCACTGTGAGAATATGATAATATCCTTGTTTTAATTCTACTACCGTTACACCCTTGCAATGCACGGGACATTACTATGAATTCAAAAGATTGATATTAAAAAAAATTAACGAAGAAAGAAAATATTTGTTGCATAATTAAAACTGTAATAATTATCTTACAAAATGCATGCTTAAAAATTTTTACAAACTGACAAAGGCAACCGTTAACTCTCCATTAAATTGCATGTTCTTTTTGATAAAATTTAATTGCATAATGATTATAAACATAAATTATCCTATATAAAATAAAAGTATTTTTAAATATATAAATGATTTTTGTTTTTGAAAAACAAATATATAAAAAAAAATTACGCAGTTAAAAACTCAACCATCTAATCAATGAAAGTGCACAAATATAAGAATAAATGATCAAAATCATATAGGTCAAAAATTGACTCAAAAAATCCTAAAACAAAGTATTTATATGTTCTACGACCCTAAAACAAAATACGAAAAAGTTTAAAAACTGATTAAAATAATGTATAAGACAGAAGGCCCTAAATAATGTATTTTCGACCTTTTAAACCCTTCATCAAGGGGCTTTGCCCTATGTCTTTTGTCTGTCTCCCTCCGACGTTCGATTTGTTATGTGGTACGTTTCATGATTCATCCGGAGTCAAAAGTTACGTCCCTTTTTTGCGCACGCGCTCAAATGGCTTCGAAAACTTTAATGCATTAGTGTTTGTATCAATTAGTAATTTTTCACTATATATTGATTGAAATGAATATAATTGTTACACTAAATAAATTAATTAACAAGTATCATAAAAAAATCAATTTACATGCAAAGTTGACTACTTATACCAAATTAAAGATAATGCCTTATTTACCCTTTGTGTCATGAGAAATTTTCAATTTTACCATTGAAAATGACACTTTTAGCAGGGAAACTATCTATCATGTTTTTATATATAGTATAGATTTTAGATTTGCCACTTATTATCAATAAGAAATCGATTACCAGATATTAGAGATTCAAGTGTTAAGTTTTGGATTTGGAAGGTCAAGGAGCACCAAATCCACGCGATATAGGATCAGTATTGCTTAGGTGTTATCTATCTAAATAAATAAACAATGAACAAATAAAATAAATAATTAATTACTTATTATTGGGAATGTCGGATTATGTGCTTCGAGACCGCCTTCATGATTTGAAGAGACTCTAGGTTAATCTTTTTTATGGGATTATGTTACTCTAAGAAACAAAGAATAGATGAGAAGAAGAGATTGAAAGTGTATGGAATATTTCCCTTGTGAAGAACTCGTAATTCCAATTGATAGCCTAGACAAAAGCTATGATGATCCAAAAGCTACAAGTGTATGAATGATTTTGGTTGTGTGTGTTTATGGAGTTTGTGGAGAAATTTTGGTAGAGCTTATGTAGGGGAATTATATCGTTAGTTAGAAGGATGATTTGATAAGGCTTCCGATGGGGAATTAGCTCATTGGAAACAAGGAGGAGGACCCCTTTATTTATAGTTGTTTGATGACTTAATGATCAAGCTAGAAAGTGTAGATGGAGTGGGAATCAAGATCCCTATTTTAGGGGTTTAGGAAGGTAGAAAATTACTAGGAAGTCTCTTAGTTAGCTAATTCCTGGGTTAAGAGATTTGGTGGAGAAAGCGATTGAAACAAAGAAGGGAACAAAATCGAACATGAAGACTGAGGAGATGTCTCGAGAGAGACATTTATGACTCACGAGAGACATCTATCCCAGATAGACTATTTTTCCCCTCAGCTTGTTTTGTTATTCAGTTAAGCCCATAACTAACGGAGTTAGTCAAAAACTCAACGAAACATGAAGAAACCAACAAGTTTTCATCCAAACACAAACGCGAGACACATAATTAATATAATCATACATATGAGTTCAAAATGGGATGTCTACAGACTGAATCATTTCTGTTGTTTCTATTAGTGGAAATAATATTGTTACCACTAGTATTGCTACTAGTGTTTTACTGGACGTGCTTGGCTATAGTTTCATCATTTTAATTCAAAAGTTGTTGGTCCCAAAGGGCAACAAGGGTATGAAAAATAGCTAGAGGGGGGTGAATAGCTGTTTTAAAATTCTTTTCGTACCCTTGATAAACTCAATTGCAAATGCACACTTTATCAAATAAGCGTAATGATATGCGCCTAAGTGAGTGAGTGAAATGCACAGCGGAAGTAAGTTAAGTAAATAGGCGCAAAGGTGATAAAGGGGGCGCACACACACTCTAAGTATTTTGGCTCAAAGTGGGTGAAAAAAGGAACTAAGGCAAATGATATAACAAACACAACACAATTCAATCAATCAATCTACAAAGAATAAACAAGCAAGTAAGTAGATATGATATGAACTTGTAAGGGAATAGCAAGAAAGTAAGTACGCGCTATTTGGAGAGGTTCGATCGGGAAAATGATCTACGTCCTCTACCAAGATGGTTAGTCTTGGATTTCTAATGGAGATCTTGAATAATGAGAGAGTGTTACAAAATACAATCGTTTGAGCTTATACACTAACTCAAGATCTATTTCTATGAACGACCAAATCCTAGACAATAACCGGTGTATCTCTAAAAGAAAGATCTAAGTGATAAAACTTAAAGAGGTGCGTGTGTGATTTTAAATTCAAGGCTCTTTAGATCTTTGAGATTGAGAGCACAAGAAAACTAAAGTGTTATCGCTTGAAGATCTGGGCTAAGGATGAAGTTATGAAAATGTTCTTGAGAATTCTGGAAATAACAAAGGCAATCTTCAAATCTTCAACAAATGCTTGAGAGAGAAATTCTTGAAATTCTTAGCAAAACTCAGCCACTTCAAAATGTTGAAGTTATGGGGTATTTATAGTGAAATCCCAAAAACTAGCCGTTGGAAATCCTTGGTGAGTCAGAGAAAAGACGGATGTGTTGTTGCTCATTGAGTGGAGCACGTGTCCTTTTATAGCCGTTAGACATATAACACAATTGTGAACGTTGTGGATATGTGTCCTCAATTTGGGCGCACACGTGTTATTTAACCATTGTTTGAATCATTAGTGTAGTTTGGATTCTCTTCAAGCCTTTAAATCTTCATTAAATCACTGAGTGTTAAACACACTACGTTGAGGCGTGTGAGCTAGAGAGGCGCATGAGCCAATGGGGCGCATTAGATGATGCTAGGTGCATACTCATGCGCGCGCACCAAGGAGGCGCATGGCGCGTGGCTTGGAGGCGCATGGCTTGAAGGCGCACAGTGATTTTCTTGAATCTTGATCTTCTTGCCCTATTTCGAAGCCTATTCTTTTACAATGGACAACCTAAAAAATGAAGTATAAATACTTCTTATATGTGGGTCTAAAGTCCATGAAATAAAACTTAGGTGATGGATCAATCAAATCTAATCAATCATATTACATTGAAACTGAGATATATGTGGGCATACCCAACAATCTTCCCCTATTTGATTGATGCAATTACCTACAATATCAAGGACAAACATTATACTTGATAATAACATGTCCAAATAAATGATATTGGTAAATCACGTCTCAAGTTAATGCACACACTAGTCCAAGATATAGATTTCCAATCTATTCCAATAAAGATAAAACATTACAAATGGAAAGATAGAAACAACAGTTTATAACACATTCAAAATGATATGAGTTTTAGTTTTGAAATGTGTTTAAACAAAGTTTAAACTCAATGCATAAAATGTGAAGCAGTTCAAATATGATGTATATGATTTTAAACAACATTCAATGTTCTACAAACAAGTAGTTTGAGTGAACAAGGTTTGAGATAAACGTGATGCTTTATTCTCATTAATACTTGGGATGTAGGAGTTACAGATTACAAGTATTGAACAGAACAAAATCAAAAGAGGTGCTAAAACATGTAAGCACGAAATCACTATCTTCAAAAGGGTTTTACTAACAACAAACAAATTCTAACAACTTACAATCAAAGAAAACTAAGGATTAGGGGGCGCGTCGTCTTCCTTCAATCCTTCTTCGATTTCAGAAACGGAGCGCTGGATTTGCTTGGAAAGTTGATAGGCGTGGTTGACATTAGCATGAGTGTCAGTGAGAAGAGTATGAGTTTCAGTGACACTGTCTCTGATGTAGCACAAATGATCCATATTGATGTTTTGATACTCATCAATGGAGCGCTGAGTAATTTGATGCTGTTGAGAAACATTTTCTTCTAAAATTTGAAGATGTGCTTCAATAGCATTTTGAGCAGTGATAATGTCAGAGGAAATGTGATCTGCGCGTCTATCAGCACTGGAGTGAGCAGCAGTGAAGTGAGTGACAATCATTTCTTTCAAAACATCCAACTTTGAGACTAGAACATTCATGTTGGACTGAGATGCAGCAGACTGGGGTATGAAGGTAGGCGCAGCAGATGAGGTGTGCGCCTGATCAGGTTGAGCTTGTACCTGAGTCTGCGCCGGAGGAGTAGGAGCAGAAAGTTTGTCCTTGATTAAAGTCATCTCCCCCTTAATGGCAGCGATCTCTTCAGATTGATCAGTCAGCATGGAAGTGAGGAGCTCAAATTGAGACGCAATCTGAGTCTGACCTTGTTCTAACTTAGCCTGCCCCTGCTGCAAAGATTTAAGAATAGAAAGTACCTCACTCAAATCTGAAGAAGCAGATGGAGGAGGCGCAGGGGAGGATAGGGGCGCATGAGAAGGGGAACGGGTTGATGGAATATCTTTCTCCCCCTCACTTGAATCATCATCTCCAAATAATTCTTTTCTGAGATCTTGCCTGAATTTTTGTTGAGTGGGAGATATAGGAATTGTAGGAACTAGAGGGGGCGCAGCAGTTGTAGATGGAACTGGAGGCACACGGGGAACGGGGGCGCGTTGAGGTGGCGCGAGTTGAGTAGGCGCGGGATCGACTGTGCGTTTCTCAGCATCTGCGCTTGAACCAGCGCCTTTCTTGCGTTCCTTCTTTTCTAACTCAGCTGCTTTCTTGGCTCGAAAATCTTCATCTCGTTTCCTTTGAGCTTCAAGTCTGCTAGCTTCCTGCGCAATCCTTAGATCTCTATCCTCACCAGATTCAAATCTAGTGCGCTTGATAGCAGCTCTAGGAGGGTCATCAACAATCCTTTTGCCCTTGCTCTTTTCTGCGCCTGCCACGGCTTCTGCTCGTTGACTGGCGCCTTCGGAATCTGCGCTCTTCTTTGTTGGTGCGCTTTTAGGAACTGGCGCATCATCTGATAAAGTATCTTCATCAACTAACCCTTCAATAGATTTGATTCGAATTCCCGTTGTGCACTGCACCGGATTCTTCCTGCGCTTTTTAAGATCCAAGTTGGCTTTTCCAAAAATTGGAATGTCAGCAGATTTGTACGCAGGGTTCTTGCTCAAAAACTTGACTAACTTAGGATAAGTTAGGAAAATTTTAGTAAGGATTCTGCAGTGAGTTTTGAATTTGGTTCTCCCATCAGCCTTGTTTTTCTTGTACTTATCAATTTGGTCAGACAAAGTTTTGAACAAGATCTGAGGCCAATTCAGTCTAGTCTTTCCCATGATGGCAGCAGTAGGGCTGAGCAAAATAATTTCGGAACCGGACCGGACCGGAGGAACCGGACCGAACCAATGAAAACCGGACTGGACCAATACTTTTGGTTTGGTCCTGGTTCTAAATTTCTTAAGAACCGACAAATTGGTCCGGTTCCGGATTTCATAAATTTAACATCGGTTTTGGACCGGACCGGACCAATAATATAACACATATAGTTTTATATAAAATGCTAATATATAAAAATTGTATTTTTCTAGTTATATAACAATATCTACTGTTTGTTAACAAAAATTACAAGCCTACTGTTGTTGGTCTTCTTTTTGCTAATCAAGAAACATACATACATGTATATTTTTTTACTGAACATAAATATATCATGAAAGTTAATGTTCTGTTCAAGTTCATGTAATTCTAGATTGCAGATTGGGATTTCTTAGTTCTGCCCATCAATTATGTGCATCTAGTGAAAGAAAGATTTTCTTTTCTAAATAATTTTTCTCTTAATCTCTTGCTAAAGTTATGACAAAAGGAAAATTAATAACAAATGTATATTTTAGCGGAACCGGACCGGAACCGGACCAATGGAACCGGAACCGATGTTTTGGTTCTTGTACGTATTGGTTCGGTCTTGGTTCCAAATTTTCGTAGAACCGAATTGTTGGTTCGGTTCCGGTTTTATGAAATTTTGACAAAAACCGGACAGGACCGGACCGTGAACACCCCTAGGCAGCAGTATATTCCCACTGCTCCACAGTGAATCTATTCACATTCCCGGTCTTGAACACGATCGAAGTGTCAACAAGATGCGCTATATGTGCGAGCAGATCTCCACCATCTCTTATCTCAATGTTTTAGATGTTGTTTAGAAGAGTAGGAATTTGGAGATAGGTACGCACTACAGCATTCTGATCTGCAACTGAGTAAGAGTTTGGTTGACCAGAAACACCCTGAGGGCCAGTAGTGTTGAAACTCACGATGTTCTTGATTGTGCTCGTAGAGATAGTTATAGCCACATTCTGAACGGTGGCGCATATCCTGTAGCGCACATATCCGTCAGCAGGAGTCTCAACTAGAGCAGCGGTTGAGAAGAATTCATCAACGAGGAGCGGAGAAAAGAATGGTTGATCCAACGTGAATAAAGGAGTGCGTCCAGCGATGTGAAGGGTTGAAAGGATTTCAACTCCCATTGGATCAAGTGAGAGCTCAGCAAGATCAACTGTCTCACCAGGTCTGAAATTTGCAGGGTCCTGAAAAGTAAACATTTGAGTGAAGTTAGTAATGTATAAGGCGCATAGAATCATAAAATGAGCTAAGTATAGAGTAGGCGCAGGACAATATATAGGCGCATAAGAAATAGCATGCGCATACTATTATTAGGCGCATATATGTTGTAGGCGCATACAAATACGAGGCGCATATTATGGTTCTACGAATTATACTAAGCAAAAATTAAACATAAGATTTTGACTAAGTAAAATTTAGGCGCGTAAGGACTTTTAGGCGAATGAATGATTGAGGTGCATAACACTTGTTGGCGCAAACAATTGTTAGGCGCATAAATCAATAGAGGCGCATAAGGTCATAGGGCGCATAACCAACACTTAGGCGCATATTTATGTAAAATTCATACTAAGTATAGAAACACACGAAAACACATAAACACATATCAAACATGCATATGCAATTTTTAAGAATCAAAATATGAAAATTTTGAAAAACAAGTTTTGAAAATTTTGAAACCCAAGTCATGCGAAAATAACGAAGAACACGAAGAACATGTCTTGAGTGCTCGAAGAACACCAAGAACACATAAAACGTGAAACTTCACCAAATCAAGCACACAATATATCAAAATGACCGCAATAAGACAAGGATCACAAATATGTAAACCAAAACTAGAACAAATCAACAACGAATCCAGAAAATGGATTCAAAGACCCAAAATTTTGAAAAGTTTGAAAATACAAAAACTTCAGATTCGCAACAAATAGCGAATTGATCGTTGAAAAGTTTAGTTTAAAGGATTCGAAATCACAAAACGAACATAACCTAACAAACGATTTCAAAAACGGATAACCCAAACAAGATTTATCAAGAAAAACTCATTCGGGTTTTTCGATAAATGACGAACACACAGAAATGACGAAAACTGTGAAGAAAATGCAGAAATTTAGAGATTTAAGGATAGAGATTCATACCATTTCGTCTTGATTGGCTTTAGTTGATCTTTTAGGACCCATATGAGATTTAAAAAAAATATATAGAGAGAGAGAAAGAGAGAAAACGAGAGAGAGACTGAGAGCAGAGAGAGAGAGACGGGAGAGAGAGAGTGAGACGAGAGAGAGAGAGTTGGTAGAATAGAGAGAGAGAGAGAGAGTAAGTGATGATGAAAAAGGAATAGGAAAGGATAGGTTGATTATATATAGGGTTAGGTTAAAAAAAATTGCACAGATAAGGAAATAAAAGGTTGAAAATTTTTAAAAGATGGGAAGTTGAAAAGATGTGCATTAATGAAGGGAAATAAAATCTCGGCTCATTATGACCAAAAAGGACGGTGCATTTATGGTGAATATTGGTGAGTTGAAGGGCATTAAATGCTGAATGACACAAAGATGTCATGATGTGACATTTTAGGTATAAGAAAAACTGCTCCACTTTCCCTATAAGTGTATGAGCAATTTTGACTAATTTTTTGCACAAACCCCAAAAACATTTGTTTTGGTGTAAGTTTGGGGTGCAAGAAATAAATTCCCAGAAAATAAAATTTTTCGAAAAAACGTAAAACGAGGGAAAAATTTAATTGCACAAGTATCCTTGAACAATTAAAGGAATGTCAAAAGACAAAAATACCTATAATAAATGAATAGAATGAACGTACCTGGTACTTGTGAAACTTTAATACGTTCAATCATTGAAATAATAAATTTGAAGCATTGAATACCCGTTTGCAATAAATGTGCACGTGAATTTGCATTTATGGCGCGCTAGATTGCTTGGGGGCGCGCAGAGTATGATAGGCGCAGTACTCATCTAGGCGTGCAGTGAGAGAGAGGCTCGCATTGATGTTGGACACGCAGAATGAGGGGCGCGCAGGGGTGTGAGGTGCGCATAGATTTTGGGGCGCATAGAATGTCAGGCGCGCATGAGAATGTGAGTTGGGCGCGCATGGAGTTTCCTTGAAACTTTGAAATTGATCTATCCCTTTTAATACCTAGTATACTCATGTAACTCAACAAAACATAAAATCATTAGTATTGACAAAACTGTATTGAATTTTAGTTGAGTTCAAGCATACCCATTTCACCTCTCAAAAAGATGAACCGTTTCGCGTCAAGTGCTTTCGTTAGAATGTCGGCGATTTGATAGTCGGTTCCCACGTGTTCCAAATGAATATTGCCTTTCTCCACGTGGTCTTTGAGAAAGTGATACTTGATGTCGATGTGCTTGGTTTTTTAGTACATGACAGGATTTTCAGAAACGGCAATTGTTGATGTATTGTCACAGTAGATGGGACAATTTCCTTCGATGATATCATAGTCTACCAATTGCTGCTTCATCCATAGTATTTGACAGCAACAACTTCCCGCAGCGATATATTCGGCTTCGGTTGTTGAGACAGATACTGAAGCTTGTTTCTTACTCGCCCATGACACAGTCGATATCCGAGGAAATGACAAGTGCCACTCGTGCTTTTCCTATCAATTGTGCACGCTGCATAATCCGCATCTGAATAACCTACAAGTTTAAAGTTTGAATCTTTGGTGTACCAAAGTCCAAGGTTAACAGTACCATAAAGATATCTTATAATACGTTTCACAGCAATCAAGTGTGCTTCTCTAGGGTCAGATTGATAACAATCACAAACACAAATACTAAATATAATATCGGGCCTACCAGCAGTAAGATAAAGGAGCGAGCCAATCATACCTCAATAGAGCGTTTGATCAACACGTTTACCTTTTAAATCTTTATCGAGTTTGTTGCCGGTGGCCATTGGAGTAACATATGCTTTGGCGTTCTCAAGTTCAAATTTCTTGATTAAGTCCTTTGTATATTTGGCTTGATTGATAAATATGCCTTCATTCATTTGCTTGATTTGAAGCCCGAGGAAGAATGTGAGTTATCCCATCATGCTCATTTCAAACTTGCTCTTCATTAGTTTCTCAAAGCGCTTGCACAACAATTCATTAGTAGAACCAAATATAATATCATCAACATAAATTTGAACAAGTAATTTATGACCATTATGCTTGGCAATGAAAAGAGTTGTATCGATTTTACCGTGAGTGAAGCCTTTTTCAATGAGAAACTTGGATAGTGTATCGTACCATGCTCTTGGTGCTTGCTTGAGTCCATACAAAGCTTTCTGGAGTTTGTACACATGATTTGGAAATTGAGAATCTTCAAACCCAGGTGGTTGAGCAACATAGACTTGTTCTGGGAGTTCACCATTTAGAAACGCGCTCTTCACATCCATTTGATATAGCTTGAAGTCCTTATGAGTGGTGTAAGCTAGAAATAATCTGATAGCTTCAAGTCTTGCTACGGGCGCAAACGTTTCATCGTAATCAATTCTTTCTTCTTGCCTATAGCCTTGTGCAACCAATCTTGCTTTGTTTCTTGTGATGGTTCCATTCTCATCCATCTTGCTTCTGAACACCCATTTCGTACCAATCACTCCTTGATCATTTGGTCTTGGAACAAGAGTCCAAACCTTACATTGTTCAAATTGATTGAGTTCTTCTTGCATAGAAACAACCCAATTAGGATCTTGGAGTGCTTCATCAGCCTTCTTTGGTTCAATTTGAGAGATAAAAGCAGTGTAAGCATCAAAGTTTGTAGCTCTCCTTGTACGAACACCAACGTTTAGATCACCAATGATATTATTGATTGGGTGACCTCTAACTTCACGAATTTCAGGAGATAAGTTAGGTTGAGTCGTAGTAACTTGAAGGTCTTCAATTGGTACATCTTCACCAGATTCTAAATCATCAAAATTTGGGGGTTGAATTGGTGTAGAGTTGAAACTTGGGTTTACACCAGATGCAGCAGTAGATATAGGCGCATGAGAGAAATCAAGAGGCGCAACATGTGAGTGAGGCGCAGCTGATGATCCATTTGGCGCGCCATATGAAGAGTTAGGCGCAACTGATGTGGATGGATTTCCTTGAGTTGATAGATTCTGGTTTTGAGTAGGCGCAACATAAATAGGAGCACCTGTATCATTAAGCTCAACAGAATCATCAGCAACATTTGGAGCCAAATGTGGCTCAAGGAGAGAATGTTCATCAAATGTAACATGTACAGATTCAACTATCACTAATGTAGTTCTATTAAAAACGCGAAAAGCTTTAGAATGTTTGGCATACCCAACAAAAATACCTTCGTCGGCTTTGGCATCGAATTTACCTCTATGTTCGTTTCCGTTGTAGAGGATATAACATTTGCAACCAAAGATCTTGAAGAATGCAATGTTGGGAGTTCTACCACGCCAAAGTTTATACATAGTCTTGTTGTGAAGTTTGTTGATGAGGGAACGATTTTGAGTAAAACATGCTGTGTTGATAGCTTCTTCCCAAAAGTACTTAGGCAATTTCGCTTCAGATATCATCGTCTTTCCTGCTTCAATCAATGTTCTATTCTTTCTTTCCACAACCCCATTTTGTTGAGGAACTCCAGCGGTTGAGAAGTTGTGATCTATCCCATGATCGTCGCAATATCGAGCAACACCGTTGTTCTTGAATTCTGTTCCATTGTCGGATCGAAAACTAACGATGTCATCTTCTTTTTGGGTTTAGAGCAGTCTGAATAAGGTGGTCAAAATGTCGTAACAATCGTATTTTGAGATCATCATTTCCACCCATGTATATCTTGAATAATCATCCACCACAACTAGAGTATACTTGTTCTTTCGAATACTTGCAGTGGTGACTGGTCCAAATAGATCAATGTGAAGCAGTTGCAAACATCTAGAAGTTGAAGGATTGGTCTTGTTGGAGAAAGATTTCTTCGGTTGTTTGCCAAGTCGACACACGGCGCACTTCTTGTCATGATGATCAGCAACCTTGGGAAGTCCTTTAACAAGGTTATTCCTGCTGAGTTTTGATAGATATTTGAAGTTCAAGTGACTTAAGCGCTTGTGCCACAGCCAACTATTTTCGCTCACACTTTTAGCTACAAAACAAAGATTAGTACTAGAGTTCATACTATGGAAATCAATAATGTAAATATTTGTCTTACGATATCCCGTGAGTAATGTAGCTCAAGTTTTACCATTCTTGATAAGACATTGAGTTGAGGTGAAATGGCATTCTAATCCTTTGTCGCAGAATTGAGATATGGATAATAAATTGTGCTTGAGCCCTTCGACGAGAGAGACTCTTTCAATGCACACTTTGTCTTTCTTGAGCTTTCCATATGCAACAACTTGACATTTGTTATTATCACCAAATGTTACTGAGGGACATCTTTCTTCATGGACATCTTCTAATAAGGATTCATCTCCAGTCATGTGTCTTGAACACCCACTATCGAGAATCAATTCATAATTTCTAGCTTTTGAAGATCCAGCCATGAAACAAAGAACCTGAAATATAAACATTTAAGCAGGTCCCCCTTATTCCTTTTGGGTCCTAGGGTTAGCAACTTTTGACAACCCACTCTTGCTTGACCTTAGGGTTTTTACGTCCTTTGGCATTGGGAGTGAATCACAAAAGGCATTCCATGGCCTTGTGTCCAGAACAATCACAAATGGAACAATAATGAAAGCCACCAATCACATGAGTTTTCACAAACTCTTTACTTTTCTTTGGGATTGCATTCTTCTTTGGGTCAGATGGACTAGCCTTAACAAAATCCTTCTTTTGAAATTTTGGAGCGCTTGATCTAGGAGGGCGCATAGGGCTAGGAGGCGCACGGCGATGAGGCGCGTGGTTCCTAGGCGCATAATGAGCACTCGGAGAAGGAGCGCGCTTTGTTTCAAGAGGGATTTTGCTAGAGGATGATTCATCTGTAGCTATATCTTTCCCATTAGCTTTCCCAAATTGCTTCGTTGGGTAGACATAATGGAATGTTTGTCTCTTGACTTTTTCATGTCCTTTACCCATTGAATTAGAATGTTTTTCCTTAGGAATTTCAAAAGTTTGCTGATTTGTAAATTCACTATCTCTTTCAGCACAGACATCACATTTAAAGTTGTCACTAGTTGATGAGAATCCCAAGCCACTTTTATCACCATTGACTTTTTGGGACTAAAATATATTCTCCATAGTGACACGAGAATTGGACCACTCATTTGTAATCTTTTTAAGATCAGTAATTTGAGAGACTAATTCATCGTTTTGAACTTTAAGAAGTGAGTTCTGTTCTGTTAGAAAAGTGTTTTTAATAGTAAGAGGAGTCATGCTCTTTATCTGCTCCTTAAGGAGGGTGAGTTCAGATTTAAGTAGAGATTTCTCGGTCTTGAGCTGGGAAATTTCATCACGTGATAGTGCTAAAGCTTCCTTCATATTATCAAATCTAGTGATTACCTTTTCAGCCTTTTTCAACATTTTTTCTTGTTCAACAATCACTTCATCATCATTGATTTTGGAGATTGGAGCAGTTGGTTCAACTTGAGGTCTGATGTAAGCTCCTTTTCTCAACTTGTTCCTTGCACTTAGATCACATCGTGAGAATAACAATCCACCATCGCTTTGAGCCGGAGTGAGAAATCCTTGTTCAACGAGCTCGCTGATGGTTGGTCCTTTCTTCCTTTTCACTTCTTGAAAACCTGCAAATTTCTTGATAGGTTTATTCAAGACATTCATATCAGGAACATCTTTGGAGAAGTCATCATCAGAATCATAAGTATCAACTTCATTATCATTTGCCACCAAACAAACGAGTCCATCATCGGAATCTTCATCGCTCTCATCTGAGTCTGTTTCGATCCAAGTGTTCTGCTCATTTGCTGGTGATTCTTCTTCAGCAACCATTCCCTTGTGACGAGTGAATTTGGGAGTGATCTTGGGAGTATGGCTGCTCTTCTTCTGCATATATTCAAATTTTGGAATTGGGCAGCTTGAAGCAAAGTGTCCTGGTTTCCTGCAATTAAAACAAACAAGGTCTTCTTTTCTTTTTGAATCACTGCTCCTCGTGAACTTTGGAGGAGCTCTGCTGGTAGATCCTTGAAATTTGCTGGTTGAGCCGGGTCTTGAGAATTTTCTGAACTTTTGAAATTTCTTCACAAATAAAGCGAAGTCTTCATCATCCATGTCTAGTAGCTCAGAGGTAGAAATTTTGGGATCGGAACTTTTCTCTTCTTGAACCGGCGCAGGTGCATGGGCTTCTTCTCTATGCGCCACCATTGCTATGGATTTTGACTTTCCTTCAGTTTCACTAATTCGTTGGAGTTTGAGCTCATAAACTTTGAGATTTGCATAAAGGTTCCTTAAAGTCCATACATCTAAGGTTCCGGCGTCTTCAAGAGCGCTGGATTTATGTAGGTATCTTGATCCAAAAGCTTGGAGAAAATTGACATTCAAATCTTTGTTAGAAAACTTCATGCCAAGTGAAATACATAGATTTATAATTTCACAGTAGCGTTCATAAGTTTGTCTTAAGGTTTCACCGGGGAGTTGAGAGAAATTGTTGAATCTCTTTTGCACTTCATATTTCTTGTTTTCCTTACAAACAGTATCTCCTTCTATATGCTCTTCAATAGCATCCCATAGCTCATTAGCAGTAGCATAATGCATGACTTGTTGTTTCATAGCCGTGCTTAGAGTGCTTAGGAGAATGTTTCTAGCTTTGCCATCATTTGCAACTCTTCTTGTTTCTTCCTCAGTCCATTCTTCCTTTGGTTTCTTGATGGTTGGTTGAACAGCATTGGTGCGCAGATTTGGATTTGCTTTCATAGGGATGTAAGGTCCATAAACCACGGTGTCATGAAGTCTTTAATCGATTGAGTTGAGATGAGTCAATATGCTGAATTTCCACACGTCAAAATGATCTTCATCAAAGATCGGAACGTGAGTGTAGTTTGCAGTTGCCATAGGTTTTGAGTTTGCCATTTAGAATCGGCACCCAAGCTGTTAAGCTTGAAAAACAAAAGTGTTTTATAAAGGTGTTTGCTCTGATACAACTTGTTGGTCCCAAAGGGCAACAAGGGTATGAAAAATAGCTAGGGGGGTGAATAGCTGTTTTAAAATTCTTTTCGTACCCTTGATAAACTCAATTGCAAATGCGCACTTTATCAAATAAGCGTAATGATATGCGCCTGAGTGAGTGAAATGCACAGCGGAAGTAAGTTAAGTAAATAGGCGCAAAGGTGATAAAGGGGGCGCACACACACTCTAAGTATTTTGGCTCAAAGTGGGTGAAAAAAGGAAGGCAAATGATATAACAAACACAACACAGTTCAATCAATCAATCTACAAAGAATAAACAAGCAAGTAATTAGATATGATATGAACTTATAAGGGAATAGCAAGAAAGTAAGTACACGCTATTTGGAGAGGTTCGATCGGGAAAATGATCTACGTCCTCTACCAAGATGGTTAGTCTTGGATTTCTAATGGAGATCTTATATAATGAGAGAGTGTTACAAAATACAATCGTTTGAGCTTATACACTAACTCAAGATCTATTTCGATGAACGAACAAATCCTAGACAATAACCGGTGTATCTCTAAAAGAAAGATCTAAGTGATCAAACTTAAAGAGGTGCGTGTGTGATTCTAGATTCAAGGCTCTTTAGATCTTTGAGATTGAGAGCACAAGAAAACTAAAGTGTTATCGCTTGAAGATCTGGGCTAAGGATGAAGTTATGAAGATGTTCTTGAGAATTCTGGAAATAACAAAGGAAATCTTCAAATCTTCAACAAATGCTTGAGAGAGAAATTCTTGAAATTCTTAGCAAAACTCAGCCACTTCAAAATGTTGAAGTTATGGGGTATTTATAGTGAAATCCCAAAAACTAGCCGTTGGAAATCCTTAGTGAGTCACAGAAAGGACGGATGTGCTGTTGCTCATTGAGTGGAGCACGTGTCCTTTTATAGCCGTTAGACACATAACACAATTGTGAGCGTTGTGGACAGGTGTCCTCAATTTGGGCGCACACGTGTTATTTAACCATCGTTTGAATCATTGGCGTAGTTTGGATTCTCTTCAAGCCTTTGAATCTTCATTAAATCACTGAGTGTTAAATACACTACGTTGAGGCGTATGAGCTAGAGAGGCGCATGAGCCAATGGGGCGCATTAGATGATGCTAGGTTCATACTCATGCGCGCGCACCAAGGAGGCGCATGGCGCGTGGCTTGGTGGCTTGAAGGAGCACAGTGATTTTCTTGAATCTTGATCTTCTTGCCCTATTTCTAAGCCTATTCTTTTACAATGGACAACCTAAAAAATGATGTATAAATACTTCTTACATGTGGGTCTAAAGTCCATGAAATAAAACTTAGGTGATGGATCAATCAAATCTAATCAATCCTATTACATTGAAACTGAGATATATGTGGGCATACCCAACAAAAGTTATTAGATATTTGTCTTTAACATTCTCTGCAAGTTATATTTGTTGTTGGTGTTAGTACCCCATCCCGGAAATTCAACCTTTCTATAGTCGCAACACCTGGAATGGTCTTCTAGAGCATTAAAATTCTCCCAACGACCTTCAAACAAATTCTAGGATAAGCCTGCATAACATGCACAGAGATACTCTGACGACGGGAAGATCAGTTACAAAAGTTGTCATTCGTCAAATTTGGTAATTCGTGGACTTGGCTCGCAACAAGTTTTGCAGGCCCAAAAATCTATAAATAGAAGATTCGATCTCTTTGTAAAAGGATCTCTTTTCCGCATTGTTATTTTGTCAAAATCATTCTAGACTATTCTCTTTCATATATTCTCTCTCCTAGATCAATTTTCTCTCTCCTCATCTTTAACATTGTTAAATCATGCATCCAAGCAACTAATTGTGAAGAGATTCATTGAAACAAAGGATTGATCAAGTGACAAGTGAATACATCAATTGACCATCATTTATTTAGGTATAAATCTCTCTCTCTCTCTTTCTCTCTCTCTCTCTCTATCTCTCTCTCTATCTCTCTCTCTCTCTCTCTCATTAATCCATGCTAATACGATGATCCCGATCTTCTAATATCCCTCTCTCTTTTATTGATTGTCTTATGTTGATCTTGGCATCTAACCTTTATGATCATATAGAGAACATCTATTCACCATTGATTTCTCAATTGATAAGTTAGAATGTCTTATATTTAGGTTTACATGTCATGGAATGTAATTTACTTTTAATCTGAAATCTCAAATTTGTGTTCCTGACAAATGTTGTCAGGCGATAATATGGTTGTCACGTGACAAAGTTTGCCTTTTTTACATTTTTTTGCTAGTTAGTGTATGAACTTATCTTAATCTATTAAAACTCCTATGTGTTTGGTTGTGGATTCAAAAACACGTAGGAGAAACTAGTCAAAATTGCGTATGGAGAGGAGGGAGAATAGGACAAGGAGATGGAGACGGAGACAGAGTCGGGCAAATTGGCACGGTCGTGCAAGAATACACTCAAGTCGTACAATAGAAGCTAGTGTTGGGTTTCAAATGTAATCTTATCATTTACAAAGTTAATCTTATTATTTACATATTTGAGCACTTGGTTTCTCTCCACCCGTTGGTCCCAATCATTCGAAACTTCTTCATACACACTGAACAACTCTTTATAAGACATATTATATTTTCCTTCTTCAGTTTGTGGGACTTCAGAATCAGCTGTAATAGTAGAACTCAAGCAAGTAAACTCATACTGACAAGTTGCATATGCAGTTGTGAAGTCAAAATACTGCACGTCTTCACTGTCAGATTCGCTATTAGACAAGGTATACTTAGATGGGCATAAAATTGACAAGCTACCTGTATGTTCGTCATAGTCAGAATCACTCAATTTTGTAGCGAAAAAACTCATTGCTCTTTTGTTAATAGTGTGGGCACACTCATTTGAAATGTGACCAAGTCCTTGACATTCCATACACTGAGTAGACTCAATAGATTTTTTGAAAAAAAAGGCTTTTTCGCACTGTTCTCCATTTTGAATGATTCAATCTTAGATGAAGTAGAAGGTCCTTGATTGGGTAACATAAATTGTTTCTTTATATTCAACATTTGTTTGAATTGTTGAGATATTACAACATAACACAGTCATCTTCATATAAGTTGGGCTCATCCATCTCTTAGCTAATAGAACAAGTTCATTTGGAACAGTAAGAGCACTAGCAAGAGCCATAGAATTGGCATTGCTGATTTGTTGCCCTTCAAGATTTAACTCACAGGTGGTTAAGATAATTACAATAGTGTCAAGACTAATAGTGCGAGCATCACAAGTTTCTTCAACCATGGCTATTTTGGTGTTAAACTTTTCAGGGTGAGATCTTAACATTTTACTAAGGAGTCTTGCATTAGAAATGGATTCTACTAATGCATATGACTCATTAGAAATATCAAAGATTTTAGCAGTGTAATCCTTGACGGTTTCATTCTCTCCACTCCTAAGATTCTCACAAGTGTTCATTAATCTCCTTAGTTTGGTCAGTTTTACACTATCAGACCCTTCACATTGATGTTGGAGAATGTCTCAAGTAGTTTTGGCAACGTTTGATTAGAAAATAGCCTAAACATGTGATGATCCACATAGTCAGATATTTCTCCCAAGACCTTGGCATTATAGTTTGCAACGGCTATTTCCTCAGTGTTCCATTCTACCTCGGGTTTAGGAGTATAGACTTTCTTATATTTCTCATCACCCAAGAAGTTGAAATAGTGGCCTCGGTCTTAGGTGTTGTATATCCCACAAGAATACAGAGTCATGCACGATGATCAATAAACTTAATGTGCATGATTATTTTTGTCTTCCAAATGGTATGGATTGAACCATTTAGAGTGGGCGATTTATTACGACTATGTTGACAGTCCATAGTGGCTACTTTCAAAGATCGTTTATCAGTATATTGAGATCAGACTCTTGATGCCAATTGAAATAAGTGTAGCTATGACTGTTTCTGGAAATGACCACTTGTGTGTATAGATGATCACACAAGTGACAAAACAACTCAACACACAACTTTTCACGGGCAGAGATAAATGGGCGGATACAAAAAACTAAGAATTTAAACACTTCAACAAGAAATTACTTGTGGTGAAACTTTCATCAATAAAACTCTCATAATTCAAGATTATAAAAGAACAATATAATTAAAAGATCAAACCATATTCTAGACTTCTAGAATAAACCAAACACTAAAACAGTTGAAGTGTTGATGAAGAAGAACTTCAAGAACACAAGGACTTTCTCTCGAGGAAAACTTTTCGCAAAGAAGATACAAAAATCGACAATTAATGACTGATTGGAATTGTCTTGTCATAGACCATGTCTTTGAGAGTCCCTTTGGCGTGGTGATCCACTTGGTTGGCGATCATCCAATCTTTCCTTGTAGAGAGTCCTTCCTTACCTATAATACAAAAAGCTAACTTACCAAAGATGAACATTAATAAGTTATTCAAACTAATTCAAATAAGAATAATTATCCTAAATTAATTGCTAAATAATTATCCAAAATTAAAATATTCCCAAATAACACAAAATTAAATATTCACATGTGATATAACAGAATCACAAAGATCACGAGTATATCATACTCTTTCACTGATTTTTTTCTCAAATAAGTCATTTTTAAATTAATAATTCTCTAAATGACAACCTTGCAAAAATATTTGCCAAAGTTACCCAATTTTTTGAAACTCGCTAGTGCAAGTGGCGAATTTCGCTTTTCCATCAATTCATGGAGGCCATCTTCAACCGCAACAGAGAAAAGCAAAAAAAAAAAAAAATAAAATAAAATAAAATAAATCATGGAAGTCGTCAGAGATAGTCGGAGGATTAAATTCGCAATAAACTCAAGAAACGAAAGAGAAAAAGAAAATTGAAGCAAGAACAAATCATGAATGGAAATCAGAGATAGAGGCATTCCCAGAAAATTGAAGCAATCCAAGTTGCTGCAACATCTTCATGAGCAAATCGTTGAATGGTAAAATCGCTCAGCCCCAATCCAAATTGCTCCTGCTCAACATCAAACCATCACTTCGGGAAGTGGGTGTCTCCATTATTCCACCTCAATCATTTTTCTCTTTATGTGAAGCACCAGGGAAGAGGAAATCTCACCAGATCTGTGAAGGAGATTTGTGAAGGACAGTCTTTGAATACGAACAATATCTAGAAGAAGGGCGAGCCTGTCGGAGTTCGCATAGTGCTGGAATTGAAGGTGTTGTCGGCGACGGCTATCGGTCTGCAAGCTCAGGAGAAGAGAGACTGTTGGCCGGATTCGGTGATGACGGAGAAGAAGATCGGAGAAAAACAAACTCGCTACTATTAACCGAGAAAAAAAAAAAAAAAAGTCGCCACTGGCACCAGCGGGTTCTAAAAAATGGGTCACTTTGGCAAATAGTTTGATAAGGTTGTCATTTTGGGAATTATTAATTTAAAAATGAATTATTTGAAAAAACAATCCTCTTTCACTATTATATTAATACTAGTACAGTAGTACTCGTGCACGTGCCGATGGCACGGTGACAGTACACCGTGTATAATTTGTAAACATACATTAGAAAACCACTATGTATAATAAATCTAGATATCAATGGACATACATATGTTCATGTTTGATTTAGCCTTAAAGAAAAACCCTTAAACCGGGTTGCACATACGCATCACAACTTCAAGACTGTACACACATTATTTATCCATTATCAAGATGTTTTTTACAAGAGAATATCCCCCGCCTGCATGATTGCATAGTACAGTAATTTTGATGCATAATCCATACTCATCATTGCCACTCAACTCCACATCAAAGTTAAAGTCAATGGAAGAATAATTTTGGCTCGAATGTTAGTACATCCTGGTAATCACAACATCATCAACTTAAATTCTTTGACTGAGTATAATTCATTTCACTTCAGTTGTAGGTACAGTATTCATTTCACTACAACACCCTACCCAACCCACACCGCACTCTAAAGCATGAAATGTCACACAAATGAGCACAAAACAATGCACCTACAGCACATAAAGGTTACGTTAGAATAATGACCACGACTCAGGGCAACGGTGATTGAGGCGACAACAAATGCAACGTAGAGGTTACCCTTGAAACAAAAACTGTTGTAGATAGATGTAGTCATGTAGTAGGTCAATGTATCTTTCACCTACACAGCCCCTCTGAAAGTTGGTCATTCAAACAAAGCATAAAGCTCGACAATGGTCAAATCTCATACACCCCCTCCCCCAAAAAGCAAAACCTTGAGAGCCCGCCCCCCTTCTCTGGTCTGCGACCGTCTCCAAAGCTCCCCTGCGCCATTCATGAAACGCCAGTGTCGAAGAAACCTTCAACTCTTATTTACATTATCAAAACGAATGTTCTTGATATGGGCAGGCACCATTTTGTTGTCATTTGTTGCTTTCGTAGCTCAGTCTTTTGTTATTCACTTGTTTGAATACATGTAATTCAAATGGTTGCTCATCTTTCTTCCCCACGCCCATATATCATTTGCTACGTTTTATCAACAACAAAAAAGAAATATCAGATCCTAATGGAGAATATAGTCGGAATGAATGAATTATATGCAAGGAAGCATGTAATGTGTATTTGCGGTGAAGGCCACCTCTGGATACAATATTGTATTTGTGATATAACAATAAAGCTTTTGTGTCAACCACAAACAGGAGTAGACAGTATGGAAAAATAGATGAACGTTATAACACATAGAAACAACTAATTTTCGTGAAACAAAGTGCTAGGTTTTGTTATTACTTTGGGGAATTTAGTTGGCAAAAATGGTAGTTAACAGAGAAGAAATACCTGCCTGATCAAATGAAATCTATGTAGTTACCAGAGATGGTGACGTCTGAAGTACTCACAGGCAACAAACCCTATCACATTCACTGACATACAATGTTGCACTTACGATAACCCCTCAAGTCAGAAAATTGAGAGGGTGTGTTGGCTATGGGGAGTGATACAGAAAAGTGCTGGTTAAATTTGGTAAGACCACTTAATAGCCCCCCTTCCCCCTCAAAAAAAAAAAAAAATGGTTGCCCTCCAAAAAAAACACATATTTGCAAACAATCGAGAAAATCCAGTACAGTTGAAAATCCACCAACTGAAATATTAAACGATTTGAGGCATTAACAAAAGAGTGTCTGCTTTAGTTAAAAAAAAATTAAGAAATCTTACTAATCAAAGCATTGCGTTCAGGCACTCTTCCCAGTCACAGACCAGCAGAGGGTTTTCTCGTGGAAGGTCGGCCAGAGCGTTGCGCAGACCAGATGTATGGTTAAGTACATGATGAACTTGCAGAAGAGAAAATAATAACAATAATGGGCAAACAGATAGAATACACCATTTTCAAATGATTTAATTTCATGTTTATTTTATATGGACAACCAAGTTTTTGTTGCACTCATAGACTAATAAATGGTCAGGAACCCAAAAAGCTAGCCTTTTTCTATTTGCACAGAGGAATTCACTTTTACATTCATGCTTGGAGGCAAACTTGAGTGACGTGAGACACGACAAAAGAAAAAATAAAGACCAAGTTCGGATGTCAAATAAACAATAATCAAACGTAGCATATCATCTTTTACCTTGCAACATGTCACAGTAAATGTTCAGCTTTCAAGTAATTCATGTAGAATGAGGCAAGGTTTGAAACCCAAACTGCTCTTGTAGATGTTCCTGGTGAATGTATCTATGTCTGATTTTCTTAATTGTGCATTCTGCATCCTTGTTCCTCCCTTCTTCATCCCCACCTGGAAAAGCTAAAACCAATATTCATGTAGTAAATCAGTAAATACACGCAACACAAAGATGAATGATCTAATCATGACCAGCAAATACATCAATCAAAAAGAAAATGCATTTAATAAATTTCAATTAAATTACAGAAATTTAAAAATTTAAAAGGGAAAATACAAACAGCAAATACATCAATCAAATATAAAATACAATTACTAATTGTAAACAATCAAATATAAATTACCTCTAGGGTGCAGTAGGGGAGAATAGTCTCTTTCTCATGTCGACAGTCGCGTCTCCCTCTCTCATCAACTGAATGAACGATTGTTGGAGTATTGAAGAAATCGTGCAAACCCTTGGAAGCTGGACGGAAAATGCAAAGCCTTCTTCTTTTTTGCTGGAAACGAAAATCAAAACCCAAATCGAAATGTCTACGGAAAATGAAATTCGATAATGTTCACGAAAGACAATACCTTTTGAAGAACTTGTTCAGCGGCCAAGTACCGGTCGACAGCCAATCAACAACGTTTGTCAAAATAAGGAATGTCAAAATAGCAGTAAAAAACTAAAAACCTAATTTTGCCTTTAAATGATGGAGAGGAAGAGCTTCAGTTCCGATTTCGGAAACTTTCCACCAAATTTTTTAAGCGATTTGCCCATGCCACTGGTTTTGTGAACTGGAATAACTCCCGTTCTTCAAAAGCGCCAATGCGGTGTGGGGGTTGGCTGTTGCTGAAACCGCCGTGAACTGCCGTGGGTGAGATGAGTGAATCCTAGCCACCCTTTATGGTGGTTAAAAGATCCTTGCCTCTCTTTATGATTAAGTTATTCCCGCTTCCTATTGTAATATAGACCAGCACTTCTACCTGTGCCACGTGACAGTATGTAACAAGGCAAAAGACTCTTCAATTACAGTGCTCCCACACTCAAAAGAAGCATGTTTCTTAGTAAATATGGGATGGAGGCTGTGTGTAATTTTATTCTTTATTAAGAACAAAAATGAACATTTTATTTAAGACGTAAACAATTTGTAGTTGCATCACTACCTGACATCAAAATATAATTGCCAAACATTAACACAATTATACATCATGAAGATCCAAGTCAGAACCTCTTAAACTTGACCTTGTAAAAAATTACCATATACTCCTTCCATCTCACAACAACTTATAATAATTTATACAATTTTACTTAAAATGGTCAACTTAATTGTAATTTGACCAAAACTTTATAAAAAATTTGATGAACTTAATGAAAATCTAAAAGAATTTATTGATTCACTATTAAAAAACTACAAATAACAATTTTTAAATTTTAATTAAAATCATCAAAAATATAATAAAGTAATGGTCAAAATGTAATTAAGTTGACCATTTTAGTCAAAATGGTGCAAGTTGTTATGGGACGGAGGGAGTACTTAACCTGCATGTTGGGTTAATGCCTTTGAATATGGGACGCCGAGTTAAAGGATTAAACAACAGAGAGATTTCGTAATTCTGGGACAGAGCGCAGAAGGAAGGTTTTCAAGTCAGTTTTTGACTAGGTTTCCAAGTTCCTAAGAGATTTTGAGATAAACTTTACTAGTATAAATAGAGGCCAGTAGTTTAGATTAAAATCACACCTCAAATTGTCATATAGACAAATTATTAGAGTGCTCAGAGCGAGGTCTGTAATTCTACAGTTACACAGTTAAGAATTTTGTGATCAAAATTCGGGTAGCAGTAATAGTGAGATCTTGTAATCGTTTCTCCAGTGATAATAATATTCTCTCCTCTCCCCGTGGACATAGCCAAGTTGGTGAACCACGTATATCGGTGTTCTTGTGATCGCTCGCTTTTCTTATCAAGTCTTGTTATTGCTCTAACAAGTGGCATCAGAGCTTGGTTGAAAAGGAGAATTAGCATCGACGGAAGAGATCCAAGATCGAAGAAAAACAAGATAGCAGTTTCTGGTCCGTTTTTATCTAGCGCAGCGGTGAAGAAAAAGGCGTAGCGCATTCGTTCACCGTTGGATCGTGCTGATTTTCGGTGAGTAGCTTCGGGACTCATAGATCTTCGATCTGAATGGTGGAGATTGGATTTTGATGTCCGTAGCATCCGAAATTATATCCGGACAGAAGCTGCTGGTGTTTTGTCTTCGATTGTATGCGTTTGGAGTTTCTTGTTGCGATTTCTCTTAGCGGCACCAGAGCTTTGGTTCGTGGTTAGAGATTCAGGGATTTCGCTGCAGAGAACAAGAAGATGGGTCAAGGAGCAGATTCGATCGACAAGTTCAATGGGAAGAATAGTTTTTCTCTCTGACAGATCAAGATGAAGGCTTTGTTGGTAGACAAAGATTTATGGGAACCGTTGGAGATTGCAATCAGGGATCGTAAGGATCCCAAGGGTAAGGCAGTCACCACAAAAGGTACAGCAGAACAGTCAGAGAAGGACAAGATAGCAGCAGCGAAGGAGGTGGCGGCATTGAAGAAGTTAGATCAGAAGGCTCACGCCAAGATCATCAGACAGTTGGATGATGAGATCCTAACCAATGTTGCAGGAACAGACTCCGGAAGCGATCTTTGGTTGAAGTTGGAAGATATGTACATGAAACGTTCATTGACCAACAAGTTATACCTGAAGAAGAAGCTATATGATTGTTATTTGACTGAAGGTACGCCCATAAATGATCATCTTGACAGATTTACTTCTGCATTACTTGAACTGCGTAATATAGGAGTAGTTGTTGATGACGAGGATGCAGCCTTGCAGCTTTTAGTATCTTTACCTATGTCTTATGAACATTATGTCGATTCGTGCATAAATCGTAAAGATGGGATCTCTCTAGAGGAAGTGAAAACTTCTCTCAAGACGAGAGAATTGCGCCGAAAGGCGAGTGGGAATGAGGCAGGTACCCAGTCATCGGGTTTGGTTGCTAGCGGTAGCAACAGCAGGGGTTCTAGTGGGAGGAAGAACAATCAAGGTAATTTTTCACATAAGAAGGGTCCAAAACCTGGGGATATCTGTAATTTCTGCAAAGAGAAGGGGCATTGGAAGTTCGACTGTCCCAGAAGGAAGCAAGGCAAGGCACTAGTCACAGTAGAGGCCATGACGGCCAGAGATTGCAGTTCAGATGAGGATTATGCTCTAGTAACATCAGAATCAGCATGCGCATCTGATGCGTGGATTCTTGATTCAGGAGCGTCTTACCATATCAGTCCTAGGAGAGAATGGTTTACCGGTTATAGGCAGATAGTTGGCGGTGATATAAGCATGGCTAACAATAAAGTCTGCTGGGTTGTCGGTATTGGTTCGATCAAGGTCAAGACTCATGATGGTAGGGTTGTCACTTTGAACGAGGTTCGACACGTTCCGCATATGACGAAGAATCTGATTTCTCTTAGTCAGTTAGACAGAAAAGGGTTCAGTTTTAAAGGTAAAGATAGAGCAGTTAGTATATGTAACGGTTCAAAAGTGATGCTGAAAGGTCTTAAGCGGGGCTCTTTGTATTTCCTCCAAGGAAAGACGCTTGCAGAGTCGACTATGGCTGCATCAGAAGAGGTGAACGAGGGAGATATGTCTAAGCTATGGCACATCAAGCTCGGTCACATGAGCACTCGAGAGATGCATGAGTTGACTAGCAGAGATCTTCTTTATGGTCATAAGATCAAGGATCTTAAAGGCGTTCTGGATTACATCCACTCACAGAGTTGGGGACCTTCATGTCAGGAATTTCTAAGGGGGCACAGATATTTCTTGTCTATGGTTGACGATTATTCGAGGAAGACTTGGGTGGTTATCATGGAGTTCAAGAATGAGACTCTAAGGAATTTCAAGAAGTGGAAGACGGTAGTGGAGAACCAGACAGAGAAGAAGATCAGGAAGCTCCGGACAGATAATGGTTTGGAGTTCTGCAGTGCTGAGTTCGATTCGTTTTGCAGACAGGTGGAGATTTCTAGACATCTCACCAGCATAGGCACGCCACAGCAGAATGGTGTAGCAGAACGGATGAATCAGACATGGCTTGTGGGAGCGTTGTGCATGCTCTCCAATGCAGAGTTGTCTAAATGTTTTTGGGCAGAAGCGCTTAATACAACATGTTACTTGATTAATCATGGACTTCATACCGGTATTGGCCTCAAAGTTCCCTATGAGGTATGGACTGGTAAATCCACGATTGTTTCAAGTGTTGGCGGTGTTGATAAACAGGTGGAGCAACAAGATACTAAAGAGTTAGTTGTCCCACAGTCAGATGTTGAAAAATAGGTGGAGCAACAAGATACTGAAGAGTTAGTTGTCCCACAGTCAGATGTTAATCAGGATCCACCAACAGAGACAAAGACTGAAGCACCAGAAAGTTCAAGTTCAGTTCCTAAAGAACATGGGTTAGCACAAGGAGGGTCTAGAAGAGCTAATTTCAGGAATGGATTTGAAGACTTGGTGTCTTATGCACTGCAGGTTGCTGAGGAAGTAGAGCCCGTTCTTGCGGAACCTTCTATTTTCAATAAAGCAGATACATGTTCAGAGTCATCTCAGTGGTATGCGGCTATGGGTGATGAGATGTAGTCTCTTCACAGGAATCAGACTTTGAAGTTGACTACAAGGCCAGAAGGCAGGAAGATTGTGAATTGCAAGTAGATCTTCAAGAAAAGGGAAAGGATGTCCCCGGCAGAAAAGTTCAAGTATAAAGATCTAGATGTTGCAAGGGGTTTCACACAGAGAGAGGGGGTGGACTACAATGGGATCTTCTCACTAGTGGTCAGACACACTTCGATCAGAGTGTTGCTAGCAATAGAGGGAGAGATATACATGATACAGTCGGAAGGATTCCAAGTTCCTGGTAAGGAAGATCAAGTTTGTAGATTGAAGCAATCGCCTAGGCAGTGGTACAAGAGATTTGACAGCTATATGATAGCAGCAGTCAAGAAGTCAGAGATTCAGAAGTCGAAAGGCTTATTGGTCGCAGAGATGAAGGGTTTGGGTAACGCGAAGAAAATTCTGGGTATGGAGATCTATAGAGACAGAGCCAAACGGAAACTGTTCTTATCCCAGAAAAGATACATCAAAAAAGTTTCAGAAAGGTTTGGTAGGTCGACAGCTAAGGCTATAGATACTCTGAGTGCAGTGAATGCACATACAGTCGCGTTTGGGCCCAAATCAGTTGAGGAGAAAGAGTATATGGCTCCAGTATCCTTTGCTAGTGCAGTTGGTAGTTTGATGTATACTACAGTGCTCACTAGCGACGTCAGACTCGTCTGTGGAGATGGGACAGAATGTGCAGTCAAGGGTTTATCAGATTTGGGTGATGTTGACTCAAGAAGATCGAAGACCGGATATGTGTTCACGCTTGGTGGGTCAGTTGTCAGTTGGAAGGTTAGATTGCAGATGACAGTGACGTTGTCTACAACAGAGGCAAAATACGTGGCATTGACAGAGTCCGCTAAGGAAGGAATATGGTTGAAGGGATTGATCAGCAATCTTGGGTTCATCATGAGAGGACCAAGAACATTGATGTCAGATATCATTTCCTAAGGGATGAGAAACAGGTAAAGGTGAAGGTAGGGATGGCGAACAACCCTGCAGACATGTTCACAAAACTCGTGACGGGAAGCAAGTTCCAACATTGTTTGGACTTGCAGATTGTTCGCAGCTATTAGATAGCAGAAGAGGCGAGGGGGGAGAAAATGTTTGTTGTCATGGAGATTCAAAGTCAAGGTGGATATTGTTGGGTTAATTCCTTTGAATTTGGGACGCCGAGTTAAAGGATTAAACAACAGAGAGATTTCGTAATTCCGGGACAGAGAGCAGAAGGAAGGTTTCCAAGTCAGTTTTGGACTAGGTTTCCAAGTTCCGAAGAGATTTTGAGATAAACTTTACTAGTATAAATAGAGGCAAGTAGTTTAGATTAAAATCACACCTCAGATTGTCATAGACAAATTATTAGAGTGCTCAGAGCGAGTCTGTAATTCTACAGTTACACAGTTAAGAATTTTGTGATCAAAATTCGTGTAGCAGTAATAGTGAGATCTTGTAATCATTTCTCCATTGATAATAATATTCTCTCCTCTCCCCGTGGACGTAGCCAAGTTGGTGAACCACGTATATCGGTGTTCTTGTGATCGCTCGCTTTTCTTATCAAGTCTTGTTATTGCTCTAACACTGCATAAAGATGATGCATAACCATGAAATGTTGTACAATAAAGCTAATAATATATTCATAATTGTAAATTGCAACAACTTATAGCATACTTATATCTTTCCAACCCAAAATAATTACTCAGCTCCTTTCACTTCTGCAAAGTTTATTTGACGTTTTAATCACCAGAGACAACAATTTCAGTTTCTTTGATTCCCTCTTCAACATCACAGTAGCCTTCTTCCCCATCAGTACTCCTTGAGTTCTTACCCTTCTCACTGAACTTTTAAACACTACCAACTAAAGATTTTGCTTCAAAGCCACGGAAGTCTTCACTGGGCTCAGCATTTTCGTTTTCAGCATTCTTTAACATCTTCTTCATAGCCTTCTTAGGCGCAGTCGCAGTGTGGTAATATAGATTCACAAATGGTTTTACTTATTACCGACTATTGACTAACTTCTTTTGAGATATACTATTAGGAAAGAGTGAGACTGAAATAATAGTGAAAAAAATCGGAAAAACGTGTTTTACGCTAAGTTAGCATAAAACTCTTTTTTAAAAAGGTGCGGTGACATTTTGTAAAACACGGGAAGTTGTTTTAAAACACGCGGTGACATTTTTGTAAATAACTTACGTGTATCGTGAGTGCCAGTATTAGTGTTAAAAATTGTCAGCCATGTACACTGGCACTTACTAACACTACCACTGGCACTTTTTATAAGTACTAGTGGTAATGTTTATAAGTTCCAGTTAGACGTGGCCATTGCCGGTTAACCGGCGGTTAGAGAAGGCCGGTTGCATTAACCGTAACCTAACCGGCTAACCGGCTGATACGGTTAAGGTTTGACGATTAACCGGTTAAACCGTCTACCTCTTTTTTTTCTTTTTCTTTTTTTAACAGTCTTTCTTACAGTTTTTGTTTTTTTTTTAAAAAAAAAACACTTCTTTTTTTAAAAAGGCGTTTAAAAAAAAAACTTCATTTTCTTCAATAATTATTTATTTTAAGTTGAAATGTAAAACATAATTTTTTTTTTTAAGTAAAAAAAAGGGACGGTACCCTTAAATTTTATTAATTAAAATTACAAAGGGGGGGAGAACCAAACCTTGCCATTTTATAATTAAGGGAGGACAAAATGGAGCCTTACCTCAACTAAACTATTACATTGAAATAAAAATAAACCTATTCTAAAAATTACAATAAAGACTATCTAATTTCCATCCCCTTCCGAACTTCCCGTAGAGTCTTCCAAGTCGTATTGGTATTGTGGATTTATTAAATCCTCTTCATAAGGCATATCTTGCTCCCTCTTTTCTGCTCTAACCCAATCACCAAGTAAGATCTGATTTTCTAAATTTTCAACCGCTAGTTAGGAACGTCTTGAATCCAAAACATTTCCTCCCACACTAAATGTCGATTCGACCGCCACGGTTGAAGCCGAAGAAGCTAAGACTTCTTTTGCAATTAAAGAGAGTATAGGATAAGTTTCTTGTCTTTGTGACCACCACCTCAAAATATCAAAAGTAGTTGGATTTGAAGTGTTTTGTACAACTTCAAAACTAATAGAGAAATATGCTTCTAACTCGTAGGGAATGCTAGAGCTAGAAGAAGAAGAAGCCATTCTAGGACGTTTTTGGGAATACAACTCATTAAAAAAACTATATTGATCGTCATCCTCCTCATCTTGTGTAGCAATACCAATATCTTCATTAGGATTTGAGGGAACATGTTGAGAAGGATTTCCATGAATTGCATTATACTTTTTATAAAGAGTCAACAAATCATGTTTTGTATTTTCAACAATAATCGTCGGGCTTTCATAGACCCCGTCCCCATTGGGGTATTAATTCGCATAATAAAACGTTATTATGCTCAATAGATCTTTTAATTTAATACGGGGATCCAACAACTTTGCAACCAAAAATAGAGACGAAATAATATCAAAATATATGAGCCACTTTTTGTAACGCCCGTCCCAATTTTAATTTAATTCTTGCATTTTTATTATTATGTGTTATTTTGTTTTAGTTAATTATTTAACTAAATGTGCAAGTTTAGGACCTCCTTGTTCTAATTGAAACTATGTGATTAATTGTTAGAGTTAGTTTAGGGGTCTATATGCTAAGAATGGAACTTAGATGACCAAAATGTAAGAAAAGGGAATTAGGAGATTAACTAGCCTAACTTCTTCCCTCTTCTTGGTCACCTTTACCCATTTCTCTCTCAAATTTCTCCTCCTGCGAATTCAGGGCTAGGTAAGGGTTTTGATCTTCTTTGTATTTCTTCTTCAATTACTTTTCTACTCTAGAAACTAATTACATATATTTGATCAGGGAGTTGACTAGATTGTGCTCATATTTTTCTTGAAAATTTTCATCTAGGTTGATTTTTGAAGAGGTAAGTTAATACTTCCCCTTTCTTGTTAAAATGCTTAATCTATGCTACTTGTGGTGTTCTTGTGATGAATTTGTGTTGAAATTCATGAAGTAATGTTCAAATCTTGGATTTATGGTAAATTTGTTTGGATTGCTATGTAGAAGGGGAGTTTGAGTTGAGTTGAGTTGTGTTTGGGGTTTGAATTGTTGAGATGTTGTTTAATAAGCTTAGTATGAGCATAGAAGTCATTTTGGTACTCCATAAGCAACTAGGGAAGTAGTAGATTTGGTGATGATGTGTTTGGGTAAGAAATGGAAGAAACCCAGCTGCAAATGTCCAGTTCGACTAGGGAGGCGCGCGCATCCCATTTTAGGAGGCGTGCGCATCCCCCTTGGCCCCCAAAAACCTTAGTTCTGTAATTCTGAAGGCGCGCGCATCATTTTCTTGGAGGCGTGCGCATCCCTTTCTTGTCCAAAAACCATACCTTCTGTTGACTAGAGGCGAGCGCATCCTTTTTATTTGAGGCGTGCGCATCCTTTGGGCCAGGCGCGCGCATCCTTTGGTGCGAGGCGCGCGCACCCCTTCCCCTGTGTTGTTATTTTATCCAAATCCTCCGGAGTTCATAATTTGCTCATCCGGACTCCGTTTTGGGCGTGTAAGCTACCGTTGCAAAGCTCTCTTAGAGTACTACGTGATGGGATGGTTTAATTAGTTGAGTTCCATATGTAGAGTGTTTCGAAATTTCAATAAAGTATGATTAGTTGAAATCGAGTCTAGGAAGTGTAAGAGTCGGGATTGGTTTGCTACATCTTTTGATGAGTATTATATTATATTAACAACTGTTGCAGGTGAAGACTGTGTGGGGGAAACTCTGAGTGTGTGCTCAAAGAGGCATACTCAGAAGTTCACTACCGTGTTGTGAAAATGTGTTGACATGTGTGTGAATTGACTGTGTACCTGACTTGTGAATGTATTGAACTAGTCCACTACTTTTGGAATTAGTTCTTGTTTTCTAATTTTCTTGTCAAGTAAGCACTACTTGTGCATTTTCTTGAAAGTCCAGCTAGTCTTACTTGTTGTTTCGGGGGTGTATAGGTTCATGTTTATTATGAGTGCTGGAGCTAAGTAATAACCGTGAATCTATGCATCTGTGACCATTTGCTCCTACTCTTGATCACAGTAGGGGTCTAGCTTTCTCAATTATTGAAGCATTATGCACAATGATTGAATAGCTCTTTTTGTTCTTGGATTGAGATACTGGGTAACGGGTCTCCATTGATATTATGAAGCTACGTTCATTATGAAGGCCTACATCAACGGTAACATCAGTTGAAAGTTTTGGTTATGAATGGGTATGGAGTAATAAGGAGAAAACAAAAATCCTTTGTAATGTGTACTTAGTTATACGTGTTGCATAATGGGTAGGATTAGCTACTCATATGACTTGCTACTTGACGCATTGCTATATGTGATCCTTCTATGCTTCATTATCATATATATGCATATCATGTAGCTATAGTAGTAACTTACTGAGATTTTATCTCACCCCGTTTCTTGTTTCTTTGTTTTCCTTAGATTCCAAGAAGGCTAGTGATAGCACGAGGTGAGGATCGTGGTAGGAAGTTCTTTTCGGGGGAAACCACTTTTGGGTAGGTTAAATGTTACTTTTTAGTTGTGAGAACGACGGTTAAATCTGAGTGAGTTGAACTCAGAACTTTTGGGGTACAGTTGTATAATATATGTATATATTATGTTATTATCTTTTGTTTGCCGGCTTAGGTACCGAGCAGTTAAAAGTTAAGATTAGTTAGTGGGAATGTAAATTGTGATTTTTTTAATATTTATGGATTTAGAATTTGTCGGGGCGTTACAGTTGGTATCAGAGCTATGGTTAGCTCTAAGCCTGGATAGGGTCTATGGCCTAGGTGGGTTAGTTTATGGGTTATGTTATTAACGTCGAGTGTTTATGTGTAGGGCGGAGATGAGTCAGTCAGAGGATATTGGTGTAGACACCCCGCTTTGGACCTCTCACCCCGATTGCATACATAGTACTTTTATTTAACTTGTTTTTGTTAATTCCTGTTACTTCCGTTAAGTTCCTAACTGATTCCGTTAGTTTTGGACTGAACTGCATAACAGAATTAACTTTCTAGTCCATTCTGTCAAAATTGCCTTTTCAAAGCCGCGCGCCTCCGCCTTTTGAGGTCAGAAGCGTGCGCCTTCCGATGGTACACCCGGAAGCGCGCGCCTCTGGGGCGTCAGTTACAGATTTTCTCCCAATAATCCCTCTCTTGCTTATTTTGCATGAATTTCACCCGGGAAATATTTCTTGGTGACCGCGAATTGGCACCAAAAACATACCCTTTCAACTATAAAAACCCCTCCAATCCACCATTGGAAGGGGACCTCTTTTTCATCTTTTTTGGATCTCTTTTACCTCTCTTGGACCTCATTTTTAGACTTGAATTTTCTCTATACACACACTATACACAATTCTCTACACAAATTCTCCCAACAAGAGTTCTTCGTAACAAGACTCTACATAAAATTGTTCTACAACAATTTCTCCACAACAAAACACCATTTTCAAGTCCACGTTTGAAGTCCTCTTCTTAAGGTACAACTTCATTTTTCTTCTATTTTCTTCTTCTTGAATGTATGCAATCCCCATTAATGGGACATAACCAATATGACTACTTCACATATTGAAGTTAGTTAAGGTTATCTCCCTACATTCCATCTCTACTTTAATTTACCATTCTTTTCTTAATATAATTGTAGAATAGTTTGACATGTAATCTTTACCATTAAATAAATAAAACAATTCTCTTTTATTTTCCTTTGTAAATTTCCCCTTTATTTTCATTGTAATTGTTAGCACTCGTATATTAATAAATCGAAGGACTTTCTCATGCATTAGAACACCAAAAGTAGCAAGACCCGCGTAAGCGGGGCGGAGTGGGTGTTTAAGTACTTCCCACTCCGTCACCTAACCCCCGAACTCATCTTTTCCCGAATCTCTGGTTTTGCATATAAAATTGGCTCTTTTTAGGTTTTTCTTATGTTCCTCTAAAACATAGGTGGCGACTCTTAAAATCAAGTAGACATCTTAGGTAATTCACGCGCTCTAGCCAAGCCGTGGTCCCCCGGGATATCTACAGTGGCGACTCCGCTGGGGATATAGAGGGTTAAACTTGCGTTTTTCATTTTTGGTGTTCTTTTTACAGTTTTCTGGGCATTCTGGTGGAAAAATGTGAGACGCGTGCGCCTCTGGCCTTCTTGGACTAAGGCGCGCGCATCCCACCTTCACCACCAGAATCGACCGCCTCTCATCTTGTCCTTCAAATTTCATGTTATTGTGCTAACAGTTTCTGCAGGGCAAAAGCGTTTTTGTTTAGGGTCAAGGCAATCCCTTGAACCCACTGATTTGCAGGTACTGCCCAGAAGCGGGCGCCTCCACTTCTCTCAGTCTAACGCGCGCGCCTCCCGAGTAGGCATCTGAATGCGCGCGCTTCTGGGCATTTATCAGAAACAGAAACAGAAACAGTGAACAGAATGGACAGTTTTGACAGTGTGGGCACCGGGCCTGCACAAAACCATCTTTTTATTCTCTGTTTTATTTTATCGGTCACACGGGTGATTCGAAAGTTGTAAATTACTTGCTTATTTGTTTTTTTATTTCCTTTGAAAAAAAAAATATTTTGTCACTCGTTAGACCTCACACTACGCGCACAATTCTTATCAACTGCTCACTATCGAGTCGCACAAGTCCAACCCCAAACCCGTCGAGGCCCGTCCTAGGAAGTTTCAAGCTCCACTCGACATTGACTCTTTCGAAGCGGTAAACCTCAGCCCGTGGCGTAGTTCACGACTATATGCCGGGGGTGACCTTTAAGCCTCTCTTTAGCCGAGCACAAACCACACAATTCTAGTTAGGGTCTAACACTCCGTGACTCAAGTCGGTTTCCATGTGCCGAGATTTCCCTAAACTAATGTCTTCAAATCATACATGCCACTCGTTGTTATGGACGAAATAAAAATCCATCCCCAAGTGGTCATAATGGACGCAAATAAAAAATCCGTCCTCGCATGTATGCTTTACTACATTAATTTAGTTTAATCCCGACACATGTAGGATTCACAAGCGTGGTGGAATCCGATGAGTATATGGGACCACGAGAAGGTCTATATACTAGTGTGACGATTCCATTATTTTTTTAGAAACCCCAAAAAGGACCACGTCCTTCCGACTTTTGTAAATAAAAAAAAAGAGTCATTTTTCTTATGTGGTTGAGTCTTTTTCCTTTGTTTGTGGGTTAATTAGTTTACTCAAAATATGTTTGTGGGGCTGTGAATACGTGTGTTTGAATTGGGAATATTCATAGCAACATTAAAATTATGAGAGTCGCCACGCCGTTTTAATTATAGCCAAAACATTGAGAAAAAGCATGTTTAATGGGTTCGGGGGTCAAATTACAACAAGAGAAGAATATTGAACGTTATCACTCCTATTGCCCGAATGATCGGTCTTTCTATCATGATGAATGTGTTAGTAGTGTGTTAGTGTTTGAGACCGGATCCGAAGATTGCCTACGTTCCTCTCAATGTGAGAAGCTCAGGTCAGCGTAGTTCGGGGAGAATTTAGAATAGGCAGAAGAATCGGGATCATGCATAATGAGGGGGGAATTACCTAAAGATTAGGGTTTAGAAGTAGTTCCTAGATCATCCTCGGGTTGATGAACCCTCGATCATCATCGGCTATGAAATAACATGTAATTGTGAAGATCGCAACCCTAAATATAGCATAAATAAGATTTTAATCTATGAACACGAAGAACATGCGAAGAACATATATGAACATATGAATGAACATGCAAAGCTCATGAAGAAACTATGAATAAACATGTACGAACATGAATATAAAAGATCTACATTAAGAATAATGCAAGAACATGAAGAAAAAGTTAGAAAACTTACCTATGTTGGCAAGAAATAAACCTTGGATCTTCTTGAGTGTTTGAATGTTAATTAGAGAGCAAAATAGTGTTTAAGAACTCCAAAATTCGGATTTTAGAACTCTCCCAAAAATCCCCCTTAAACCAATGGAATGGAATTGGTTTATATAGTAAACTGATGGGAAGATCTGACGGCTGAGATCATCCAGAGCAAGGTTGGCCGCCTGGCCATGACTGAAGCCGGTGACAAGAGTGGCCGCGTGGCCAAGATCAACGCGGAGCAAGGTTGGCCGCGTGGCCAAGGTTGCAGGCTGACTTGATTCTTAAGCTAGGGTTTCTGCATGGTTTAAGGAAACCATTTGCTACCTATTTTGATAGATTTTGTCATAAATGAGATATTTTGGGAATCCGGGACAAGCCTTTGCAAGGTTTCTAATTCCTATAAAGTCCTTGTATTTTTGGGAAAGTCCTAATAAACTCATTTTCAGGTCGGGTACTAACAGTAGCCCCTCGGCGACGCTTCTTGTAAGGCAATGTGGGGTCGACGATAAAAGAAGGATCCGTCTGAAACATGAGTTCCAAAACAGATGAAAGGTAAGGGAACGGCTGGACCTTAGCAGGCGACCTACGTATCCGCGGGGGAATCAAGCCAAACGTAGTTCAAATCTGATGAGAAATTGGGAATGACTGTCCTCTGATGGGGAACAACGTCTTCTGCTGGGGAAAATGCACCTGCTGGGGATGATAGATGACCGCGTCGGTCGGGTGGATGAACCTTTTCAGGTTTCCTACGTATCCTCCGAGGAATCAAGCCGGTCGTAGTTCAGAGCGATTAGGGAAAAGCGAGCCATCGGACTTCTGCTATGGATAATAAACCTACGGGCACTATCCTGTATGAAGAACGAACATTCGTTAGGAAATGAAGTCATTTGGGAAAAATAAAGACTACGTGTCTAAATAATCCCAAGATGGAATGGTAAACGCAATCAGGATCGCCAGGGCTCCTGCCGATTATGCTAACGAAACGCCGAGGCTTCTGCCAACCACGAGCGATCAAGGATACGTATGTCATAGAGGCGCCGAAGTCTCTACAATCATACGAATCCTAATAATAGGTACTGGATCTCTCGCAAACAGAAACGCCGAGGCTTCTGCCAATCACGATTGATCAAGGATACGTATGTCATAGAGGCACCGAAGTCTCTACAACCGTACGAATCCTAATAATAGATGCTGGATCTCTCGCAAACAGAAACGCCGAGGCTTCTGCCAATCGAGATCGATCTAGGATGCGTATGTCATAGAGGCGCCAAAGTCTCTACAACCATACGAAGCCTAAGCAAATATTAGGAAATGCTAAAACAATAGATGCTGGATCTCTCGCAAACAGAAACGCCGAGGCTTTTGCCAATCGCGATCGATCTAGGATGCGTATGTCATAGAGGCACCAAAGTCTCTACAATCATACGAATCCTAAGCAAATATTAGGAAATGCCAAAATAATAGATGCTGGATCTCTCGCAAACAGAAACGCCGAGGCTTCTGCCAATCACGATCGATCTAGGATGCGTATGTCATAGAGGCGCCAAAGTCTCTACAACCATACGAATCCTAAGCAAATATTAGGAAATGCTAAAATAATAGATGCTGGATCTCTCGCAAATAGAAACGCCGAGGCTTCTACCAATCACGATCGATCTAGGATGCGTATGTCATAGAGGCGCCAAAGTCTCTACAACCATACGAATCCTAAGCAAATATTAGGAAATGCTAAAATAATAGATGCTGGATCTCTCGCAAACAGAAACGCCGAGGCTTCTGCCAATCACGATCGATCTAGGATGCGTATGTCATAGAGGCGCCAAAGTCTCTACAACCATACGAATCCTAAGCAAATATTAGGAAATGCTAAAATAATAGATGCTGGATCTCTCGCAAACAGAAACGCCGAGGCTTCTGCCAATCACGATCGATCTAGGATGCGTATGTCATAGAGGCGCCAAAGTCTCTACAACCATACGAATCTTAAGAAAATATTCCGTGAAGAATGGAAATTCTAAGAGGCTTCTCGTACCCAAAGATAATGAACATCAGTCAAAAATAGCGCTAAGGGCACCAAAAATGAATCAAAGGGGAATGTACTAGGGGTAAAACTGAAATTTTGCATGTGGAGGCAAAGATGATGGATTGTTATGAAGTCGCAAACGGGATGAACTCTCGGGGAGTTACAAAGGTGATAGACTCTCGGGAAGTCACAAGGTTGACGGACTCTCGGGGAGTCACAAAGGTGATAGACTCTCGGGGAGTCACAAGGGACTCTTTGGTGAGTCACAAGGGCAAACGACCTTTAGGGAGACGCGAAGGAGATGGACTCTTGGGGAGTTGCTAATATGGGAAACATGATCTAGGTTCCGCTTATCCTAATTTAGGAGGGGATGAGGCTACGAGCCATCGAGACCAAGGTGTTAGGTAAGGGACATTTTTCTTGGTTGCCTAGGGGTATGACTTAAGGCTTTTTTAAGGAAAGGGAATAAAGAAGATGGTGATCTCCTAATCTTGAGATAGGAATGCCAAAGATGTCCCGGCTTCTTGGGCTTTAGATTATGTCTTGGAGATAATGTGGGTTTCCTAGGCTTACGGGCTAGGGATTGGAGCATGAGGAGAATATTCTATCCTAGGCTTAGTGCTAGGGTTTGGAAAGATTGAGGTTTGGGAACTTCCTAGATGTTAAGGTTTCGAACAAGGGTTTGGAAACTGGTGTTTAAGGACCATGACTCTCCTAGGTTTGGGACTAGGGTTTAGAAATATCCTAGGCTTCGAGGCTAGGGCTTGGAGTTGTGGTAGGTTCAGAGGTTGCAAAGGCGTTGGCTTTAGACCTAAGGCTGGGAGTTGAAAGGGTTGTGACTTTCTAGGCTTGATGATTGAGTTTAAAGAGGATAATTTCTACCTAGGCTTGAGGCTAGGGCTTTAGAAAGAATGCGACTACCTAGGCTTGAGGCTGGGGTTTGGAGCGAATGCGACTACCTAGGCTCGAGGCTAGGGTTTAGAGCGAATGCGGCTTCCTAGGCTTGAGGCTAGGGTTGATTGAGTTTTGGACAGGGCATTATATCCTAGGTTTTGGACTAGGGTTCAATAAAACGGAGAATTGAGATTGTAAATTTCCTAGGTTTCGAGACTAGGGTTTCGGGAATTTGGAAATGATGTTGCATACGGGGCTTTGGAAATTCCCTAGAATTTGGGCTAGGGTTAAAGGGGATGTTGTGGTTTCCTAGGCTTAAGGCTAGGGTTTAGATAGGATATGTGACTACCTAGGATCAAGGCTAGGGTTTAGGAAGGGTGTAGCTACCTAGGCTTTAGGCTAGGGTTTAAGAAGGATGTAACTTCCTAGGCTTTAGGCTAGGGTTTGAAAGGATGTAATTACCTAGGATTGAGGCTAGGGTTCAGAGAGAATGATATGACTACCTAGGCTTGAGGCTAGGGCTTAGAGAATATGTTTACCTAGGTTTAAGGCTAGGGTTTGGAGACCGAAAGCATTTGAAGGTTTGTCTTGGTTTAGACCAAGCAAGTTTGAGGTCTAAGAGTGTTGCGGTTTGGGGCAAATGAGCTTGATACCTCGTGGCTGGATAGGCTCGATAGATTAGACCTAGGCTAAAGTTCTAGGGTTTAGCTAGGGTAAGACTCAGACATGTGTTAAGGAGACCGGGTCCTAATGGAGTGGTAGGCGTGAGATCTAGGAGATCGAAGGCTAGGCAGGGTAGCGTTGGGACATAAGGCTTTCAAGCGTGTAAGTCTTTTGTCCTAGAGAAATCGCGTTATGGATTAGAACCAAGCAGGCTTGAGGCCGGCCAAGGAGCAATGGATTGGGATTGGATGATCCTAGTACCTAATACGCATGTCGGGCTTGGATCCTAGAGTGTTTGAAAGTTTAGGCTAGGTGCGAACCATAGGTGCGGGAAATGGGTTTGGATATGTGACCATGTTGGCGCATAGGTATGGACTTGAGTCTCAAAGACTTTGCTCGAGTGCAATAGTGTTAGTACCCGACCTGAAAATGAGTTTATTAGGAGTTTCCCAAAAATACAAGGACTTTATAGGAATTAGAAACCTTGCAAAGACTTGTCCCGGATTCCCAAAATATCTCATTTATGACAAAATCTATCAAATTAGGTAGTAAATGGTTTCCTTAAAACCATGCAGAAACCCTAACTTAAGAATCAAGTCAGCCGGCAGCCTTGGCCACGCGGCCAACATTGCTCCGCGTTGATCTTGGCCACGCGGCCACTCTTGTAACCGGCTTCAACAATGGCCAGGCGGCCAACCTTGCGCTGGATGATCTGGACCATCAGATCCCCCCATCAGTTTACTATATAAACCACTCCATTCCATTGGTTTTGGGGGTCCGATTTTGAGGCTCTAAGTCCGAGTTTTGGAGTTCTTAAACACTAGTTTGCTCTCTAATTAGCATTCAAACCTCCAAGAAGATCAAGGTTTATTTCTTGCCAACATAGGTAAGTTTTCTAACTTATTTCTTCACGTTCTTGCATTATTTCTAATGTAGATCTTTAATATTCATGTTCTTGCATGTTTATTCATAGTTTCTTCATATGCTTCGCATGTTTATTCATATGTTCATATATGTTCTTCATATGTTCATCGTGTTCATAGATTAAAACCTTATTTATGCTATATTTAGGGTTGCGATCTTCATAATTACATGTTATTTCATAGCCGATGATGATCGAGGGTTCATCGACCCGAGGATGATCTAGGAACTATTTCTAAACCCTAATCTTTAGGTAATTCCCCCATCATTATGCATGATCCCGATTCTTCTGCCTATTCTAAATTCTTCTCGAACTACGCTGACCTGAGCTTCTCACATTGAGAGGAACGTAGGCAATCTTCGGATCCGGTCTCAAACACTAACACACTACTAACACATTCATCATGATAGAAAGACCGATCATTCGGGCAATAGGAGTGATAACGTCCAATATTCTTCTCTTGTTGTAATTTGACCCCCGAACCCATTAACATGCTTTTCTCAATGTTTTGGCTTTAATTAAAACGGCGTGGCGACTCTCATAATTTTAATGTTGCTATGAATATTCCCAAATTCAAACACACGTATTCACAGTGGCGACTCCGCTGGGGACTGCTTTGAAACTTTTTCAAACTTAGTGGGTCTAACTTTCGTCACATCATGATGCTTGCCATGTTTACACATGCACACACCTGCCATGTTTACACATGCACCCTACACACACTTGCCATGTTTACACATGCACACACTTGCCCTGTTTATACATACACCTCACATACTTGCCATGTTTACACATGCACCCGTGCACCCCGCAATGTTAATACTTGTACTTTGTTGATACTTGTACTTTGTATATCCCTTGTATCCTTGTACCTTTGTTATTTTCCCCTTAGTATTAGGGTCAAACAAAACTCTGCTATGCTCCCTTGTACATTATTTTCCTTCTCCTGCATTGCATTGCATAGCATCATTCAAACATTCAAAACTTCTCTCTTTTCTCCTTAAAAAGAATTAGTTTCTTGCCACACACTACCACTAGTCCGTGTCAGCACTGCACAGGTCCCTACTACCCGGAGTATTCGATGTGCAGGAATTTGTGCGCTACTGCCTCACATTTTTCGAGTCACTCGTCTACTCCACTCACCGTGTACGTTCCGCGAGCGGTGGGAACCTTTAACCTAACCCGTGTCAACCCACACATAGAGATTAGGACACTCCTCGGACCACCCATTTAGGATGTAAATAAATGCAAAAATTTTCGCAAAATAAAATGTGCATTGCATCTAGGCGACCTCTAAGGTCCATCGCTCATTCGTTGGGCCATCATTGCGATCCATTTGGGTCTACCCTTCACCTTCGACCGCCTAGGTCAACCTTCTCAACCTTTGACCCCCTAGGTCAACCCTTACCAACTTTTGACCTCCTAGGTCAACCTTATCCGCCTTTGACCCCTTAGGTCAACCTTTGATCTCCTAGGTCAACCTTTGACCGCCTAAGTCAACCTTCTCAACCTTTGACCCCCTAGGTCAACCTTTGACCGCCTAGGTCAACCCTTTGAACCTTTGACCTCCTAGGTCAACCTTTGACCCCCTAGGTCAACCTTATCAACCTTTGACCGCCTAGGTCAACTTTATCTACCTTTGACCCCCTAGGTCAACCTTTGACCCCCTAGGTCAACCCTTACCAACTTTTGACCTCCTAGGTCAACCTTATCCGCCTTTGACCCCTTAGGTCAACCTTTGACCTCCTAGGTCAACCTTTGACCGCCTAGGTCAACCTTCTCAACCTTTGGCCCCCTAGGTCAACCTTTGACCGCCTAGGTCAACCCTCTGAACCTTTGACCTCCTAGGTCAACCTTTGACCCCCTAGGTCAACTTTCTCCGCTCTTGACCCCCTTAGGTCAACCTTTGACCCCTAGGTCAACCTTCTCCGCTCTTGACCCCCTTAGGTCAACCTTTGACCCCTTAGGTCAATCTTATCCGTTTAAGTCAACTTTTGACCCCTAGGTCAAGCTCATTTGTCTTTTAACCTCTTAGGTCAACCTTTGACCCCCTAGGTCAACTTTCTCCGCTCTTGACCCCCTTAGGTCAACCTTCAACCTCTTAGGTCAACCTTTGACCCCATAGGTCAACCTTATCCGCCTTTGACCTCTTAGGTCTACCCTTGACCTCCTAGGTCAACCTTATCACCCTCGACCTCTTAGGTCACCCCTCGACCTCTTAGGTCAACCCTTGACCGCCTAGGTCAACTTTATCCGCCTCCGACCTCTTAGGTCAACCCTTGACCTCCTAGGTCAACCTTATCTACCTTTGACCTCCTAGGTCAACCTTTAACCGCCTAGGTCAACCTTACCACCCTTTGACCTCTTAGGCCAACCTTTGACCCCCTAGGTCAATCTTATCCGTTTAAGTCAACCTTTGACCCCCTAGGTCAACCTTACCCACCTTTGACCTCTTAGGTCTACCCTTGACCTCCTAGGTCAACCTTATCACCTTCAACCCCTTAGGTCACCCCTCGACCTCTTAGGTCAACCTTTGACCCCTTAGGTCAACCTCATCCGCCCTTGACCTCGTAGGTCAACCTTTGGCCCCATAGGTCATTCTCATCTGCCTTTGACCCCATAGGTCAAACCTTGGACCCCTTAGGTCAACTTTATCACCTCTCGATCTCTTAGGTCACCCCTCGACCTCTTAGGTCAACCCTTGACCGCCTAGGTCAACTTTATCCGCCTCTGACCTCTTAGGTCAACCCTTGACCTCCTAGGACAACCTTATCACATTTAACCCCCTAGGTAAACTTTATCGTCTTTGACCTCCTAGGTCAACCTTTGACCCCATAGGTCATTCTCATCCGCCTTTGACCTCTTAGGTCAACCTCATCCACCTTTGACCTCTTTTTTTTTTTTTTTTTTTTTTTTTGGAAACCAGGGCGGCACCTGGGAGGATTTTATTAATTAAAAATAAATAAAATTACAAGAGGGGGACAACCACCCGACTTAATGCCGGATATGGAGCCGGACCTCGAAGTCCAATAAATAAGACAAAGCCTCAAAAGGTAAAGCCATCTAAAAACTAAAATCCTAAAAAAATTAAACCATAAAATGATCCTCACATTACCATTTGTAGCCCATACATGAGTCTTCAACATCATCAACCCAAGCTTCATATGCATAACCCATGAGTCCACCATACAAGCCCAAAATCCGATCCAAAACCAGTCCAAAAGATAAGTCCAACCGTGCCCCATAGCCCAGAAACCGACCGGTCCATATCCACGACCCGCTCGGCCCCAACCAGCCCGCTCGACCGCGCAAGAACCAAGACTCGGCCGTGCACTATTAGACTCAAAATCCATATTTCTGTAATCCTTCCCTCGGCCGCGGCAAGACCTCCATTCGTCCGAGCAAAATGCATCTGCTCGGCCGAGTCATATATGGTGCTCGGCCGAGCACCCCCTTCTTTCGACATAGCAACCACCATCATCAAAGCGTAAAGCGTCCAATACACCTCTAGGAAGATCCCGAGTCGTATTATATACCCTCTGATTCCCATGGATATGCGCCTCTGCAGCCAATCTGTCTGCCACTCCGTTCGCTTGACGAAGGACATGTTCTAAACCATAACCTCTTACGAATACCGAACAATCCCGGATTTCATACGTGTATTGCCAAGGACTTTGAAATTTACCTTTTAAATGTTGACAGCCACCAAAGAATCAGAAAGAACCATCACTGACTGCAACCCCCACTGACGACACATGCACAAACCATCACGAAGTGCGAAAATCTCAGCTTGCATGTTTGTGCCCATGCCATAAAAATGAGAAAAGGCAAACACCATAGCCCCTTTACAATCCCGAACTATACCTCCCCCTGTGCAAACACCATGAACTGCAGAACCATCCGTATTAGAGTATAAAAATGCGACTTACCAGGTTCCCACCTTAAGTATCTTCTCGGCCGAGTCTTATGCGGAGCAATCTTAAGACCAAGGTTCTCCAACAAAATGCATTCCTCCCTTCTTGGTGCCCCCTTCGGAACTAGGAAAGAACACATCTCATTAAGAGAATGCTTGACCCCATCAACAATCTTTGCACTGTTCATAATGCTCCCATCAAGAAAACATCATAATGCCCATACGGACTAAACCAATTTGACGGCGCTTTGATTGACCCCCACACCAAACATCCCATAAATGTGGAAAATCACTATAAATATGAGGGAAAGGGAAGAATCTTACCCAATGCCTCCATACCGACTGAGCCATGTCCGACTGCAACAAAAGATGATCTAGAGTCTCCCTTTGACCACCACCCGGACAACAAACACATCGAGACGGAATGTGAAATCCCCGGGATTCCAACTTAGCATCCACGGTAGACCATCATGCATGACTTTCCACCAGAATCCACTAACCTTTGTTGGGATATTGGGATGCCAAATTTTAGCACCCCATTCCACCAAAGGACTCCTAACCCGAATATGCTCCCACCAAGCAGCAGTCTTAAAATCCCCAGTTTTAGTCAAGGTAAAAACTACCCTATCAGGGGCATCATCGACAACACGAACCCTTCTCGCAGAGTCTCGCAACTCATCCGGTATAAACTGAATGAATCATCAAGAATAGGAATGCCATCACGTACCAACAGATTGTGATCTTCGGGTCTAGATCCTCCAAGACGAACCCCACACCAATTATCAGCCCAAAATTTCACCTCCCCACGGCCAACCACCCACCTGCTGCAGTTATCCAACTGATCTAACATACATGCTGCTGCCTGCCACACATGAGAACTAGAGGCCGCTGCTTGCCCCCCATATTTGACTGAATATACCTCGACCACAAAGAATCCCCCCGAGTGGCCACCCAAGCAAGCTTAGCCAACATCGCTTTATTCATGTCTTCTAAGTGCCTAATGCCCAAGCCGCCTTCTTGGATAGGTCTACACGCCTCATCCCAAGATACCCAATGGGCACGTTTCTCCCCTCCACTGCTCCACAGAAAATTGGCCATGGTACTTTCTAATTTTCTAAGAACCGCCTTAGGCACTTTAAGGACCCCCAAAGAATAAATAGGTATGCTAGATAATACAGATTTAATAAGCGTTACCTTGCCACCGAATGACAGTAACCTCGCCTTCCACCCATCTACCCTCTTCAAAACCTTGGACTCAAGCTCCGCAAAGTGCACTCTTTTAACACGACCTTTGAAAAGTGGCATCCCCAAATACTTAAGGGGAAACTGCTGATAAGTGCAACCAGACCATCTTCGGATATTTGCAATCTCGAACTGTCTCATCTTTGCACCTACGTAGAATCCACTTTTTTCAAGATTAATTAACTGACCCGAAGCCCGTTCATACATAGTCAGAACACCTCTGAGCCCCTCAATAGATCTCTGACGACCATTACAGAATAGCAGCATGTCGTCAGCGTATAACAAGTGAGATATCGGAAAGACCCCTCTACCATGCTCATAGAGTAGAAATTCGTTACCCAGAACGCTCGATGCAAAGCCCTGGAAAGAATCTCTTGAGCAATAATAAACAGCAAAGGAGATAGTGGGTCACCCTGCTTAACACCACGAGACGAGGCAAAGTACCCATGGGAAACTCCACCCATACGAACCGAGTACCAGTTGCCTCTAACCAACCGCGAAATCAAGCCACAACAAATATCATTAAAACCCAATGCAGTCAATGCCCGAAATAAGAAATCCCATTCCAAGCGATCATAAGCTTTGGACATATCTAACTTAAACAACACGTTACCTCCAACAACTTTCTGATCAATACGGTGGACCATCTCATGGGCCAAAGCGATGTTCTCCTGAATACCCTCCCCTTAATGAACCCCGTCTGCTCAGGAGAGATAATTTTGGGCAACACACTAGCCAAACGAAGGGTAAGGATTTTAGAGATTACCTTATTCATAAAGGTAGATAGACTGATAGGTCGCAAATCCTTAAACCCCGTTGGCTTATCCACCTTGGGCAGCAAAACAAGCACATTAGAAGACAACCCCTTCGGGAGCTCCTCCCCATGATAAAACGATCTAACAGCAGCGATCACATCAGCCTAATGGTAGGCCAGCAACCTCTGAAAAATTGACCTGTAAAGCCATCAACACCAGGAGCACTGTCAGCATTCAAAGATTTAATGGCCTCCCAAATCTCACCTTCCTCAGGCACTGCAGTTAACATCTGATTGTCCTCCGCTGAAACCCCTGCCTCAATATCCTGAAAAAGCCTCTCGTCAATCATATGAGGACCAGAACTAAAAATCTCCTCAAAGTGCGCCGCACCCAACTGACCCAAGATGCTCTCATTATCACACCAGGATCCGTCTGCCAACTGCAACTTCAAAGAATTCTGACGTCTTCTCTCCCTGATAGAGGCATGAAAAAATGCAGAATTACGATCTCCATCCTGAACCCATAACTGCCTTGACTGTTGCTGCTTCATATCAATTTCCCACCTACGAACCTGTGCCAACTCATCAGTCTTCTGCTTTAATTCAGCAGCAACCGAATCATCCCCATTAGATTGTAGAGAAAAATCCAATCTAGTGATATCATCCTGCAACTGGTCTATCTTCCGAAAGATATTCCCAAAAACTTCCCAATTCCACTTTCTCAGTTCCTTGCGCAGAACATGCAATTTCCTGTGCAACCGGAGCAACGGAGTACCCCAGCAATCACGACCCCACACCTCACGCAAAAAACCTTGAAAACCCGGATGATCAAGCCACATTTTAAAAGGGCATTTGGGCTTTGATATCGCAGCGAATTTAATCTGTAATGGAGAATGATCCGACACATCTCTCGGCAAATGAGTGACAGTAATACTGCCATGCTGCGCAGTAAAAGTCCCATTCACCAAAACACGATCAATACGCTGCCAAATACGACTAGCAATTGGGAACCCATTACACCAAGTATACTTACTTCCTTCATACCCCGCATCAGAAATGCCAGCATTAACCATAAAACCGCAAAAATCATCAATACTAGGGAAATCCCACCCATTACCTCCAGTTTCTCTGACGGATCAGCAATGATGTTAAAATCACCACCCACTAACCACGGCTCATCAAACTGACCAGATAATTGCACAAGATCATCCCTAAAAAATCCAAAGATTTTGTTTTTGTTACCCCTTTTAGGTCAACCTTTGACCCCCTCGGTCAACATTATCACCCGTTAACCTCTTAGGTCAACCTTTGACCTCCTAGGTCAACCCAATCACCTTCGACCTCTTAGGTCAAACTTGGACTCCTAGGTCAACCTTATCCGTTTTCGACCTCTTAGGTCAATCTTTGATTCCATAGGTGAACCCAATTACCTTTGGTCCTAACCCCCTTAGGTCGAGCCGTCATCTTGACCCACCTAGGTCATTATTTGACCCACCGTCGTCCAGACCAACCTAGGTCAACCCGTTTAGGTCCAACTTGTCCGTCTTAGGTTAAAAACTACCCCTTCACCTTCGACCCGTCAAGGTCAACCCGTGACCCGCTTAGGTCGACTTACCTATCTTGGATCCATCTAGGTCAATCTCCAACCTTCCTTAGTCCACCAACCCGAATAGGTCAACCTTTGACCCGCTTAGGTCAAACCATGCCTATCCCGTTTAGATCATCTCATAGGCAACCCGTTACAACCCGCTATCTTGATCCATTCACCATATAGGTCAATCCAACCTTTTCTCAATTAGGTCGACCTATCCTACACCCATCTAGGTCAAACCACCATTATTGTCGTATTCTAGCTTGAACCACTTCTTGTCTCAAACCTTAGGTCAAACCTTAGGTCAAATTTAGGTCAAACCTTAGGTCAAACCATACCCGACTCAATCAAAACCAACTCCTATAGGTCTTCCTCACCCATGCTTGACCAAGGACCGAGTCATCTCCCTCTTTTTTTGACCCCTATGGTCATCTCTCACCTCTTTTTAAAAGTCTAACTTGATTCGAACTACGGCGACCTGAGCCTCTTATTGTGTGGGACCTCTCCCCCATGATAAGGGGAACGTAGGCAACTTCGGCCCGGTCAAACTTTCAATTTTTTACCAAAATGCATTTCAAAAATGTGGAGACCGACTCTTTTCCAAAAAATGATTTTATAACGATGCCTTATCATTAAATACGAATCTAATTTAATTCAATTAAGAGGCTTAATTCTTTCATGAATAGAGTTCTGCATCATGTCGGCTGTAAAGAACATCGAAGTTGCAACTGAAGCTGCTACCCAAGATCCCGAGACAATCCTCTACACCGGTACTGCTCTCAGTAAACAAGCATCCCACTTCGAAGCCATCCTCGATGAACAAGCAATCCACTTTAAGGCCATTCTCAACGAGCAAGCAACACACTTTCAGAAGGAGATGCATAAGACCCTAAGAGATATCGAGAGGCGCCATTTGTCTGGCATTCGTGGCATTTATGATTACCTCAGTCGAGTTCTCCCTCTTGCTCAATGTCAACACCCGTACGCTCCTCAAATGTACGGGCCGCCAGAGACTGTCCCCGTCGGGATGCCTCCTATGACTACTCATCACAAGGGGTGCCGGTACCTAAATCACCCTCAAAGACAGTTCGTGAAAGGAAGGACGAGCGCGAATTCGACGACTTAGGTATGCCGTTAGCCAAACTCTTCAAAAGTCTAGTTCAAGCCGGCAAGTTGTCTCCTTTGATCAATATGAACCAAGTAGGGTGAAGCAATGCTTGGATCCCTCCAAACACTGCCAATACCACCAGTTAATTGGGCATGACACCGAAGATTGCGTCCAATTGAGGAGAAAGATTCAAAGCCTCATTGACAGCGAAGCCATGACCCGCCAACGGAATACATGGGCATGGGCAAAAGAGGAAATTGGGGCTACCTCCTTTAAATAAAAGAAAAGAAAAGGGTCATTCAGTCTTCGTAGGTTCTAGAGTGTCCTTAGTTAAAAGTCCACCTTGGACGATTTTTGTTTCTTTAAGTAAAAGTCCACCCCGGACTAGTCAGCTTAAATCTTTTAGTTCCAATAAAAGGGTCATTATTTCTTTTCTTTTCTCTCTAGACTTGAGACATAAGCTTGCATATATTAATTTCATGAAAATTGTCTTATTCACCATTTTCGCTTGATTGCTATATCTTTATATGATGAATTAATCTTAATCTTACTCATTAATGACGACTCATTAAAAGGTAAATGGACCCACAAACCATTCACATAACTAAGTAAACGATTAATCTCAAAATAAAACAAATGCTTCGATCAATTGGGATGAACGAATCACTTTCCCTTCTCTCTACATTCTACCCCCATACACTCTCTCTATACACTCACCCCTTGTACACACTTCATGTACACTCTCTATATACACCTTCTCCAATACACTATCCTCATACGCCTCTCATCCCACCATTAGACCCCTTTTTATAAGGTCGTGACAAAGGAATGGACTGCGGTTGCTCATCATCAAATAGACATCCATGCTGCCACAATTTAAAGGTTGGTTTGTTCCCATCATGAGTACTACATGCCGTTACACTGGGGCTGTCCGTATTCCATCGCAAATATAAGACAAGTGCACGAAGTCATTCATTGGTGCACGTGATAATCCAATGGAGCTCTACCGGTGAAAATCAAGGGGCTAGGATGCCCGCCGCCAGCAAAAGGCCGCTTGAACTATAAGGAAGCTACCTCGCAATCGAGAGAGGTGAAAGCAAACTAGGGGCTTGTCTCGCCCAATGTTTCATGTACAAATATAAAAAAAAAATATATATATATGGCTCGCTAGGTTGAAACCCAAAAGGGCGACCTAGGCAAAAGTTAGAGCATTGCACAAAAAGAAGCCCGCTAGGTTGAAAACCCGAAAGGGCGGCCTAGGCAAAAAAAAGGGTGTGCACAAAGAGATAAAATAAAAAAAAATAAAGAAAAATAGAAGGGGCTATCACCATGGAAAAGTAAAAGTCCCATTTTCTTTTCACCTCAAATGTTCTATTTTCCTTTCTTTCCTTACAAAGTAGATAAACGGCAGCAACCCATGACAACTACGATGGAGCAATCCACTGCAACAACTACAAAGGAGTAATCCACCGCAATGAGCTACAAAGAACAACTCACCTCAAACGAACCTACCTTGGGCCAACTTCATCGTCAACCGGGCAACCACTCAAAGCCAAACATAACCTACCTTGGGCCAACTTTCTTTCTTTTCTTTCCTCCCACACATACCCACTGAAACCCGACACCATCGTCAAGCGGGTCATCCCCGAACTACGCGGACCTGAGCTCCTCACCTTGAGGAGAACGTAGGCAACCTCCCGGTTCGGTCCAAAATATACACAACCCACCTCGAGCCAATTTTCTTTCTCTTCTCTCTTCCCCCATATTTCTACTCCTGACTTCTTCACTCACAATTGATCAAAACATTTATTAATTTGAGGCTACTTGTTTACCAATTAACCATAACTCATTAACTAATCAACGAGGTCCATTCTCGAGCAATCAAGTGAGAATCTTGAATAAAACAATTTTCAAATGTCTCGACAAGTCTTCCGTTCTACAATCTAGGAAAGAGCTAAACACTTACTTTCTGTCAAGCAGGGGCTTCCTCCCTTTTTTACATATATACACTCAGTTGCCTAAAGAGTCAAAATGTGAGTACTATTTCTCTCTCTCTTACTCTCCCCAAAATGCCCCCGCATGTTTTCAAACAATTCTTTTTCCTTTTTTGAGTCGACTGAATGATTTCAAAAAAAAAAAAAAAAAAAATGATGACGCAAAAGAGATACCCGCTAGATTGAAAACCTGCAAGGGCGGTCTAGGCAGAAAAAGGGTGCGTCTCAAAGGAGGTAGGATACCCCACTCTACGCCCTTATCGAACTGGGGCTTCCCCAACAGAATGGGTCGACTATAGGGTTTTCTCAGAGAATATTGAAGCTTCGATAAGCACATACTTAGAAGAAGGGCATCCCTCATCATCAAGCTCGACGTAGAATTTCTCAAAGGAGGAAGGGTACCCGCTCACCAAATTAGAGAATCCCCGATGGAATGGGTCGACTATGTGGTTTCCCAGAGAATACCGAGGCTTCAACAAGGATGTACTTGGAAGATGGACACCCCTCATCGTCAAACTCGGCACGTGACAAACTCTTTGAATTGGTTAGAATCGTAATTAATTATAAAGCATCTTTATAAAGTCATAACACTTTCAAAAGTTTTCTCTTCCACGACACTTTGTTTATAAACCCGCACTCTCGGTCTCCACAAAATTTGTATAAACCTCCTCGGTCCACTCTGAGACCCACCTTTGTGATTCTTGAACCGACTCGGTCCTTCACCCTATTTCCTACACAATAGGATACCCTTAGGTCCCAACCTACCTGGTTCAAAACCTTAGGTCCCAAGCCTACCCGGTCAGTCTTGCCTAAGTTACACCATAAACTCTCTAGGTCCCGAGCCTACCCGATCAGTCTTACCTAGGCCCCAAACCTGCCCGGTGAGTCTTACCTAGGTTACATCATAACCTCTTAGCTCGACCTTCTGCAAGTTCATAGCATGACTCCTTCGGTCTCAAACCGGTTCTACCCAAAACTTCAGACCTTAAACTAGTTAACCAAAGCCAAATCCTTAGAATGACCCATTAGGTCCCGAACCTACTAGGTCCCGAGCCTACCCGATCTCCTAGATCTCAAACCTACCAACACATATTCATCCTTACCTTGTCCAGACTATGTCTCCCTTATCCTCTTAAGTCCAACCTCTTAGGTCTACCCAGTCTAACCTATTGAACGATCCCTTATATCCCAAGTCCATTCGAGTCTACCAAGCGCCTACCTTGTAGGTCTCTAGCATATCCGATCCACACTTTAGGTCTCAACTCCTAAACCCTTTAGATCACAAAAATGTCTACCCTCTAGGTCTATAACCTTAGATGTCGACCCTTAGAACTCTTTAGTTCCCAAGCCTGCTCGGTCCAACCAAAACAATGCCATCTACGCATACCGTCATACCCAAACCATGGCCCTGCCACTCTTAAACCTAGTGTCACTCCTTAGCATCAAAAGACTTCCTAGTCTGACCTTCAACCCCTTAGGTCTCTAACCTACTTAATCCGAGCCGAGTCCAAATCTCACCACCTACAAGGTCCACCCTTGAACTCCATGGATCTCAAACCTTTCTTCCCCACGAGTCCAAACCTCAAACGTGCTCGAACGCATAGGACCTCCCGCGTACCGTGATATGCCATAAAGATATCAAAACCCGTCCAGTCAAAAATCGTGCGCTTAACACCTTTGGTCCCATACCAAACCCACCTTCGCAATCGCCGAACGAGCTTGGTCACGCGCAATGACCTCTGAGACAAACTTTGGACCTAAGCATACCCAATCCAACTTAGGTACATATTGTACTCAAGCAAAGTCTTGGACACTCAATCCCTTTATCTAAAGCGCCAACATGGTCATATATCCAAAACCATTTCCCGCACATATGGTTCGTACCTAGCCTAAACTTTCAAACACTCTAGGATCCAAGCCCGACATGCGTATTAGGTACTAGGATCATCCAATCCGAATCCGTTGCTCCTTGGCCGACCTCAAGCCTGCTTGGTCCTAACCCATAACGCGGTTTCTCTAGGACAAAAGACTTACCCGCCTGAAAGCCTTATGTCCCAACGCTACCCTGTTTAGCCTTCGATCTCCTAGATCTCACGCCTACCATTCCATTAGCCCCGGTCTCCTTAACACATGTCTGAGTCTTACCCTAGCTAAACCCTAGCACTCTAGCCTAGGTCTAACCTATCGAGCCTATCCATCCATGAGGTATCAAGCTCATTTGCCCCAAACCGCAACACCCTTAGACCTCAAACTTGCTCGGTCTAAACCAAGACAAACCTTCAAATGCTTTTGGTCTCCAAACCCTAGCCTTAAAACTAGGTAAACACATTCTCTAAACCCTAGCCTCGAGCCTAGGTAGTCATATCATTCTCTCTGAACCCTAGCCTCAAGCCTAGGTAATTACATCCTTTCAAACCCTAGCCTAAAGCCTAGGAAGTTACATCCTTCTTAAACCCTAGCCTTGATCCTAGGTAGTTACACCTTTCCTAAACCCTAGCCTCAAGCCTAGATAGTCACCTTCTATTCAAAGCCTAGCCTAGGTAATCGTATTCCCTCTAAACCCTAGTCCCAAACCTAGGTAATCGTCTTCTCTCTAAACCCTAGCCTCAAGCCTAGGTAGTTACCTTCTATTCATAACCCTAACCCCAAGCCTAAGTAATTACCTCCTTCCAAACCCTAGCCTAAAGCCTAGGAAGTTACATCATTCTTAAACCCTAGCCTCGATCATAGGTAGCAACATCCTCTTTAACCCTAGCCCAAGTTCTAGGGAATTTCCAAAGCCCCGCATGCAACATCATTTCCAAATTCCCGAAACCCTAGTCTCGAAACCTAGGAAATTTACAATCTCAATTCTCCGTTTTGTTGAACCCTAGTCCAAAACCTAGGATATAATGCCCGGTCCAAAACTCAATCAACCCTAGCCTCAAGCCTAGGAAGCCGCATTCGCTCTAAACCCTAGCCTCGAGCCTAGGTAGTCGCATTCGCTCTAAACCCTAGCCTCGAGCCTAGGTAGTCGCAGTCGCTCCAAACCCTAGCCTCAAGCTTAGGTAGTCGCACTCTTTCTAAACCCTAGCCTCAAGCCTAGGTAGTCGCACTCGCTCTAAAACCATAGCCTCAAGGCTAGGTAGAAATTATCCTCTTTAAACTCTATCATCAAGCCTAGGATTCAACATTCCCTTCAAACCCCAGTCCTATACTTAGGAAACTCCTTCACCTTAGTCTCAAAACGTAGGAAGTTTACAGTCCTTAGCCTTAAAACCTAGCCTAAAGCCTAGGTTACCATGAACCTTTCCAAGCCATAGTCACCAATCCCGGAAAATGGTGAACACTAACATCAAGCTTAGTGGACCTTCCACAAAAGCAATCCCTCTTCCCAACGGTCCATGGTCTCAAGCCTAGGAAGTCACAACCCTTTCAACTCCCAACCTTGGGTCTAAAGCCAACGCCTTTGCAATCTCTAAACCTACCACAACTCCAAGCCCTAGCCTCGAAGCCTAGGATATTTCTAAACCCTAGTCCCAAACCTAGGAGAGTCATGGTCCTTAAACACCAGTTTCCAAACCCTTGTTCGAAACCCTAACATCTAGGAAGTTCCCAAACCTCAACCTCTCCAAACCCTAGTCTCGAAACCTAGGAAATTTATAATCTCAATCCCCCGCTAGTCTTATGCCTAGGTTACAATAGCCTTTCCATATTCTCTCCGAACCCTAGCCTCGAGCCTAGGCAGTCGCATTCTCTCCAAAACCCTAGCCCGTAAGCCTAGAAAACCCACATTGTATCCAAGACACAACCTTAAGTCTAAACAACCATAACATCTTTTGCATCCTTATCTCAAGGATAAGAGGCTACACATCCCCTTTCCTTAGAAGCCTTAGGTCCTACCCTAAGCAACCAAACAAAATGTCCCTTACCTAATACCTTCATCTTAATGGTTCGTAGCCTCATATTAGGTATTCCTCCTAATTTAGGGTAAGCGGATCCAAAACATTACGCTTTCCGTGGTTGTCCTTTGCTCACCAAAGAGTCCTTTACCTTAGCAACTCCCCGAGAGTCCATCTCCTTTGTGACTCCCCGAGAGTCCCTCACCTTTGTAACTCCCCAAGAGTCTATCACCTTTGTGATTCCATGAGAGTTCATCTTTTTTGCAACTTCATAACAATCCGTCATCTTCGCGACTCATGATAAGTTCGCCAGCTTTATGACTCTGCAAGGGTCTATTGTCCTTTAGAACATCATTTGGTTTTAAAAAGCCTAAAAAATCTCTAAATTATCCTTTGTTTAAAAACTATCGTGGTGACCGGGAGTTATCCCTACTGCACGAATGTTTCATCTCTTTAAAACTATCGTGGTGACCGGGAGTTATCCCTACTGCACGAATGTTTCATCTCTTTGAAAACTATCGTGGTGACCGGGAGTTATCCCTACTGCACGAATGTTTCATCTCTTTAAAAACTATCGTGGTGACCGGGAGTTATCCCTACTGCACGAATGTTTCATCTCTTTGAAAACTATCGTGGTGACCGGGAGTTATCCCTACTGCACGAATGTTTCATCTCTTTAAAAACTATCGTGGTGACCGGGAGTTATCCCTACTGCACGAATGTTTCATCTCTTTAAAAACTATCGTGGTGACCGGGAGTTATCCCTACTGCACGAATGTTTCATCTCTTTAAAAACTATCGTGGTGACCGGGAGTTATCCCTACTGCACGAATGTTTCATCTCTTTAAAAACTATCGTGGTGACCGGGAGTTATCCCTACTGCACGAATGTTTCATCTCTTTAAAAACTATCGTGGTGACCGGGAGTTATCCCTACTGCACGAATGTTTCATCTCTTTAAAAACTATCGTGGTGACCGGGAGTTATCCCTACTGCACGAATGTTTCATCTCTTTAAAAACTATCGTGGTGACCGGGAGTTATCCCTACTGCACGAATGTTTCATCTCTTTAAAAACTATCGTGGTGACTGGGAGTTATCCCTACTGCACGAATGTTTCATCTCTTTAAAAACTATCGTGGTGACCGGGAGTTATCCCTACTGCACGAATGTTTCATCTCTTTAAAAACTATCGTGGTGACCGGGAGTTATCCCTACTGCACGAATGTTTCATCTCTTTAAAAACTATCGTGGTGACCGGGAGTTATCCCTACTGCACGAATGTTTCATCTCTTTAAAAACTATCGTGGTGACCGGGAGTTATCCCTACTGCACGAATGTTTCGTCTCTTTAAAAACTATCGTGGTGACCGGGAGTTATCCCTACTGCACGTACATTTGTTATTGCTTCGTTATATTATCGCGATGACCGAGAGTTGTCTCTACTTCGCGTACGTTCTGTTGCAATTTGCAGAGGCCCGTCTACCTCTATATTGCGTAATATCCACCACTTGTTATTTTATGAATTGTGATTGACAGAGGCCCGTCTATCTTGATATCGCATAAGCTCCGGCTATTACCATTTTACCATCTTGGGATTATATAGACCCCGCCGTCTATATGTCTCGCACCATTGTCACCCTTACCTTCTTTCCCAATATTTGCTTAGGATTCGTATGGTTGTAGAGACTTCGGCGCCTCTAAGACATACTATCCTAGATCAATCGTAATTGGCAGAAGCCTCGGCGTTTCTATTTGCGAAAGATCCAGCATCTATTATCAGGATTCGTATGATTGTAGGGACTTCGGCGCCTCTATGACATACCATCCTTTATCAATCGTAATTGGCAGAGGCCTCAGCGTTTCTATTTGCGAAAGATTCAGCATCTATTATTAAGATTCGTACGGTTGTAGAGACTTCGGCGCCTCTATGACATACGCATCCTAGATCGATCGTGGTTGGCAGAAGCTTCGGCGTTTTCTGTTCACGAGAGACCCGACACCTATTACTTTGGCGCGATCGGCAGGAACCCTGGCGATCCTGATTGCGTTTACCATTCCATCTTGGGATTATTTAGACGACGTAGTCTTCATTTTTCCCAAATAACTTCATTGCTTACGAATGATTCGTTCTTCGTACAGGATAGTGCCCGTAGGTTTATTATCCCTAGCAGAAGTCCGATGTCTCGTTTTATCCCCAGTCGCTCAGAACTACGACCGGCTTGATTCCTCCGAGGATACGTAGGAAACCTGAAAAGGTTCAGCCATCCGATCGACGTGGTCATCTATCATCCCCAGCAGATGCACTTTCCCCAGCAGAAGACGTTTCTCCCCATCAGAGGACAGTCCTTCCTAATTTCCCATCAGATTTGAACTACGTTTGGCTTGATTCCCCCGCGGATACGTAGGTCGCCTGCCAAGGTTCAGCCGTTCCCTTACCTTTCATCTGTTTTGAAACTCATGTTTCAGACGGATCCTTCTTTTATCGTCGACCCCACATTGCCTTGCAAGAAGCGTCGCCGAGGGGCTACTGTTAGTACCCGACCTGAAAATGAGTTTATTAGGAGTTTCCCAAAAATACAAGGACTTTATAGGAATTAGAAACCTTGCAAAGACTTGTCCCGGATTCCCAAAATATCTCATTTATGACAAAATCTATCAAATTAGGTAGTAAATGGTTTCCTTAAAACCATGCAGAAACCCTAACTTAAGAATCAAGTCAGCCGGCAGCCTTGGCCACGCGGCCAACATTGCTCCGCGTTGATCTTGGCCACGCGGCCACTCTTGTAACCGGCTTCAACAATGGCCAGGCGGCCAACCTTGCGCTGGATGATCTGGACCATCAGATCCCCCCATCAGTTTACTATATAAACCACTCCATTCCATTGGTTTTGGGGGTCCGATTTTGAGAGCTCTAAGTCCGAGTTTTGGAGTTCTTAAACACTAGTTTGCTCTCTAATTAGCATTCAAACCTCCAAGAAGATCAAGGTTTATTTCTTGCCAACATAGGTAAGTTTTCTAACTTATTTCTTCACGTTCTTGCATTATTTCTAATGTAGATCTTTAATATTCATGTTCTTGCATGTTTATTCATAGTTTCTTCATATGCTTCGCATGTTTATTCATATGTTCATATATGTTCTTCATATGTTCATCGTGTTCATAGATTAAAACCTTATTTATGCTATATTTAGGGTTGCGATCTTCATAATTACATGTTATTTCATAGCCGATGATGATCGAGGGTTCATCGACCCGAGGATGATCTAGGAACTATTTCTAAACCCTAATCTTTAGGTAATTCCCCCATCATTATGCATGATCCCGATTCTTCTGCCTATTCTAAATTCTTCTCGAACTACGCTGACCTGAGCTTCTCACATTGAGAGGAACGTAGGCAATCTTCGGATCCGGTCTCAAACACTAACACACTACTAACACATTCATCATGATAGAAAGACCGATCATTCGGGCAATAGGAGTGATAACGTCCAATATTCTTCTCTTGTTGTAATTTGACCCCCGAACCCATTAACATGCTTTTCTCAATGTTTTGGCTTTAATTAAAACGGCGTGGCGACTCTCATAATTTTAATGTTGCTATGAATATTCCCAAATTCAAACACACGTATTCACAAATAGGTACCTAACAGGATTGGATATGCTTAGGACTTAATTTTGTCTTAGAAGTCATGTGCGGGACCAACCTCATTTGGCAATTGTGAAGGTAGGTTAGGGATGGGACTAAGGACACGAGTCTTGACCGGATGGGTTTTGAGATCCCTATGGCATGGCGCGGTGCGCAGGAGATCCTATATACTTGAAAAAGGTTTGAGATTTGGACTCGTTGGGGGAGCGATGTTTGAGATCCATGGAGTTCAAGGGTGGACCTTGTAGGTGGCGAGGTTTGGACTCGGCTTGGATTAAGTAGGTTAGAGTCCTTAAGGGGTCGAAGGTCAGACTAGGAAGTCTTTTGAGGCTAATGGGTGACACTAGGTTGGTACTTGGTAGGTTTAAGAGTGGTAGGGTCATGGCTTGGACACGACGGGAGTCGGGAGACGTAGATGTGTCGGTTTTAGTCGGACCAAGTAGGCTTGGGAATTAAAGAGTCCAAAGGGTGGAGATGTAAGGTGAGAGACCTAAAGGGTAGAAAGTCTTGTGACCTAAAGGTTTAGGGGTTGAGGCCTAAGGTATGAATCAGATATTCTAGAGACCTAAAAGGTAGGTGTTTGGTAGACTCGAATGGTCTTAGGATCTCAGGGATCGCTCAACAGGTTAGACTGAGTAGACCTAAAAGGTTGGAACGAGGAGGATAAGAGAGCCATTGCTTAGACAAGGTAAGGATGAGTATGTGTTGGTAGGTTTGAGATCTAGGAGATCGGGTAGGCTCGGGACCGGTAGGTTCGGGACCTAATGGGTCACCCTAAGGATTTGGCTTTGGTTAACTAGTTTAAGGTCTGAAGTTTTGGGTAGAACCGGTTTGAGGCCGAATGGGTCATGCTACGAACTTGCGGAAGGTCGAGCTAAGAGGTTATGATGTAACGTAGGTAAGACTCACCGGGTAGGTTTGGGACCTAGGTAAGACTGATCGGGTAGGCTCGGGACCTAGAGAGTTTATGGTGTCACTTAGGCAAGACTGACCGGGTAGGCTTGGGACCTAAGGTTTTGAACCAGGTAGGTTGGGACCTAAGGGTATCCTATTGTGTAGGAAATAGGGTGAAGGACCGAGTCAACTCAAGAATCACGGAGATGGGTCTCAGATGGATCGAGGATGTTTTTACAATTTTGTGGAGACCGAGCGTGCGGGTTTATAAACAAAGTGTCGGGGAGGAGAAAACTTTATGAAAGTGTTATGATCTTATACAGATGCCTTATAATTAATTATGATTCTAATCAATCCAAATAGGTCGTCGCGTGCCGAGTTAGACGATGAGGGGTGCCCTTCTTCTAAGTGTATCCTTGTTGACGCCTCGGTATTCTCTGAGAAACCACATAGTCGATCCTTTATTGTTAGGGAAGCCCCAGTTGCGTAGAGCGGGGTATCCTACCTCTTTTAAGACGCACCCTTTTTTCTGCCTAGACCGCCCTTGCGGGTTTTCAATCTAGCGGGCATCTCTTTTGCGTCAATTTTTTTTTTTTTTTTTTTTTTTTGAAATCATTCAGTCGACTCAAAAGAGGAAAAAGAATTGTTTGAAAACATGTGGGGGCATTTTGGGGAGAGTAAGAGAGAGAGAGAGAGAGATAGTACTCACATTTTGACTTTTTGGGTAACTGAGTGTATATATGTACAAAAGGGAGGAAGCCCCTGCTTTGATAGAAAGTAAGTGTTTAGCTCTTTCCTAGATTGTAGAACGGAAGACTTGTCGAGACATTTGAAAATTGTTTTATTCAAGATTCTCATTTGATTGCTCGAGAATGGACCTCGTTGATTAGTTATGCATCTTATGATTATGTTTTAGACAAGTAGTCTCGAAATAATAAATGTTTTGATCAATTGTGAGTGAAGAGATCAGAAGTAGAAATATATGGGGAAGAGAGAAGAGAAAGGAGATTGGCTCAAGGTGGGTTGTGTATATTTTGGACCAAACCGGGAGGTTGCCTACGTTCTCCTCAAGGTGAGGAGCTCAGGTCCGCGTAGTTCGGGGGAGGCCTGGATGATGATGAAGTTGGGGTTTGAGTATGAGGTTCATTTGTCGCGACAGGTTACTCCGTTGTAGCTTGTTGCTTTGGATTGCTTCATTGCAGCTCATTGCGGTGGATTGCTCCATTGTAGTTGTCATGGCTGCTGCTACCGCGTTAATCTTCTTTGTAGGGAAAGAAAGAAAAATAGAACATTTGAAGTGAAAATAAAATGGGACTTTTACTTTTTATGATGATAGCCCTTCTATTTTTTTTTATTTTTTTTTTTTTGCCTAGGCCGCCCTTTCGGGTTTTCAACCTAGCGGGCTTCTTTTTGTGCGATGCTCTAACTTTTGCCTAGGTCGCCCTTTTGGGTTTCATCCTAGCGAGCCGTATTTTTTTTATTTTTTTTTATATTTGTACATGAAACATTGGGCAAGACAAGCCCCTAGTTTGCTTTCGCCTCTCTCGATTGTGAGGTAGCTTCCTTATAGTTCAAGCGGCCTTTTGCTGGCGGCGGGCATCCTAGCCCCTTGATTTTCTCCAGTAGAGCTCCATTGGATTATCACGTGCACCAATTAATGGCATGAATGACTTCGTGCACTTGTCTTACATTTGCGATGGAATACGGACAGCCCCAGTGTAACGGCATGTAGTACTCATGAAGGGAACAAACCAACCCTTTAAATTGTGGCAGCATGGATGTCTATTTGATGATGAGCAACCGCAATCCATTTCTTTGTCACGACCTTATAAAAAGTGGTCTAATGGTGGGATGAGAGACGTATGAGGATAGTGTATGGGGGAAGGTGTATATAGAGAGTGTACATGAAGTGTGTACAAGGGGTGAGTGTATAGAGAGAGTGTATGGGGTGATTCGTTCATCCTAATTGGTCAAAGCATTTGTTATCTTGAGACTAATTGTTTACTTAGTTGTGCGAATGGTTTGTGGGTCCATTTACCTTTTAATGAGTCGTCATTAATGATTAAGATTAATATTAATTCATCATATAAAGATATAGCAATCAAGTTAAAATGGTGAATAAGACAATTTTCATGGAATTGATTTATGCAAGATTATGTCTCAAGTCTAGAGAGAAAAGAAATAAAGACTCTTTTATTGGAACTAAAAGATTTAAACTGACTAGTCCGGGGTGGACTTTTACTAAAGAAACAAAAATCGTCCAAGGTGGACTTTTGACTAAGGACACTCTAGAACCTACAAAGACTGAATGATCCTTTTTTTTTATTTATTTAAAGGAGGTAGCCCCAATTTCCTCTTTTGCCCATGCCCATGTATTCCGTTGGCGGGTGATGGCTCCGGTGTCAATGAGGCTTTGAATCTTCCTCCTCAATTGGAGGCAATCTTCGGTGTCATGCCCAACGTACTGGTGGTATTGGCAGTGTTTGGAGGGATCCAAGCATTGCTTCACCCTACTTGGTTCATAGTTGAACAAAGGAGACAACTTGCCGGCTTGAACTAGACTTTTGAAGAGTTTGGCTAACGGCATACCTAAGTCGTCGAATTCGTGCTCGTCCTTCCTTTCACGAACTGTCTTTGAGGGTGATTTAGGTACCGGCACCCCTTGTTGATGAGTAGTCATAGGAGGCATCCCGATGGGGACAGTCTGTGGCGGCCCGTATATTTGAGGAGCGTACGGGTGTTGACATTGAGCAAGGGGGGAACTCGACTGAGGTAATCATAAACGCCACGAATGTCAGACAAATAGCGCCTCTCGATATCTCTTAGGGTCTTATGCATCTCCTTCTGAAAGTATGTGCTTGCTCGTTGAGAATGGCCTTAAAGTGGATTGCTTGTTCATCGAGGATGGCTTCGAAGTGGGATGCTTGTTTACTGAGAGCAGTACCGGTGTAGAGGATTGTCTCGGGATCTTGGGTAGCAACTTCAGTTTGAACTTCGATGTTCTTTGCAGCCGACATGATTCAGAACTCTATTCATGAAATAATTAAGCTTCTTAGTTGAATTAAATTAGATTCGTATTTAATGATAAGGCATCGTTATAAAATCATTTTTTGGAAAAGAGTCGGTCTCCACATTTTTGAAATGCATTTTTGGTAAAAAATTGAAAGTTTGACTGGGCCGAAGTTGCCTACGTTCCCCTTATCATGGGGGAGAGGTCCCACACAATAAGAGGCTCAGGTCGCCGTAGTTCGAATCAAGTTAGACTTTTAAAAAGAGGTGAGAGATGACCATAGGGGTCAAAAGAGGGAGATGACTCGGTCCTTGGTCAAGCATGGGTGAGGAAGACCTATAGGAGTTGGTTTTGATTGAGTCGGGTATGGTTTGACCTAAGGTTTGACCTAAATTTGACCTAAGGTTTGACCTAAGGTTTGAGATGACACGCCCCAAGTCCCGTGATCCCCTAATAGAACCTCGAACCTGGTGCGTGTAACTAACAAGAAACAAGAAACTAACGGGAAACAGGAACAATACCTGTTAAAAACAAAACTGACATGATATATATACTCAAGAGTAGGGAGCTAAGATAGCTCACACGAGTTCTAGACCAAGAAAATTAAAACCAAAATGGTTACATACAGCGGAAGACATGCCTAGCAAATAAGCTGGCATCAAGAACTGACTAGGGACAACAAATACTACCCCAATACAAACCCAGAGTTTATTAACTCATACAAGATTGTCCTTACCAAAATATAAAGGACACTAACTTCTATCAAGAATATCCTGCTGAGTAAGTTCCCAGCTAAGTCGAGCCTCACTGCGTACTATCCCTGCTTTCCTGGGGGGGGGGGAAACAATTAAACAAATAAAGGGTGAGATAAATCTCAGTAAGCTATTAACATGCAACTATATGTCATGTTATCATGCAATACAAGTAGATACTCAACTAAACATATATCAAGTATCATCAAGTAACAAGTATAGGAGAGGCTAAGCCAACCCAACAAGTAATCAAGCTCAAGAAAGGTTCAGGTAACACTTAGTCAAGTAGAGTGAGAGGCTAAACCAACTCACCAAGATGCACATAGGCCTATCACGCATTGTACCTGAATCCTTCCTTATTCCTCCCAAGAATACCATTTGTTGTCGGTGCTTTTCTAGCTGAGGACAACCAAGAACAAGAACAAGAGACAGCTGTGCAATATATAAGAAAGACCTGGTAACCAGTGTCATCCACAAGAACAAGATCCATGAGGTGTTCAAGACAAGAGTTTAGCATTCACTTAAACCCCAGCTCTCGCGATAAGCGTGAACCTATTCCTTTCATTATCTTTCTTTCTTTAAAATGTGTTGTATGTGCAACACTCACATGCGATATGTGTCGAAGCCACATGCGAATATGTGTCGCACCCACATGCGAATATGTGTCGCACCCACCTGCGATATGTGTCGCAGCCACATGCGAATATGTGTCGCACCCACATGCGAATATGTGTCGCACCCACCTGCGATATGTGTCGCAGCCACATGCCCAGTTTGCACGTACATATTTATGTCACGTTTAACACATTAAGGTGTCTATCCCGATACCATTACTATCAAATAGAGCCCAATACCTTAGACTCTAAACACGTAATAGAATAGGTCACATTGTACCTAGACACAGTCCTACTTCACGTATATGTATCGTTAATAATCGAATACATTTCCTAATACATATTGTGTTCTATAATCATTCTTATTAATTTAAATCGTAGTATTCGCGATTATATGAATGATCTTCATATTACACTAGTCCTTATTTTCTTTATATTTTATATACTTCATTGAGTATATACACGATTAAAAACTAAATCATTTACACTTTAGTGCTTATTTATAGCACTTCCATATACGCGTATCAAGTTCAAGTATGTAGTAGAGTTAATCATTCTCTATCTAGTTCCATAACCCAATTCTTTGGTTATTCATACTATGTACCAATCAATCAAGAAGCCACATTCTATCAAGTAAATATATTCAAGATTTGCATATACACATCAAGACTCTTTCAAGTTATTACCATATTCATGTAATGGTTTCAAGACATTCAAGACAGACAAGACTTTTACAAGATTTTATTATCTTGTATCCAAGTTCTCAATCCATTTTCTTGGATGGTTAAACATGTACAAGAGTTAATTAACTTATACTTAAGTTATCAATCCAACTCTTTGGTTATTTAAGACAAGTACAAGATTTACTCATCTTATATTCACGTTTTAATTAAGAAGATGAGCTATACATCTCCCAATCAAGTTCACGGTCCTATTCCTAGGGTATTCAAGTTCAAGGCATTAGTTGGTGTCCTTTAGGTACACAAACTTTAGCTACGGGAGGGGAGACTAATCCAAGATTCGTGGACTAGCTCAACGGGAAACAAGCTTCAGGTAATCAAGAAGCTACATTGTTATCAAGTAACTATGTGCGATGATTGCACATACAAGTCAAGAATATTTCTTATTCACGTTAAGGCTTGTTCTGAGCACTTTCGAGTTTACACCTTACCCATATATTGGTGTCAAGGCATATACAAGATTTATTAATCTTATATTCATGTTTTAATCCTTTTCTTTGGATGTTCAAGTCATGTACAAGATTTTATTGTCTTATACTTCAAGTTTTATTCCAATCTTTGGACATTCAATCATGTATAAGAGTTATACACTTTACTCTTACCAATTCTCAATCATATTCTTAGGATGTTCAAGTTCAAAACATTGTTTTATACCCCTAAGGTACACAAGACGTTGATTTCCAGACAACTAAGAGCATTCATACTCTTATACTCAAGTTCAATGTCCTAAAAAACCTATCTAGGTGCTCTATACAATCACTTTAAAACCTCTTTAATTTATTCTTTGAATAGCCCTCTAAGTCTAGGTTATTCAGCTTCTTTCGGATCTTGATTCCGACTTTCCTATAGAAAGTTATGAAAGAAACAATTCAAGGAGGACAATCAGATTCCAGGTGGCACGACCGTGCACACCAAGGAACGCGACCGTGCTAATCACATTGGCACGACCGTGCAGCCAAAAATGGCACGACCGTGCTAAATCTGGCGAGACAATCAGTCTGGAGGGCATTTTTGGCACGACCGCGTGTGCAAAAATGGCACGACCGTGCACCGACTACTGCCGAGGGATTTTCACACAAAATTCCATTTTCGGCCCGACCGTGCCCAATAAAGTACATGACCCGTGCTCAGCCCTGGCACGACCGTGCTTTACAATTTGGCACGACCGTGCTATCACTGACGAGGGAATTTGCCTAAAGGTAACAATTGCACGACCGTGCCAAATAAAGGCACACGACCGTGCGGTACAAATTTTGGCCCTTTTCCCCTGAATTTCAAGCTTAATAATTCTCCATCCCAAGCGTAGGAGTAACATTTAACTAACACTCCTAACATTCTCAGGAGTATACTAACAAGTTTTAGAACTCCTATTTCAAGCCCAATTCATTTCTTTTACCGTCCCATAAATAATAGGACAATTTCCTTTTATTCCTATTTAATATTTCACCGTCCCAAAAGTATAAGTATAATTTTATAATATACTACTATAAATATTTAGGGATACTTCCATTCATTTCCCCGTACCACAAATAATGGTACGATTTTTCTAATAATATTTAAATCAAGTTACTATTTTACCGCCTCACAAATAGGAGTATATTTTCCTACTAACCTTTAACACACTCAGGAGGTTAACCAAGTTTAAACACTTTTAAGTTTCTTTCATTCATACGCAGTATGTTTATACTCCCTTCGTCCCAAATTACAAGTATCACAAAAATTGCTCAAAACACAATTTTAAACAAGAACAAGTAGCGGGAATAACATATATGCATGTTATTACAAGTAAGGGGAGTCATAACTTACCTAGTCCAAAAATCAAGTTGACCCAAATTAAATTCTGTTCGGCAGGAAACGCTCTATTCAACGCCACGAATATTTATCCGGGACCAGAATCACAGAGCAGAGGAATAATTAATCGCGAGGAGTCGAGAATAGGGTAAACCCTAACTTTTCTTTGAGACAGAGGGAGAAATGTCGAGAAAGTTTGAGAATTTCTTTCTCAGACAAACAAGCAAACCATGATATACTTAACAAGAATCAAGGAATGACACTTAGGCCCCTCAAGTTTCACTTTTTACAAAAGGCCCCTAAAGTCATATATTTCACAAATGACCCTAAAGTCAAAACTAGACATTTAACCACCTTAATTATTCTAAGCAGTTAAAAATTTAA
>JAOWBW010000151.1:1497252-1764609 GCA_026119855.1 Campanula takesimana | reverse complement strand
TTTCAAAATATGTCATTAATCTTCTCAATTTTGTTTGTTTGACACTATCAGACCCTTCACAATGGAGTTGTAAAATATCCCAAGCAGTTTTGGCCACAGTATGGTTAGAAAATAACCGATACAAATTGTGATCAACATGATCAGATATGACAGCCATTGCCTTTGCATTGTAGTTTGCAAGGGCAATTTCTTCCGTGTTCCAATCTTGCTCAGGTTTTAGGACAATTTTTTTTTTCCTTTTTCTCCTCACTAGTTGCAGGAGCTTTTACTTTTGGATCAACAACTTCTATAGTAGGGGATGTATATCCCACAAGAATACTGACCCAAACACGATGATCAATGTTTTTAATGTACATGATCATCTTTGCCTTCCAAATGGTATAGTTTGAACCATCTAGTGTAGGCGGCTTATTTCTTTCAATATATACACACACAGACACACACATATATATAATACATATCAAGTAAGAAACATTAGCATGAATGTGAAAACCACACGTTGGGCTTTTGGAATCTGATATTTTGAGGTCACGATGACAAATTCAAATTTAGATAACCGTAATATTTGGTTTGATTTCAACCTCATAGAAGTATTTTGTTTCATACTGTCACAAACAAATAAATCACCAAGTATCAATCTTAAGAAGAAATATACAACTTCAAGTTCAGAGCTAGGTATTACCTCCAGCCCCAAAATGAATATCCAAAATTGTTTCAAATTAGTTGTTTCAAGAGCAAATTTGAAACTTTTTTGGACATTCATTTTGGGATGGAGGCAATATAATTTTAGCATGTAACCAAAATGACTTAAGTCTTCCATGAATAAAGAATATTTCATGAACTAATAGAGGATATACACATTTTGTACAAAACAAAGTCCAATAGTTTAATGCTTCTCCATCCCATTTTTTTTTTTTTTTTTTTGGTAATTTGATTAATCAATGAGAACTATTTTGTATACAAAAAAGCTATTTCTAAGAGCATCTCCAACCGTTTTTACACCAAATTCTAAAATGGTGCAACTTTAGCACCAAAAATCTTAACTGATTTGAAAATTAATTTAACTGAATATAGTTTAATATAAAAGAGAAAACCAATTACGCTTAGATCTTTTGCCTTATACTTTCAAAGAAGCTAAACATAAAAAATGATGAATATATTATATGTAAATAAATTCCAATAAATCAACCATGCACAGTTTAATCTAGAGTTTATTGCCACTTTGACCTGCGTACTATTAAAAGATTGACGATTTGCCCTCGTACTAAAGAAACTCACACTATGACCTGCGTACTATGGTTTTAATAAAAAAGTGACCAGGGATAACGTTGAGTCGTTAGAAACCTAACGGGCTTTCAATATATGTTAAAAAATTAACAGACTTGTAATAAAAAAAATCAAATGTGCCCCTGATAATTATATTAATGTCGTAAATGTCCAAAAAATATTTATATTCATATTTCTCTAAATTTGTTATTAAGAGAGAAAAAAAAAAATAAAAAATTAAAAATTGTTATAACTAATATCCAAACACACACACAAATAAATAAATAAATAAATAAAAACTAGAAAACACCAGCTATTGCAGATCCGCTTCCTTCTTCTCTCTCAACTACATTTTCTTCATCTTCCTTTCTTTCTTGCCCAAATTGATAGGAGATCCATCTTTGTCGGCGTTTTTCTTGCCGTCAACAACAAAATGCCGGCCACCACTTGTCCCTAAGGCGCTGTAATCTTCTTCATCCTTAACTAATCCCCTTTTCCCCATTCAAAGAATCGTGTTGTCAACCCTAGTCTCTGCTCAACAACCATTCTTCTGATTTCCATTTACTATGCCATTACAGATTCTAGGTTCTCTCATAATCTTCTTCATCCCTAACTGATCCCCTTTTCTGTCTGCCATATTCTCCGATCCATTCAGCTTCACCCCCAACTGGACCGGCCCCAATGTCTGCTCCTATGGCTGCGTTTTCTGCACCTCCGCCGTCTCTAACTCTCGCTCAATGTCGTCGCCTGAATTGATCTCAGTGGTAAACGGTTTCAGATGGGAATTTTGGCCAATTTGGGGAATTCTCCATCTCTGCCCATACGAATCGTCTCTCTCTCTCTCTCTCTCTCTCTTTCTCTCTCTCACTATCCCCTCACTCTTTCCCATCTCTCTCACTTCCCTCTCTTTTTAGTGTGTGCATATGTGTGTTTTTATGTTTTCAAATCTAGATCTATCTAAGTGTGTGTCTAAGTTCTCAAATCCATATCTCGGTGTCTGTTAATTTTTTTAACGTATATTGATAGCTCGTTAAGTTTCTAACGACTCAGCGTTATCCCTGGTCACTTTTTTATTAAAACTATAGTACGCAGGTCATAGTGTGAGTTTCTTTAGTACGAGGGCATATCGTCAATCTTTTAATAGTACGCAGGTCAAAGTGGCAATAAACTCGTTTAATTTAACAGATCTAGAGTTATTTTAACGACATAATGTTTAATCTAAAATAAAACAAAATCAAGTACAATAACTAAATTTGAAATCAATTTTTTTTTTCACTAAAAATTCGTATTAATCATTTTTGTACTTCAAAATATAAAAGAAAATGTTAAAAACACATACAAGACCACAATATTCGGATCATAAAAGTCCATAATACAAAAATTCATAACATTTCGTTTTTTTTCTTCATAAAGCTGGAAGAATACTATATTATAAAGTTAGAAACTTACCAAAAAGAAGTGCTTGCAATTAATCGCCATTTGAAGAAGTCATTGATTTTGCTGCGCCGATCAATTTGATTACATCTTCGTTGGAAATAGTCAAGTAGGAATTGAATGAAAAAATTGGAAAAATAAAATTGAGAATAGCTGTTTAATGTACCGAAATTAAGAAGTAAAGAGGGAGAATAGATCAAAGCGATAGAGAGTAATGACTTGTGAGAGATAATCGCCGCTTGAGAAGAAAGAGATGAGAGAGGAAGCGGCGGATGGTACCGGAAGGGTTAGGGTTAGTGGTTTCAATTTTTTGTCTTAGTTGGGCTTAGAAAAAAATGGGCTCTGTTGGACCAAAATTTATCATTAATTTGTAGCAAGATTGAATTGGGTCTTAATCTATACATGGCCCAAATATTGCTGAATTAATTGTGGACATTTTTTAAAATAATTTTAATGTAAACATTTAGTCCTATTTATTTAAAAAGTAAGTATTCTTCATAAAAAATAAAAAAATAAGAGTAAGTAAAACCTTAGCACATATAATTGTTAGCATTCAACAGACGATGAGAGGGAGAGAAAGAAAGAGAGGGAGAATACCAGTACAAGAATAAGCCAAGAGATTAAATTCAAGAGGCCAAAATGATGCAAAATTCATTTATATGGGCTTTCAATGTTACTCCAGGTATTAGCTATTAGCTATATCCCTCAATTTTACTGTTGACTAGAGAAATATGGTCAAAGTGAATATCTTTATTCTTAGGTTTTTTTGCAAATAAAGCTATTTAATTATTAGTTTTTGATACAAATTCGTTTTATTTCATCTAAATTGTTATTGAGAAAGGTTTTTGTTCTGAATATAGTTGACTTATCTGATTTACGTTAACCGTTCAAGTTCCAAAAACGAGAGTTTTCGTTAGTGGTATCTAATGACAAACAACAAAAGCAAAATTAATCACTCACCCATGTTGGTCTATTTCTAAGAATACCCGTTTTTAGTTATATATGGTTAATTGTACATTGCATTGTCGAGGGTAACTAAGATTGAATATATTAAGTTTTTGATGTAGAAAGAAAGATTATGGATGAAACCACAAATAAGGAATACAATAAAAAATGGGCCCTTCAAAATCTGAGGCCCTGTAGTTGCTCACCTCACTCATTCTAATAGCCGGCCCTGTACTCATGCCAGATCGAAGATATTAGTTTTTTTATGTAGAAGGAAAGATTATGGATGAAACCACAAATAAGGAAAATTTCCAAAATCTCTAAACATATATATATATATATATATATATAATATATATATATATATATTTAGAAACAAAATTTTACATTAACCTATATAGTTATAGTAAATTTTTCTAATTTTAGCTCTGTAATTTGTTAAAGATTTTTGACCGTACATTTAACGCACAGGTGTAACTAGTTTTCTATAAAGACGCTTGTTTTAAACTAGAGAAAATACCAATTTAGGGCAATGCATTGCATCGCGTTCCAGTACATGCAGTCGATTTAAATATTAATTTACTAATTGTGACTTTTTAAATTGGGGCTATAAAATGGTCAAATTCTTCTATCTACATTTCGTCAATCTATTTCAAAAATAAACTCTTCTAGTTTGAATTTTCATCAATCAAGAGTCAATCTTATGAAAAACATGTTTTACATTAAGAGATGAAAAAATGATTTTTCATAAAAGATGAAAAACACATTTTACACTAAATCGAACGTAAACACAAGTTTTTTTCACGAAATTTTCACTTTTATCAATTTTCTAAGCCATGAATCCATCCTTCGTAAATCTCTTCAAGAGTCTCATCGGCCTCGAAACTAATAGTATTTTGATTTGCTTGCTAAAAGAATTGTCATGAGTATGCTGTTTCTTTGAAGTATGGCGAATGATGAACACCACGAATGCAATAGGAGCAACGAAAGTACAAATCAAATTGTGTAAATGATATCAAATACTCTCTCCGTTTCAGGTTAGTTTAGAATTCTATTTTTTTTTTCGTCTGTCTCAGGTTAGTGTGAACTACCCATTATATCAAAAAATCTTTACTATTCTTCAAACTCATTCTCTATCCTACTTACTTTTACACTCACAACACCAATCAACCTACTATTTCTCCCACTATTCTCTATCATATTTAATTTTTCATACTCACAAATACCTTATTTTACTATTTATCTCTCATATTTTTCTTTAATTTGTGTGTTCAATTTTTTAGTTCACACTAACTTAAAACAGGGAGTATAGTAAAAGGAAAGATGAGAAGAAACGGAAGATAGTTAAGTTTATGTTATGTGATCAAACATAGCAATAGGAAAGATAAGAAGAAACAAAAGATAATTAAGATCTATTATATGGTGATGAGATCGAAGATGGTAAATAGAAAGTGTTAAGTGATTACACAGAAAAGAACAATTACAGAATAAAGAAATATAAATTAAAATTGGAAATACAGAAAGAAAGAAATATGGTTGTTGTTGTTTCACGAGCCCAATGCTAGTCTCTGTCTCCTTAAGACTTATTCGTCCCCTCACTGAGTGTGCTTGAGTTTTGTTGGAACGCTAGTCTCCCAGTATAGAACGTGCGGATTGGGGGCACTTTGCACCTAAGTTTCCCGGCGAACTGAACTGAGCTTGGACAGTAAATATGCAAGGAGGCCAAATAAAATACAGAGCAATATGCAACAAAGAGAATGGAGGAGGATTGTTTTTTCTGTGTGTAAAACTATTGTTGAACTCTCCATTTTATAGCTGCAACAAGGCCAAAAATCATAACTGAAATATGCCCATTAACCCGAAATTAAGACAGTAATAATTTCGGATTTCAGTTTTAATCTGCAACTTAATTCACAAATTAAAGCAGTAAATTATTGACCCTTAGCAGTTACGAAACAAAATCAAAAAAATTGCTTGTCTAGGAAGGCAAATTCGGTGCTACAATCGTGTCCGCAGGACGCGCACATGCACAAGTACGCAGCCAAATTGGAACTTGATTTGCACCCCCTGCGCGCGAGAGATAGCCTCTATGCTACATAATCTTGAACACTACTATTGTGCCAAAGTACTTGTGCTAGCAAAAGGTTACATTTCTTTCAATGTGAGATACCTCATTTACTTCTTCCAACCCACTTACTCCCCCCGTTTCAAAATATCTGTCGCTTTAGGAGTAAAAAATTGTTTCAAAATATCTGTCACTTTACTATATATTATCAACCCACTTTTACCCTTTAATTATACCCTTATTAATGTTGGTGGAAGTATCCATCATGCAAGCATTTAATCACCTATAAAATTGAATTATTTAGGGGCAAATGGGTTCTTCTTAACATGCATTAATTATATTTCTTAATATGTTGAAAAAGTCTAAAGCGACAGATATTTTGAAACGGAGGGAGTACTTTGAGCATTCATATCTTATTCATCCAACAACCATTTTGGACAAATAATACTTGATTTCTTGTTCTCATGGATAGAACACAAACCCATAAATAATTTTAGTAATTTGACAAAATTACCCTTTAGAAATTCTACACAATTTCCTTCAAAACCACACATTTTCCCAACAGAAAGATGACAAGAAATCATGAATAATATTATAGTTTTTGAAAGTGGAATTGAGTGCTTAAGAGGTAGTTGAGTTTAGTAACAATGGTTATTACTTATTAGCAAGTTAAAAGAAAATTGCAAAGATTAATTATATATGATGATTGAAAGATAATTAATGTCACTAATGTTTGGGGTGAAAAATCTCACAGCACTATATCTACATCCTGGAAATAACGACTTGAGTCTACATCCTGACATCCTGAGTTGACATCCTGAAGTTACATCTTACATCTTGACTCTACATGTTGACTTTTACATGTTGACTTTACATCCCGACGTGACAACCTGAGCCGACGACTTGAACACAGTTAACAGATCCTATTTTTTGCTTAAAGCCATCAGCCTGTTCCAGCATCCTGCATCTTGATGCTAACAACTTGGTTATACATCGTTTATTATGCAGGTATAAATGCTCCTATTTTTTAGGTAACAATCACGCAGATCGTGGAGCCCAATCAAAAGGAACGTGACCTAACAAAAGACCCAGTCAAAGGGTGACTCTCAGCAACGGCATTGGATAGACTTGCAACAAACTTCCCAAGATCTTAGGCCATGAGGATTAGTTTATGCCAATTCTTCTTAGTTTAAATAGCTAACACGATTTATGTAACGCACACAACACACTTTACACTCATGTCTCATACTCTCTTCTCTCTGTATTCTCCAGTCATTCATTGTACTCCATGAAAGCTTAATAAAATCCATCATTCGAGGTTTTATGCCGGCGAACAAGTTGTTCAAGGGTTTTCCTCGTTAAATCCTTTGTTCATACATCTTGAATTTCTAAGTTCTTTATTCCATTGTAACCTACTCCTTTATATTTGTCCAATAGTCGAAAATTGGCCAAAACAACTAAGTATTGAAGTAGGAAAGGTAGATATGTAGATGAGCGGAGTCGGCTTGTAAAATTAATCTAATCTCAATTTGGATGCTTCAAATTGACTCGTGATTTATAATTGAGCCAATTCGAATACGATTATGTGAAACTCATATTTGGCGATCCGGCTCGACTCAATTCGTTTTTGTGTCAAAATTGCATCCTTCAAACCACCTAAATATAAATGACAAATTCTCCCGTGAGACTGTCTCACGGCTGTGAGACCGATCTTCCATGGGTCAAAACCCGGTGATCCATGGATGCTCTAGCGCCCCACCCGCCCAGCAAGCCCTTCCTCCATTCAGCACGCGACACGTGTTACACCCTTTTAAAAAAAACCTCCCATATTTTTAAAATGCTATATCTTGAGATTTTGAAGTCAAAAATATATTTAAAAATACCGTTGTGTTCGTCTCGACGAGACGAACAAAATTATATAGGTCATGATATATTTTGATTTTTTTTTAAAAAAACATAATTTTTAACACATAAAAAAAATTGGGCTGCTCGTCTCTTGAGAAGTAACACGTTCTTATGAAGAAAGTAACAGTTTGGTCTTAAAAAGTAACACTTTATTTTAAGCTATAACAACAGTTTTGCAAAATAATATAAATAGTTTTTGTGGTTAGGAAAAGTAATAATTTAATACACAGTGTATATATGATTGTAACATGTTATATAGATGAATGTAACAGTTTATAGTTTAAATGTTACATTTTTTTTAAAAAAAAAAGTAAAAAATCATGTATATAATCGGTTTTGCATTTCAATTTTAATGTAAACCCTAGAAAAGTGTTACAATTGAGAAAAAAAAAGGTTACATTCATTATTATAAAATGTTAAATTAGTTTTAGGTGTTAATCTTATGTTATCTTTCATTTATTTCAGCAAAATTGTGGTAAATTTATGAAGAGAAAAAGTGTTACATATGAGAAAAAAGTGTTACATTTCCGTTATAAAAAAATGTTACTTTTGTTGGCAGAAAGAAATGGCTGGAAAAAAAACGAAAAAAAAAAAAAATTAGAATTTGGCGGGAACGGTCGCACGCCATGCGACCGTCGCACCCTAGTCCACCCCAATATAAAAAGACAAATTCTCCCGTGAGACCGTCTCACGGCTGTGAGACGGATCCTCCATTGGTCAAAACCCGGCGATCCATGGATGCTCCAGCGCCCCACCCGCCCAGCAAGCCCTTCCTCCACTCAGCACGCGACACGTGTCACACACTTTTAAAAAAAACCTCCCATATTTTTAAAATGCTATATCTTGATATTTGAAGTCAAAAATATATTTAAAAATACCGTTGTGTTCGTCTCGACGAGACGAACAAAACTATATAGGTAATGATATATTTTGATTTTTTTTTAAAAAACATAATTTTTAACACACAAAAAAAATGGGCTGCTCGTCTCCTGAGAAGTAACACGTTCTTATGAAGAAGTAACAGTTTGGTCTTAAAAAAATAACACTTTATTGTATGCTATAACAGCAGTTTTGCAAATAATATAAATAGTTTTTGTGGTTAGGAAAAGTAATAATTGAATGTAACACAGTGTATATAACATGTTATATAGATGAATGTAACAGTTTATAGGTTAAATGTTACATTTTTTTTTTAAAAAAAAAGTAAAAAATCATGTATATAATCGGTTTTGCATTTCAATTTAATGTAAACCCTAGAAAAGTGTACAATTGAGAAAAAAAAGGTTACATTCATTATTATAAAATGTTAAATTAGTTTTAGGTGTTAATCTTATGTTATCTATCATTTATTTCAGCAAAATTGTGGTAAATTTATGAAGAGAAAAAAGTGTTACATATGAGAAAAAAGTGTTACATTTCCTTTATAAAAAGTGTTACTTTTGTTGGCAGAAAGAAATGGCTGGAAAAAAAAAACGAAAAAAATAATAGAATTTGGCGGGAACGTCGCACGCCATGCGACCGTCGCACCCTAGTCCACCCCATATAAAAATTTGGTATGCATCTCAATTTTTATATTATTTAATAGTCGCTATCGCCAGTCACAACTCACCACCACTTTCTTAATTTTACACATTGTCTCTCATTACTCACTTAATACCATATTTAAATTCCTGAGTTAATGGTATTTTCTCATGTCTCTTATATCAAAAGCTTTCATCTCAAATCGCTATCGCTCCTACACTCATAAAAACCCATCTCTTTTTCGCTCCATACTCGACTCTTGAGCAACTTATGAAAAGTTTAAGACTTAAAATGAGTGAATATTTTTCACGATTTTCATTAGAAAATGTACTTTTATATTTGACATTATGAATTCACTGTAAATATTTTTAACCTATAAGAAAATGCTATAATTGTTGCACTCAATATGTTTTCCTTTTGAAACTAACTAATCAAATTAATTGACATCTAACTAATAACCAGTTAAATGTAATGATAACATGCTGTACTTTGCTAAATCTGAATGGTACATGCGATGATATTTACTGTTATGGGTAAAATTTACATGACGACATCTTCAAGGGTTGCGATATCCTGATAATTACAGTACGGTAAGTGTTTAATTTATTTATTGTGTTCTTAATAAAATTTGTGCAGATTAAACACGTGACAATTCAAAGACATATGAGGATTCTTATCAACGACAACTAGACGTGATCATAAATGGGATAGAGGCCGAGTTTTTAGCTTAGTTAGTTAGATTAGAGATTAGTCTATCTTATTCTTGTATTTAAATCTAGCTAAGAGGCGGCACAAACACACGCTCACATACTCATTATTAGAATCCGCCATAGCTTTCATTGTAACTCAGTACATCAATACAACCGTTTAGGGGTGGTAGGTGCTCAGAAACACCTCCCGAGGTTTTGTGCCGGCGAGATCATTTTCTTAAGGGCTTTCCTCGTATACATCATTGTCCCATTATTGTTTATCATCTTCATTCAACAATTATATTCCATTGCACCCTCTTTTTGAGTCTAAGATTAAACACTTTTTCGCTTAATTTAGTTCTTATTGTTTTTTCACCAAAACAGTTTGGCGCCCACCGAGGGGCCTTTGGTTTTTTAATTGTTTGAATTTCTTCGAATCACTATGTCTGCTCAACCCATGACTACCGGCACCAGCAAGGCTCCTAGCACAACTATTGGCTTGAACTTATCAATTGGGGGCAATAGTCCCAGCAAGACGACAAGGCACTCTGGATCTCTACCACCGCCGCCACCTGTCGGAGCTGGCAAGAAACCTTCAGCTCTATCCTCTGATCCTGAACTCAAGAGTATTCTAATCCAGATGAGGAGTCAGATAGACAAGCAGCAGAGTAGCACTTCATTGATATTTGACACCCTAGTGAATATGCAGAAAGAGCAGAAATCTTTGAGCAAAAGGGTGGATTCCGTATCATCAATTCGCCCTAGGGTTCTTAATTTCAGCACTGGGGGCAGTCATTCTGTCTTCAACGAGTGGATCCTGATGGCAAGCACAGCTGATGGTGGAACTCCGTCATATCCTTTGGTGACGACTTCTCCGATGATGTCATCGTCCCCGGATCCTAACTTCTTTCAGTTCTCTCCACTTGGCAACACTTCTGTCCCACCTTTCACTCATAACATTCCAGGGACATCTACTGGGCCAGCATACACCAATAGTACTATAGTGACATCTACAGCGGATGTCAACCCCTTCGGTAACTTTCATTCAAGTTTTGCATTTGATAATACTGCTTGTACTGCTAATCCTTTTGCAGGTAACTTCATAGCAAGTCAACTTCAGGAATTAAGGGATATGGTCATGAATGTACCTGGTGTGACCCCACCTATCCAGCAGGTCTCTCCAACATACTACAGTCAGTCTCGATTCGAACCAGCAATTGCACATGTCGACATCCTGAAAGGATTCAACATCCCATCCATGAAGTTCTATGATGGAAGCAAAGATCCTGAAGAGCATGTCGCCCACTATCAAGAGAAGATGGAGATTGTTCGTATACCCTTTCAGTTTAGGGAAGCTTGTTTGTGCAAAGGATTTGGGTCAACCTTGATAGGACCAGCTTTGAAATGGCTGATTCGTCAACCACCAGGATCAATCGGTTCATATGCCCAGCTCATCAACATGTTCAATAACCAGTTCTCTTGTAGTCGACAATTTCAGAAGCTGACCAGTGACCTTTACCGGATAGTTCAACAACCAACCGAAGTGTTGAAGGACTACGTCAATAGGTTCAACAAGGAAGTCCTGGAGATCCATAATCTTGACATGGCGACAACAACGGAAGCTTTCAGGATGGGTTTGAAGAAGGACTCTCCATTTTATGAAGATCTGGTGATGAATCCATGCAAGAAAATGGAGGATGTACGCAACAGAGCTACAAGGTTCATCCGGCTAGAAGAGACAAAGCTCAGCAGTCAAAGATCAGCAGGCGTCGACATATGAGAACCCGGACAGAAGGATAGAGACATCTCACCAGAGGCAGAACAACAGATCCAGACCTTACCATAGAAATGACTCTAACAAGATTCATTCTGTGGAAGATGATGACCAAGATGAAACTGAATGTCCTAAAATTAATGATTACTGTTTTTCTGTTGATGTCTCAGGTATCCTGTGCGTGATGAGTAACCTTGGAGATAAAGCAAGATGGCCAAGGAAGAATGACAACCAGCTACCTGGAAGGACAAATCCAAGTGGTGTGCTTACCATGAAGATTTTGGACACCTTACAGAAGATTGCATCGCCTTGAGGAAGGAGCTGAGCTACTTATTATCGAAAGGATACCTCAAAGAAATCCTTAGCCACCAGAAGAACAAGGCAAAAAACAAAGAGATTGTTCCAGAGAGACCACCTTCTCCTCCACCTGTAACTAATGTAATCCAATTTATTAGTGGTGGTTCTGATATTTGTGGTACTTCTTATTCTGCAGCTAAAAGGCATGCACACGAGTCCAAAGATGAAAAGCCAGAAGAAAAGACAAGACTTCCCAGCTGACTTCTCAACATGTCATCTCCTTCAAAGAAGATGATAGGGACAACGTGTTAGATCCACATCATGATGCACTGGTCATTGCCCTTCAGATAGCAAACTGCAAAGTCAGAAGGATCTTAGTAGATGAGGCAGCTCTGTGAATCTCATTACCATTGCAGCCTTGAAAGAGATGAATATTCCAATGACAGAGGTGGTCAAGAATACTTTGGTACTAGTGGGTTTCAGTGGAGAAACAAAGGACACAGCAGGAGAGATCAGACTCCCAGTGTATGTGGAAGGCGTCAACTCCATGGAAAGATTTTGTGTGATAGACTGTGCAACTAGCTACAATGTGATCTTAGGTAAGCCCTGGATTCATTCTATGAAGGCAGTGCCATCCACGTACCATCAGTGTGTAAAGATGCCGACACCTTGGGGAGTTTGTCAAGATTTTTAGTGACCAGCAGACGGCAAAGGATTACTATATGGCATCTAAGAAGGCGACGTCATCCTCTCGGCAAGCATAGCAATTAAAGAAAAAGCACGTCAAGTCTTGGAAGAAAGGGAGCATGATGTGAAAGAAATACTCTTGGATCCCTCTAATCCAGACTTGAAAGTGCTAATTGGCCAAGATGTACCAGCAGAGTTTGAAGAAGAATTAATCAATCTCTTGAAAGAAAGGGTCAAGAGCTTCACCTGGAAACATGAGGACATAATGGGGATTAGTAAAGACATCATAACTCACAAGTTTAACATAGATCCTTCCTTCAAACCGGTGCGACAGAAAAGAAGAAAGTTTGCTCAAGAAAGAAATCAGATTATCCAGGAAGAAGTTGACAGGCTGCTGAAAGCAAAGATGATCAGAGAAGCAGAATATCCAAAGTGGTTGGCTAATGTTGTTGTTGTGGAGAAAAAAAACGGTAAATGGAGAGTTTTGTGTTGACTTTATGTACCTGAACAAAGCATGCCCTAAAGATCTTTTTCCTCTTCCACACATTGACACCTTGGTAGGCAGTACAACGGGGCACGAGATCTTGACTTTCATGGACGAATCTTTAGGTTTCCAGCAAATCCAAATGGAGTCGTCTGACTAAGAAGACACCGCCTTTATTACACCTACAAGTATATATGTTATATTGCTATGCCTTTTGGACTAAGAAATGCAGGTGCAACATATCATAGACTCGTCAACATGATGTTTAAAGACCAGATTGGGAACACCATGGAGGTCTACATCGATGATATGGTAGTCAAGTCAAAGAAAGCAGAAAACCATGTCCGAGATCTTACTCAAGCATTTGACATCCTAGATGCATTCAATATGAAGCTGAATCCAATAAAGTGTAACTTCGGCATGAGGTCTGGAAAATTCCTAGGTTATATGGTGACACAAAGAGGAATTGAAGCAAGTCCAGAGCAGATAAAAGTAATCATTAACCTGATGTCGCCTCAGACTATTAAAGATGTTCAAAGATTGACAGGAAAGGTAGCAGCCCTCAACAGGTTTATTTCAAAACCCTCAGAAAGATGTAAGCCATTCTACGATATCTTGAAGAAGAATAGCAGATTCGAATGGACATAAATACATGAGAAAGCATTCCAAGATTTGAAGTAGTACTTGTCAACATCTCCGTTGTTGGCCAGACCACAAGAAGGCGAACCGTTATATGCATATCTGGCCGTCTCAGAAGCAGCTGTTAGTGCAGTCCTTGTACGTGAGCAAGATGGTAACCAACATCCTATATACTATGTAAGTAAAACTCTTTTAGATGCGGAAACCAGGTACTCCCATCTAGAAAAGTTTATTCTAGCTTTGATTACTGCGTCAATTAAATTAAGGCATTATTTTGAAACTCATGTTATCGATATTCATACTAATTATACAATTAAGAATGTTATGAGAAAGCCAGAGATGTCTGGAAGGATGGCAAAGTGGTCCGTCCAGCTGAGCACATATGATATCAAATACGAGCCAATGACTGCAATAAAATCATAGGCACTTGCAGACTTTGTGGCAGACTTCAGTCCAAGTATGTGTTGGATATTATGTCCTAGGCCCTTGAGAAAGGTCTATGCGTTATATCATAGCTTCATTGTTATAGAGATAACAAACCGATCATTATATATTTGCATGTTTATTATAATGATCATTGTCCCTAGCACTTATGAAAGGCTAGCATGAGTTTAATGGATAATCATATGATGATTATAGCGCATAGGATACGGATTAAACTTGTGGGTACATGTTGGAGAACAAGTACTGGATAGACCCGTTATGAGACTATGTCATGGTCAAATGTCATAATTAAATCTCATAATAGTTATATCATTTATCCTTAGACCTGAGATTATCATAGTCTTCCACATGATGAACATTATGTTTGACGTACTCAAACGCTACCCCTAACCGGGTGGTTATAAAGGCTACGATTGGTATAATCGGATTCTTGTAGGGAAGAATGATAAGTCAAGATGGGATTTGTCCTTCTCTCAAGAGAGATATCTGCTTGTCCACTCGATGAGTGAGATTGATAATAGTGTACGGTCGTATCCAAATGAATTGAAGTGTTTAATGTTATTTTCTCATATCAATCTACTCGGGATCGAGGAAGCATTGGACAACACAAGTTGACGTGGACCATGACTTATGTCCAATATGATATCGCGTGACAAAGGTATTGTGATATGTTCTATAAGGTTACTTTGGGATTTCAAAGTTATACTAATTGGGTAGTCATAATGGCTTGCTAGAGTCTGCTTATGACTTACTGGTTCTGACTGGTTCGGACTCGTTGTCAACATAGTATAATTCTATTGGGTCACACACAATAGGATGGATTTGAAAAAGGCTAAAATCGGGGATTTCTGGACTGGCCACCGTATGGCTACAATGGTGGAGTACGGCTCCAAAGGAGCCGTACGGCTGCTATGCCCGTAACAGACCAGTTTGTTCAGTTTTCTTGAATGAAAAGGAATCCCGATCCCAAACGGAATTAGGTCAAACCCTTATATAAGATATACAGCCGGGTTTGACAGCCTCTAATGGTGATTTTGGAAATCACAAACCATTGTTTTAGAAACAATAAATTATAAAGAGGTGTGATTATTTACTTTGAGATTCATGATCGTCAAAAATACAATAATCAATGAAGCAAGATAATTCCTGAAATCACCACAAGGGGACATCACACCCCAGGCCATAAGCTGTGATTTTAAAGCTACCAACAATGAAGCAGAGTACGAAGCTTTGATTGCATGACTAACTGTTGCTCTAGACCTCAATGTCAAGGCGATTCAGGTATACTATGATTCATTATTATTGGTTAATCATTTCAATGGTTCCTATGCAGCTAAGAATTCATACCCCAGGCCATAAGCTGTGATTTTAAAGCTACCAACAATGAAGCAGAGTACGTAGCTTTGATTGCAGGACTAACTGTTGCTCTAGACCTCAACGTCAAGGCGATTCAGGTATACTGTGATTCATTATTATTGGTTAATCATTTCAATGGTTCCTATGCAGCTAAGAATGCCAAGATGATGTCATACCTGGGGATCATGAAAATCCTAGCAAGCAAATTTCAAAGCTTTTCCTTAGAACAGGTACCTAGAGAAGAAAATTCTCAAGCAGATGCCCTTGCTAACCTGGGATCAGCCTTCAAAAGTGCCTCTCAAACCAATATCCCAATCATTCATGTCAACATTCCTGCTCTGGAAAAGTTATAGCTTTTCAGCATAGATGACGACATCCAAGAAGATCAAGACAGTCAAATAGAAACTTCATGGACCACTCCAATCATCAAGTACCTCCAAGATGGCACCATCCCAACTAATGAGAAGAGTGCTAGAGCATTCAGGGTAAGAAATTCAAGATATCTGTTAATAGATAATGTGTTGTTTAAGAAATCTTTTGCAGGTCCATATTTAAGATGTCTGGAATCCGGCAAAGCTAAAGAAGTTCTTAAGGAGCTCCATGAAGGAATTTGTGGCAACCATTCTGGGGGCAGAAGCTTATACACCAAAGCTCTAAGGATGGGTTATTTTTGGCCTACAATGTGTCAAGATGCCACTGAATATGCCAAGAAGTTTGATTCATGTCAGAAGCACGGTGACATCCTGCACCAACCAGCAGAACTGCTTCATCCCATTCTCTCCCCTTGGCCATTTATGACATGGGGAATGGATATTGTGGGTAAATTGCCTAAAACACCAGGAGAGAAGGTATTCATGCTTGCAATGACATATTATTTTTCCAAGTGGGTAGAAGCGGAAGCATACGTCCAAGTCCGTGACAAAGAAGTCGTTTCTTATCAAAAGGAACATCTTCAGCAGGTTTGGCATTCCTTCAGAGATAATCTATGATAATGGTTCCCAGTTCATCAGCAAGAAGACAACAGACTTCTTGACTAGCTGGGGAGTCAAGATGGTGACATCTTCGCCTGTACATCCTCAAGCCAATGGACAAGCAGAATCAAGCAACAAATTTATAATCAACAACTTGAAGAAGAGGTTAGATCAGAAGAATGGATGCTGGGCTGAGGAACTTCCATTCGTTTTATGGGCAGACATGACCATACTAAAGAATGCAACTGGACATACACCATACTCCCTGGTATTTAGAGCAGAAGTCGTCATCCTGCAGAAGTCGTCGTCCCAACAGCAAGATATGGGTTGCTGACGTCTGAGCAGAACGACGTCAACCTATCTCATGATTTGGACATTATTGAAGAACTAAGGGAGCTAGTAAGAATCAGGATGGCAGGCTATCAACAGAATATTGCACGGTCATACAACAAGAATGTTAGAATAAGGAGGTTTCAAGTTGGTGACTTGGTATTACGCAAAGTTTTCCAGAACACAAGAGAACTCAATGCTAGGAAATTAGCTCCAAAATGGTAAGGTCCATACTTAGTAGATGCAGAAGCGGGGAAAGGTTCCTATTGGCTTTCTACTCCAGATGGCGTCAGGATCCCAAGAAGTTGGAACGCTAATCATCTCAAAGCCTACTTTATGTAAGTTGTAGTACGCCCATTTAATTCAAGAAAACAAGTATGAAATTATTTTGCTTATTTACCTTATATTATTTCAAATTTAATATATTTTTGAACCATTACTAACTTAAGCATCGGAGGGGTCTTAGCTAAGCTAACCCCATCTCTAACATGTTTTTGTCTTACTAGGAAACCAAAGGAATCTCTTTAGGTCAAGACAATCAACATCCAAGTCAAGATAATAAGATACTCAAGATGTTGACATCTTACTGTAAGACGACATCTGATGGATAAAAGTTCATGTATAACTTAACCCTTATTTTGTGAATAATTTTCATTCTTTGAAATAAATTACATTTCCTTCTTAAGTCTTGCATAAGTTTTAAGTATAAATGATATCATTTCAAGAACCATTAACTACTAACATGATGGAGTTTTGCAAGATACTAACATTTTGTACTAAGGATTGAAAATCCAATAAAGACAATGATGCTTTTGAGACTGGCCATCTCAGCTTAAGTTTAAGGTGCCTAAATCCCTTCGAATGTTTAAAGAAATTGATTTCTTTCGTCTCTATTAAGGTTTATACACCTTCGCCTGGAGCGCACGACATTACAGTGATTAAGGTGTGGAATGGGCACGTATGTTTATATGTACGCACCCTTCATTCCCACTTAGTCAAATACTAATCTAAAGCTTTGATCAATTGGTAATAACATTTACATGTTATCTAAGCACAAAGGATTATTGGCATGCCATGTTAAACAAAAGTTGTGCAAAAGATTTAAACATCCTATGTAACACCCATCCTATTTCTTGTTAAATATTTGACATATTTGTTAAATACTTGAACTTGCATATTATGTGCTAGTTTTACTTGGGTTAAAGTTTTAACTGCTTTAGAATATTAAGGTGGTTAAATGTTTAGTTTTGACTTTTGGGTCATTTGTGAAAATTGGACTTTAGGGGTCTTTTTGTTAAAAGTGAAACTTGAGGGGCCTAGGTGCAATTGTTGGAAACTTGAATGTATATCAAGTTTTGGTTTGCCTGAGAAAGGCATTTCACCCAAATTCTTCTCGTTCTTTCTCTGTTTCAAAGTTAGGGTTAGGTTTTTACCATATTCTCGACTCCTCGAGTTTAATTATCCCTCCGTTCTTGCTTCCGATCCCGGATTAATATTCGTGGCGTTGAATAGAGCGTTCCAGGCCGAACAGAAATAAGTTTTGGTCAACTTGAATTTTGACTAGGTAAGTTATTAGCTCCCCCTTACTTGTAATAACATGCATAAATGTTATTCTCAATACTTGTGATTGTTAATTTTGTGTTCGGGGTAATTTTTTGGTACTTGTAAATCTGGGACAAAGGGAGTATATTTCCCCTGTGTAGCATAATGAAAGAAACTTGGTTTAAGTGAATTGAGCATGTGAGTGTATTGTGGAATTGTTAAATTGTTGGTAAAAAGTTACTCCTACGTTTTGGGACGGACAATTCTTAAACTGGGAAAGAAATGAAAATTTCGCATTTTAGTACACTGTGCGACCGCACAAAATTGAGTGTGCGACCGCACATCTTTCTGAAGGATTTTTCAAAGAAATTGACATGCTTGTGTGCGGCCGCACAGTCCATTGTGGGCGACCGCACAGTTGTCTGAAAAACAAAGATTTTGTTTAAAGTTTGTATAAAGTTGGAAGTAACCCTAGTTAAGGTATATAACCTTAATATATGATGTCCTAGCAAGTGTTGTGATACTTTAGGGGCATCAGACTTGGTCTTAAACATGTATACTCATTGAATTAAAATGAGAACATAAGTATAAGAGTAGTATCTCTTCTTTATGTCTTGAAAGTGCTATGAACAAGCACTAATGTGTTATACTTGTTGTGAATCCAATGATTGTGCACCTTAGAGGCATTAGCATAAGGTCTTAGACTTGAACATCTAAGAATAGGATTGGGATTTGGTAAGAGTAAATGTATAACTCTTATACCTGTTTGAATGTCCAAAGATTGGAAGTTATAACTGGAAGTATAAGACATTAAAAGCTTGTACATGACTTGAACATCCATAGAAATGGATTAAGACTTGAATATAAGATAATAAAATCTTGTACTTGGCTTGACACCAATACATATGTATGGTAGTGAACTTGAAAGTGCTATGAACAAGCACTAATGTGTATGAGACATGTTCTTGTTGTGTATATGCAAACATTGCATACATTTGCTTGATACAAGGTGACTTCTTGATTACTTGAAGCATGTTCCTTGTTGAGCTAGTCCACTACTTTTGGATTAGTTCCTCTCCCGTTGTTCAAGTAAATATCTACTTGTACTTTCTTGTGTGAGTCCAGCTGGGTCTCCTTGCTTGTTCGAAAATGTATAGGTTCACGCTTGTCGCGAGAGCTGGGGTTTAAGTGACAATCGGGTCCCTATGTATTTCGCCCGACCCCTTACTACGGCCATAGTAAGGGCATAGCTTCCTTAGTTGGAGCAATAAGCCTGACTTAAGTGAATGCTAAACTCCCGTCCCGAACACCTCATGAATAATCATGAGTACTGATATTGAGAATGACACTGGTTACCGGGTCTTCTGATATATACTGAATAATCAGTTCCTGTTATTGATCGTGATGTCAAAGTAATACAAGCTTCGACAACAATGGTATTCTTGGGAGGAATAAGGAAGGAAGCAATATCCTTATAACTTGTTGTTTAGCCTTATGTGCTACTTGATGAGTGGATTATCCTCTCATATACTTGTTACTTGATGATACTTGAGATATGATTATTTGAGTATCTACTTGAATTGCATGATAACATGTCATGTAGTTGCATCTAATAGCTTACTGAGATTTATCTCACCCTTTATTTGTTCCCCCCCAGGAAAGGAAGGATAGTGCGTAGTGAGGCTCGACATAGTTGGGAGCTTGCTTCGCAGGTCGTGATTATTTTGGGGCTTGTGTCCTTTTACACTTGGTGAGGACGATGTATTGGGTTTTGTAACTCCTTATTTTGGGGTAGACAGTTCTTGTTGTCACTAGACATCTTGTATAGTACTCTTAATGCCAGCTTATGTGCTAGGCATGTTTCCGCTGTGTATGTATTAAGTTTGGTTTTGAATTTTCTTGTCTAGAACTCGTGTTGTGAGCTAGTATAGCTCCTTACTCTAGAATATATATATCATGTCAGTTTGTTAAACAAATGTCATTAAGTTTCTTGTTAAGTTTCTTGTTAAGTTTCTTGTCATCTACAACTTATGCAAAATTTCCAAAATTTTACAAGTACCAATCTCATTAAAGAGATAAATAATGTATTTTCTAAAAATACTCCCACTAAATTATATAACCTTCTTATACATCCAATGTATAATATAATTTAAATGGGCTAAGATCCAACTTTAATTTAATCTTGAGTACGCTTTGGCGCACTGCTCAAAACCAAATTAATTAGGTAGACAACCCTGTCAATCATATCTCATATGACTCTTAGATTCTTTTTATGAGATTCCTTTAAATTTGGGCTAAGATCCAACTTTAATTTAATTTCAAGTACGCTATGGCGCACCGCTCAAAATCAAATTAATTAGGTAGACAATTTCTTGGCAATCATATCCAATATGATTCTTAGGGATCCAGTTTCAAAAGCATGTTTAATCTCATCTTTGCCTAGGCCCAAAACTGTTTTGACGCCTAATTAAGTCCAACCATTTTAAACGCATAGGAAACTCTTATTCACTCATCTTGCTCATACAAAGATAAAATCAATGCACCTCGCTTTGGCGAGCCCACATGAAAATACCCGTGTACTTACAAGTGTTTTAATCATGGCATGGCAAGAGGACTTAAAACTTTCTTTGAAGGTTCATCACCATATAGCATACAACACATTTATGAGCACACAAGATAAACATGTTACGCATCAAGTTTAGCCACTAAATTAATCTCTATTAATTTAAGCATAATATTTATGTGTCATTAGTTTCTCTATTATTATGAGGATGAGATTATTTGAACTTTGGTCATCATCTCCAAATCAAGACAACAAGAAGTGCGGCCGAACTAAGCCATTGGCAACCACAATTCCGCACTAATTCAAGAAACCAAGAAAGTAGTCCATGTGGCCGAAACTAAGCAATAGATGGTCTCGATGAACGTAGGCCAATTGCATTCACAATTCCACATGGATCTCCAAACTTTGAATCAAGAACTTTGTTTCTCAATTTTAGCAATTATGAACTCTTCATAATTCTAACTTCGTTTCATCTTTGAAACTTTGATTGCGATCAAGTTTGGGAAACACAATCTCGATGAACGCAGATTAGCCATCCAAACCTTGAACCAATCTTAGAATCACAAGACTAAAACAAATAGGAAAATCAAACCCCAAGATCCACACACAAACCAACTACCCAAAACCCATTCCAGATCAGCAGGTGTGGATCGGTTCTGTTACTGGTTTTGTTGAACCTTTTGAAAATTCCAAATTCTAATTTTAACCAAAATCAGAACAGAATCAGTGAACTGTGCGGCCGCCCAAACTCTCATGTGCGGTCGCATAAACATGTGCGGCCGCCCAGGGAGATTTGTGCGGTCGCCCAAACGCATCAGAAGGAATTTTGAAGTTCGAAATTTGTCTCAAAATTGTCTTTCCCCGATTATTAAGACCATGATCCAATCAGAATTAATAATCAAACAATTCAGAATCCATCATAATATTTATTGCGATTGAATCGTGCGATTAAAGTTGTAAAACAATAAACCACATAAAATCACATAACACATAAACATCATATAATCCAATATTCATATCATGCTTGGCACATAAACAATTTATATACACACAACATGATCTAGTATTGAAATAATCAACATGAACGGGGCTCTGATACCACTGTTGGGTTTCGTAGTAACATGCGCAGCGGAATTAAGCATTTAAAATTTATGAAACCCAAAGCCCATAGATCCATTCATATGATTAAGTCAAATACAACATAATGAATACTAGAATACTAACCCTTGATGCCTTTGATTTTGCAACCTTGAATTCGATGGAGGCTTGAAATCTTGATCACGAACAAAGCAAGAATCACGAACTAAGAAGATGATAAGTTTCACCCTCTAGCGGTATCCACACCACGAACGAATATCAAGAACACTTGATCTTGGTTGCTAGACCAAATTATGAAACACGTTTTCATAATTAATATGAACTATATGGAATTTTCTTTGTGTATAATTTTGTTCTTCAATCTAGGATTTCTTAGAACAAAATAAACTCTCTCAAACTCTTTGGAGACTTGCACAAAAGCTTAGGTTCTGTTCTTGGCCGAATTTTGATGTTTATATACAAGTTAGACCTATTCCAAATAGGAAACTTGTGTCTAAACCCGTCCAAAATTCCTTTCCGAATCAAATTAGGAATCTGTCCCCGACAGTACTGTGCGGCCGCCCAAAATCATCTGTGCGGTCGCACAACTATCTGAAACAAAACTGGTACAAAATTGAGCTAAGTGTGCGGCCGCCCAGTCCATACTGTGCGGTCGCCCACTTCCCCAGAATGTCCAGAATTTCCAAAATTCCAATATAGTCCTTTTAAAGATTCGTTCTATTGTGTGTGACCCTCTAGGATTATACTAAGTTGGCAATGGGTTCAAACATGAAACCATAAGATATGATTAGGTTCTAGCAAACCGTCATACCTACCCAAATAGTATAACTAGATACAAGTTCGCATTCCTTTTAGAACATGTCACAATCCCTTTGTCCACGATGTCATTGAACACAAGTCATGGTCAAAGAGTCAACTTGTATTGTTCAATACTTTCTCGATTCCGAATATGTTGATAATCCAAATGACATTGATCCAACCAATCCATTTGAGTTTGGCCAAACATTTCACCAACATCATTCCTTCGAGGGGCCCAAGCTTGACATCTCTCCGAAGAGGGACAAATCCATTTGGCTTATTATTCTTCCCTACGTGAATCCAATCATGCCAATCATACCCTTTATAACTACCGTGTTAAGGCAGCGTTTGAATATGTCAAACATAATGTTCATCAAGTGGAAGACTATAATAACTTCATGTCCAAGGATTCAAATGACATAACTAATATGAGATTTATATATGACATCGACCATGACATAAATCTCATACCGCGGGTCATGTCCAGTACCTTGTTCCAAACAAGTACCCATAAATCTAACATGATCATCCCATGATCATTTAGCCTTTATACTAGTGCTTAACAAGCTCTAGGGACGGAGATTATTATAAGCAAACACGAGCCATAATAATAATCTTGTTATCTCTTTATCATTATGAATAAAATGATAACTTATACAACGTTTAACAAACGTGCCTAGGGCACCAACACCAACAATCTCCCACTTGCCCTAGGCCCAATTCCCTAGGTATCCAATACCCATGGACCTAACATGACCATCATGTTTAGCTTTGTGGAAGTCCCATTGTTTAGTGTGTCCGTAACGTTATCATTAGTAGGTACTTTGCATATATGTACGTCTCCCTTATCAACGATTTCTCGAACGATAAGAGAACGCCTAAGTATGTGTTTGGATTTAGGATGTGCTCTTGGTTCCTTTGCTTGATCAATAGCACCACTATTATCACTAAGAAAGTCTATTGAATTAGCAACACTAGGAACCATCTTAAGTTCACCAATGAACTTCTTAATCCAAACAACTTCCTTTGCAGCATCTAATGCAGCAATATACTTAGATTTTAGTCGTAGAATTAGTGACTGTACTCTTCTTGGAACCATTCCAACTTACAGCTTCACTATTATTTATAAAACTCAATTGCGATCTTTTATCATCTTTGTCGGTTTGGAAGCATGCATCCGCGTACCCATATACGACGAGATCATCTTCCATCCCTTCATAGATCAAAACAATTCTCCAGTCCTTCTAAAGTGCTTTAAGAATTGTTTCACAGCCATCCAGTGACTCTCACCGGTTATCGGATTAATATCTACTCGTCATGCTCCAAGCATTTAGATATATCTGGCTTAGTACTTATCATGGTATGATGGATCCAATTGCCGAAGCAAAATGGCATCCCATTCATTCTTCTCATGCTCATCATTTGTCTCAGGACATTTGAGTCTTTGCATAGAAAACTTCATGTAACATTAACAACCGTCCTCTCTCAGAATTTTCCTTGCGGAATCTTCTAATGACTTTGTCAATGTATGTACTTTGGCTTAATCAGTTAGCTTCTTCGATCTATCTCTATAGATCTTAATGCCAAGGACATATGCAGTTTCATCCATATTCTTTATTGCGAAACACTTTCTTAACAAAGTCTTTGCAGACTAACGTGTAAGAATGTCGTTTCCAATTAGCAATATGTCATCCACATATTTAATTTAAGGAATATCACTATGCTCCCACTAATCTTCTTGTATATACAAGGTTCATCTTCGTTATTGATCAAGTCAAGCTCTTTTGATTTATCAAAACGGAGATTCCAACTCCCACAAGTTTGCTTTAATCCATCCAATGGATTTTTGCAACTTTCATAATTTATCAGAATTTTCTTTGACTGTCAAAACCTTTAGGTTGTATCCAATACATCCTTAAGTGAGTTCCCGTTGAGGAACACTTGTTTTGACATCATTTTGTCAATTTTCATATTCCAAATATGAACATGTGACTACGAGAATTCTAGTAAATTTCTTTGCTATCCATGTAAAATTTTCTCCAAGAAAACTCATTCCTCTCTTTTGGTTTTTACACCTTAGGTTAGAATGATCAAGTTCCAAACTTGATTATTACACATTTTAGATTTCATGACTCCAAGTCATTAATCTAAATATGTAGAGTTGACATTGCATCTTTGATAGATGGTAAATACTTCATTCTAAATGAACTTTACCTCAATACTTTCTATCTCGAAATATCCAATATTTCTTCTAATAGATTGTATTTTATCATGTGTGCAAGTACTTGTATATCTTGAACGGATTTTCACAACCCCTTGTGAAAACTTGTTCAACTTCCATCTTAGGTTAAAATATATATTTTCTAGGTCTCGAACCATTCGAGATACATTTTACTTCCACTGATTCTTTAAAGATAAACCATTTATCTAGAAAAGTATCATCATAATCAACAAACCATTTGTTTCTTATGAGTAAAATTATATCCTCAAGTTTCCTTAGGATATCCCATGAAAATATATTTATTAGATTTAAATGTGAGTGTGTCCCAGACAACTCTTTTCCAAAGGTCTCACCATCTTAAATCTTTGCGAAAGGCAAACCGAGTTTTCTTTCATCTTTTAACCTCTCTTGATGGAATTCAGATTAGTATAATCATAGCGGTTTTAAATACATAACCCCAAAACAACTAACGGAAGATCTATTTGACTTAGTCATCCAATTAACCATATCCAATAAGGTTCTTATACTTCCATGGAGACACATCATTTAAAATGATGTTCTTAGTGAAGTTAATTTGTGAAACCATTTCACAACTTTAATGATGACTGTCAAATTCTTGGTTCAATTATTCATCATCATGATCCAATCAGAATCTTTGAATAGTTTTACCAAGTATATAAAAAAAAAAAAAAATTCTTTTAGCATTGCTTCTCAATGCACCATACACAGCAAAATGTATTAGGTCAGTTAAGATATTAGCCTTTTACCAATCATAGTAAAAGATGTCTTGGTCCAAGTAAATAAGATTTGCATAAATCATGTGATTCCAAATCATATGACTTAAAACTCCGTCCCATGGAATTTTAGATATGCATTTCTCATTTATTTTATCAAAACAATAATGCATAAAGAATTTTAATTATTTATGTTATAGTCTTTATTATTTTGTTCTTCAAGATTTAGGATATAAGATTTATTTATATGATAACACAAAGAAGTGAATCATAATAAAGCACTTTTCTTATTCCAAATAAGAAATTAATATCCTTCATTATCTTATAGCAAAATAATGTTTTCGACTTCATCAGTAAAGTCACTTTACAAGTGTTCTATGAACAATGTTGCAACCATTGCATCATTACTGTTTGTAGATAAAACTTTACTATAAGTAGTCTTTCATTTTACTAATTATTCTGGTATCCAATACCCAATAATTAAATTTAGAAAGAACAATTTATAACATAAATATTCCGAGTGGTAGTCCCACTACCATTCCTTTTATTGATCACCCAAAAATTTTGACTACAATTCTAAATGGTCAATCCAATTGCCACTTTACAAAATTGCATCAATTTAGAGTTATTATTTTAACCATAATTATTTCCTTTAGGCTTGACAAGTCTGTCTTACCTTTCTTTTTGGCATTTGGCCTCCTTTCCATCATGAACCATGAGTATTGGAGAACCTTTCTCCATTATCTTCATCTCCGCAGTTTTTCAGCATATCATGCAACTCGGAGATATTCTTATTCATTCCAAGCATGTTATAGTTCATCACTAAGTGATTATAACATTTGAACAATGAATCAAGAATGAGATCCGTGGCTTGCTCCAATCCAATTGGACAACCAAGTTTCTCAAGATGCTCTACGTAGCCTTTATCTTAAGCATCGGAGGGGTCTTAGCTAAGCTAACACCCATCTCTAACATGTTTTTGTCTTACTAGGAAACCAAAGGAATCTCTTTAGGTCAAGACAATCAACATGCCAAGTCAAGATAATAAGATACTCAAGATGTTGACATCTTACTGTAAGACGACATCTGATGGATAAAAGTTCATGTATAACTTAACCCTTATTTTGTGAATAATTTTCATTCTTTGAAATAAATTACATTTCCTTCTTAAGTCTTGCATAAGTTTTAAGTATAAATGATATCATTTCAAGAACCATTAACTACTAACATGATGGAGTTTTGCAAGATACTAACATTTTGTACTAAGGATTGAAAATCCAATAAAGACAATGATGCTTTTGAGACTGGCCATCTCATCTTAAGTTTAAGGTGCCTAAATCCCTTCGAATGTTTAAAGAAATTGATTTCTTTCGTCTCTATTAAGGTTTATACACCTTCGCCTGGAGCGCACGACATTACAGTTGATTAAGGTGTGGAATGGGCACGTATGTTTATATGTACGCACCCTCATTCCACTTAGTCAAATACTAATCTAAAGCTTTGATCAATTGGTAATAACATTTACATGTTATCTAAGCACAAAGGATTATTGGCATGCCATGTTAAACAAAAGTTGTGCAAAAGATTTAAACATCCTATGTAACACCCATCCTATTTCTTGTTAAATATTTGACATATTTGTTAAATACTTGAACTTGCATATTATGTGCTAGTTTTACTTGGGTTAAAGTTTTAACTGCTTTAGAATATTAAGGTGGTTAAATGTTTAGTTTTGACTTTTGGGTCATTTGTGAAAATTGGACTTTAGGGGTCTTTTTGTTAAAAGTGAAACTTGAGGGGCCTAGGTGCAATTGTTGGAAACTTGAATGTATATCAAGTTTTGGTTTGCCTGAGAAAGGCATTTCACCCAAATTCTTCTCGTTCTTTCTCTGTTTCAAAGTTAGGGTTAGGTTTTTACCATATTCTCGACTCCTCGAGTTTAATTATCCCTCCGTTCTTGCTTCCGATCCCGGATTAATATTCGTGGCGTTGAATAGAGCGTTCCAGGCCGAACAGAAATAAGTTTTGGTCAACTTGAATTTTGACTAGGTAAGTTATTAGCTCCCCCTTACTTGTAATAACATGCATAAATGTTATTCTCAATACTTGTGATTGTTAATTTTGTGTTCGGGGTAATTTTTGTGGTACTTGTAAATCTGGGACAAAGGGAGTATATTTCCCCTGTGTAGCATAATGAAAGAACTTGGTTTAAGTGAATTGAGCATGTGAGTGTATTGTGGAATTGTTAAATTGTTGGTAAAAAGTTACTCCTACGTTTTGGGACGGACAATTCTTAAACTGGGAAAGAAATGAAATTTCGCATTTTAGTACACTGTGCGACCGCACAAAATTGAGTGTGCGACCGCACATCTTTCTGAAGGATTTTTCAAAGAAATTGACATGCTTGTGTGCGGCCGCACAGTCCATTGTGGGCGACCGCACAGTTGTCTGAAAAACAAAGATTTTGTTTAAAGTTTGTATAAAGTTGGAAGTAACCCTAGTTAAGGTATATAACCTTAATATATGATGTCCTAGCAAGTGTTGTGATACTTTAGGGGCATCAGACTTGGTCTTAAACATGTATACTCATTGAATTAAAATGAGAACATAAGTATAAGAGTAGTATCTCTTCTTTATGTCTTGAAAGTGCTATGAACAAGCACTAATGTGTTATACTTGTTGTGAATCCAATGATTGTGCACCTTAGAGGCATTAGCATAAGGTCTTAGACTTGAACATCCTAAGAATAGGATTGGGATTTGGTAAGAGTAAATGTATAACTCTTATACCTGTTTGAATGTCCAAAGATTGGAAGTTATAACTGGAAGTATAAGACATTAAAAGCTTGTACATGACTTGAACATCCATAGAAATGGATTAAGACTTGAATATAAGATAATAAAATCTTGTACTTGGCTTGACACCAATACATATGTATGGTAGTGAACTTGAAAGTGCTATGAACAAGCACTAATGTGTATGAGACATGTTCTTGTTGTGTATATGCAAACATTGCATACATTTGCTTGATACAAGGTGACTTCTTGATTACTTGAAGCATGTTCCTTGTTGAGCTAGTCCACTACTTTTGGATTAGTTCCTCTCCCGTTGTTCAAGTAAATATCTACTTGTACTTTCTTGTGTGAGTCCAGCTGGGTCTCCTTGCTTGTTCGAAAATGTATAGGTTCACGCTTGTCGCGAGAGCTGGGGTTTAAGTGACAATCGGGTCCCTATGTATTTCTGCCCGACCCCTTACTACCGGCCATAGTAAGGGCATAGCTTCCTTAGTTGGAGCAATAAGCCTGACTTAAGTGAATGCTAAACTCCCGTCCCGAACACCTCATGAATAATCATGAGTACTGATATTGAGAATGACACTGGTTACCGGGTCTTCTGATATATACTGAATAATCAGTTCCTGTTATTGATCGTGATGTCAAAGTAATACAAGCTTCGACAACAATGGTATTCTTGGGAGGAATAAGGAAGGAAGCAATATCCTTATAACTTGTTTGTTTAGCCTTATGTGCTACTTGATGAGTGGATTATCCTCTCATATACTTGTTACTTGATGATACTTGAGATATGATTATTTGAGTATCTACTTGAATTGCATGATAACATGTCATGTAGTTGCATCTAATAGCTTACTGAGATTTATCTCACCCTTTATTTGTTCCCCCCCCAGGAAAGGAAGGATAGTGCGTAGTGAGGCTCGACATAGTTGGGAGCTTGCTTCGCAGGTCGTGATTATTTTGGGGCTTGTGTCCTTTTACACTTGGTGAGGACGATGTATTGGGTTTTGTAACTCCTTATTTTGGGGTAGACAGTTCTTGTTGTCACTAGACATCTTGTATAGTACTCTTAATGCCAGCTTATGTGCTAGGCATGTTTCCGCTGTGTATGTATTAAGTTTGGTTTTGAATTTCTTGTCTAGAACTCGTGTTGTGAGCTAGTATAGCTCCTTACTCTAGAATATATATATCATGTCAGTTTGTTAAACAAATGTCATTAAGTTTCTTGTTAAGTTTCTTGTTAAGTTTCTTGTCATCTACAACTTATGCAAAATTTCCAAAATTTTACAAGTACCAATCTCATTAAAGAGATAAATAATGTATTTTCTAAAAATACTCCCACTAAATTATATAACCTTCTTATACATCCAATGTATAATATAATTTAAATGGGCTAAGATCCAACTTTAATTTAATCTTGAGTACGCTTTGGCGCACTGCTCAAAACCAAATTAATTAGGTAGACAACCCTGTCAATCATATCTCATATGACTCTTAGATTCTTTTATGAGATTCCTTTAAATTTGGGCTAAGATCCAACTTTAATTTAATTTCAAGTACGCTATGGCGCACCGCTCAAAATCAAATTAATTAGGTAGACAATTTCTTGGCAATCATATCCAATATGATTCTTAGGGATCCAGTTTCAAAAGCATGTTTAATCTCATCTTTGCCTAGGCCCAAAACTGTTTTGACGCCTAATTAAGTCCAACCATTTTAAACGCATAGGAAACTCTTATTCACTCATCTTGCTCATACAAAGATAAAATCAATGCACCTCGCTTTGGCGAGCCCACATGAAAATACCCGTGTACTTACAAGTGTTTTAATCATGGCATGGCAAGAGGACTTAAAACTTTCTTTGAAGGTTCATCACCATATAGCATACAACACATTTATGAGCACACAAGATAAACATGTTACGCATCAAGTTTAGCCACTAAATTAATCTCTATTAATTTAAGCATAATATTTATGTGTCATTAGTTTCTCTATTATTATGAGGATGAGATTATTTGAACTTTGGTCATCATCTCCAAATCAAGACAACAAGAAGTGCGGCCGAACTAAGCCATTGGCAACCACAATTCCGCACTAATTCAAGAAACCAAGAAAGTAGTCCATGTGGCCGAAACTAAGCAATAGATGGTCTCGATGAACGTAGGCCAATTGCATTCACAATTCCACATGGATCTCCAAACTTTGAATCAAGAACTTTGTTTCTCAATTTTAGCAATTATGAACTCTTCATAATTCTAACTTCGTTTCATCTTTGAAACTTTGATTGCGATCAAGTTTGGGAAACACAATCTCGATGAACGCAGATTAGCCATCCAAACCTTGAACCAATCTTAGAATCACAAGACTAAAACAAATAGGAAAATCAAACCCCAAGATCCACACACAAACCAACTACCCAAAACCCATTCCAGATCAGCAGGTGTGGATCGGTTCTGTTACTGGTTTTGTTGAACCTTTTGAAAATTCCAAATTCTAATTTTAACCAAAATCAGAACAGAATCAGTGAACTGTGCGGCCGCCCAAACTCTCATGTGCGGTCGCATAAACATGTGCGGCCGCCCAGGGAGATTTGTGCGGTCGCCCAAACGCATCAGAAGGAATTTTGAAGTTCGAAAATTTGTCTCAAAATTGTCTTTCCCCGATTATTAAGACCATGATCCAATCAGAATTAATAATCAAACAATTCAGAATCCATCATAATATTTATTGCGATTGAATCGTGCGATTAAAGTTGTAAAACAATAAACCACATAAAATCACATAACACATAAACATCATATAATCCAATATTCATATCATGCTTGGCACATAAACAATTTATATACACACAACATGATCTAGTATTGAAATAATCAACATGAACGGGGCTCTGATACCACTGTTGGGTTTCGTAGTAACATGCGCAGCGGAATTAAGCATTTAAAATTTATGAAACCCAAAGCCCATAGATCCATTCATATGATTAAGTCAAATACAACATAATGAATACTAGAATACTAACCCTTGATGCCTTTGATTTTGCAACCTTGAATTCGATGGAGGCTTGAAATCTTGATCACGAACAAAGCAAGAATCACGAACTAAGAAGATGATAAGTTTCACCCTCTAGCGGTATCCACACCACGAACGAATATCAAGAACACTTGATCTTGGTTGCTAGACCAAATTATGAAACACGTTTCATAATTAATATGAACTATATGGAATTTTCTTTGTGTATAATTTTGTTCTTCAATCTAGGATTTCTTAGAACAAAATAAACTCTCTCAAACTCTTTGGAGACTTGCACAAAAGCTTAGGTTCTGTTCTTGGCCGAATTTTGATGTTTATATACAAGTTAGACCTATTCCAAATAGGAAACTTGTGTCTAAACCCGTCCAAAATTCCTTTCCGAATCAAATTAGGAATCTGTCCCGACAGTACTGTGCGGCCGCCCAAAATCATCTGTGCGGTCGCACAACTATCTGAAACAAAACTGGTACAAAATTGAGCTAAGTGTGCGGCCGCCCAGTCCATACTGTGCGGTCGCCCACTTCCCCAGAATGTCCAGAATTTCCAAAATTCCAATATAGTCCTTTTAAAGATTCGTTCTATTGTGTGTGACCCTCTAGGATTATACTAAGTTGGCAATGGGTTCAAACATGAAACCATAAGATATGATTAGGTTCTAGCAAACCGTCATACCTACCCAAATAGTATAACTAGATACAAGTTCGCATTCCTTTTAGAACATGTCACAATCCCTTTGTCCACGATGTCATTGAACACAAGTCATGGTCAAAGAGTCAACTTGTATTGTTCAATACTTTCTCGATTCCGAATATGTTGATAATCCAAATGACATTGATCCAACCAATCCATTTGAGTTTGGCCAAACATTTCACCAACATCATTCCTTCGAGGGGCCCAAGCTTGACATCTCTCCGAAGAGGGACAAATCCATTTGGCTTATTATTCTTCCCTACGTGAATCCAATCATGCCAATCATACCCTTTATAACTACCGTGTTAAGGCAGTGTTTGAATATGTCAAACATAATGTTCATCAAGTGGAAGACTATAATAACTTCATGTCCAAGGATTCAAATGACATAACTAATATGAGATTTATATATGACATCGACCATGACATAAATCTCATACCGCGGGTCATGTCCAGTACCTTGTTCCAAACAAGTACCCATAAATCTAACATGATCATCCCATGATCATTTAGCCTTTATACTAGTGCTTAACAAGCTCTAGGGACGGAGATTATTATAAGCAAACACGAGCCATAATAATAATCTTGTTATCTCTTTATCATTATGAATAAAATGATAACTTATACAACGTTTAACAAACGTGCCTAGGGCACCAACACCAACACCTTTATACTCCCATATGATATAATTATACAAGGGTGTATGATTAACTTGTTGTATAGTATCTTTCAAAAAAAAAAAATTGTTGCATAGTACAATATTTTTAAAAACATAAAGACATGTGTAGTAATAAAATAGACTTGTGTGAATAGCAGTAATCAAATTATTAATGAGAATAATGTTAATGATAAATTTAAATTTACATGAGAACATTAACTGAGTTGCTTATAAATTAAATTATTTTTGAAAGAGAAAGTGATATTGATCGCATCACAAAAACTTGGGTCGAAGTAAAGAATATTTGACTTTGAATGTTTTGAACTGTTGATTACAACACAACAAACGACACCATTAAGGACTCGGCTAAGTTTCCAGCTCAGATTTTCGGATGTAAAAGTAAGATCTCTAAGGAATAAAACCTGAGGATGAGGCGTAGAATGCCTTAGGGTGTGTGTGATGTAGGCTAGACAACGTACCTTGCCCAAGGGGCTGATAGAGGTATTTATAGTGTATATATTTGTGACAAATATTTCTGCATTAAATGTGTATGTCCCTTGCCGGACACTTGTCACGCCCAAATTGGTGGGTCAGAGATATGGCAATGTCAGGTTGTGGAGAATATCATTGATAGACATAAAGCACGAAGCACAGTCGACAAGTTTCGCTTCATATACACGCCTGATACGCACCTGATCCTCCATTAAATGGGATGTGACAATGTCAGTATCGTTAGAGTAGGTAGAGTCAAGGAAAGCGCAAGCCAGAGCTCGGAGGCTGATGACTCAGAGAAAAGGTTGACTTTAGCTTGGGAGCTTGCAGTCTGGTCATAAAAACAATTATTATTCGGTTAATCAATTGGTTAATCAATTGGTCCGTATATAGTGACTTTATGCCCGGTCTGCGAGGTGCGGACTCAGACGTACTGTTGGGTTTTGATGCATCATGCGCAGCGGAATAAACAGATAAAATCAAACACCCAAGAGCCCGGATCCGTGCATATTGATTAAATTAAATACAAGATGAAAGAAAACATACCCTTGAAGATCAAATTCATAAACACGAACTTTGAGGTACTAAAGCAAACACCCTCTATCGGTATCCACACGTCGAACGGACATCAAGAACACCTTCTTAATCTGGATTTCTAGACCCAAGGCTTGATGAAAAAACGATTTCTTCGTCGGAATTATTTTTCTCTTTGATTATTGTATTTTGATGATCATGGATCATTAAATAAATAATCCTACCTCTCTAAATTTATTGTTTCTAAAACAATTGTTTGTGATTTCCAAAATCACCATTAGCGACTGTCAAACCCGGCTGTATATCATATATAAGGGTCTGACCTAATTCCGTTTGGGATCGGGATTCCTTTTCGTAAAATAAAACTGAATAATCTGTACAAAGCCGGGGGGCCAGCCGTACGGCTCACCAGGAGCCGTACGGTGGCTTATAAGCCGTACGTCCGTACGGATGTTGTTCTAAAATTCCCAGATTTTCTTCCTTTTTAATCCGTTCTATTATGTGTAACCCAATAGGATTATACTATGTTGACAACGAGTCCGAAACAGTCAGAACCCATAAGTCATAAGAGGACTATAGCAAGCCCTTATGACTACCCAATTAGTATAACTTTGAAAGTCCAAAGTAACCTTATAGAACATATCACAATCCCTTTGTCACGCGATATCATATTGGACATAAGTCATGGTCCACGTCAACTTATGTTGTCCAATGCTTTCTCGATCCCGAGTAGATTGATATGAGAAAATAACATTGAACACTTCAATTCATTTGGGTATGGCCGTACACTATTATCAATCTCACTCATCGAGTGGCCAAGCAGATATCTCTCTTGAGAGAGGGACAAATTCCATCTTGACGTATCATTCTTCCGTACAAGAATCCGATTATGCCAATCATAGCCTTTATAACCACCCGGTTAGGGGTAGCGTTTGAGTACGTCAAACATAATGTTCATCGTATGGAAGATCATGATAATCTCAGGTCTAAGGATTCAAATGATATAACTATTATGAGATTTAATTATAAAATTTGACCATGACATAAATTCCATAACGGGTCTATCCAGTACATTGTTCTCCAACAAGTACCCAAAAGTTTAATCCGCATCCTATGCACCATAATCATCATATGATTATCCATTAAACTCATGTTAGCCCTTCATAAGTGCTAGGGACAATGATTATTATAATAAACATGCAAAAGATATAATAATCGGGTTTGTTATGTCTATAACAATGAAGCTATGATATAACGCATAGGTCTTTCTCAAGGGCCTAGGGCATAATATCCAACAATCTCCCACTTGCACTAGGCCCAATCAACGTGTATCCAATACCCATTAATCTTAGTTATGATCTACATCATAATTGCTAACGAGCTTATGTAGGATAATTATCCGTGTTATCATCATAAGGTATTTTACATATTTTGACATCTCCCATCTTTGACGATTTCTCGAGTAAGATAGAAACGTCTGAGTATATGTTTAGACAAGACATTAGTTCCTTGAGTTGTGCAATAACAATTATTGGCACAATGAAGGTCCATTAAACTAGTGATACTAGAAACGATTTCTAGTTTACTAATTAGTTAATCTTAATCCAAACAATTTTTCTAGTTGCATCTCATGCCACTATATTCTCAACCTTTTGTAGAATAGTAATGGTCCATTTAGAACTCTTCTAACACCACTATTAAATGTAAACATGTATTTATACTGCAATATTTATCTTTGTTGGTTTGTAAGAATGTATCTATGTAACTATTACAAGATCATCTTTCATTCCATCAAAGATCAAGAACGCATCATTTAGTTCCTTTTAGAGAACATAAGACTGTTTCTTAACTAGTGACTTTCACTAGGATCCAATTGGTATTATCCCATCATACTCCAAGTATATGAGACATCCAGTCTTAGTACATTAACATGGCTTACACGATAGATCCAATTGCCGAAGCATATGGAATCCTAATCATGTACTCTTGCTTATTAGTCTTCCAGTAACACTAAATCTTGCAAAGATTAATGCCATTAGACTTTTGCAAGTAACTTCTCCAAGAGTCTTCCATAGTGAACTCTTCACTATCTTGTCTTTATTAGTACTTTGACTTTAACCAATCAACCTTTTAGATTTATCTCCATAAATCTAAATTCCAAGGTTATAGGCGAATTTATCCAAGTTTTTCATTTAGAAACTCTTTCAAAATGAATTATATAGCAACCACATATATATGACTAGGAATAATATTACGCTCCCACTAAATTTGTTGTAATCACAAGTCTCATCTTTGATAAATTCAAACTCTTTGAATACTGCATCAAAATGAAATTTTCACTCCAAGTAATTTGCTTCAATCCATCTAATGGATTTCTTCAACTTGCATATCTTATCAGAATTTTATGGATCAAAACTTTTAGGTTGTATCAAACACATCCTAAAGTATGTTCCTGTTAAGGAATGCTGTTTTGAAATCCATTTGTCATATTTCATATTCAAAATATGAGGTCATGACAATTAGATTCTAATAACATTAAGCATGACTACGGGTGATAAAGTTTCATCATAATCTATATTATGAATTAACTTTACTCAACTAGTCGTGATTTATCAATATGCACCTTGCGATCCATGTCAATTTTTCTCCAAGAAAACTCATTTTCTATCATTTGGTTTTTAAGCCTTAGGGTAGAACAATCAAGTTCGAAACTTTATTATGATACATGGATTGCATTTTTATATTTTATGACTCCAAGTCATTTATCTAAATCCAGAGCGGACTTTGCATCTTGATAGGTTATAGGTCAATCATTCGCAATGATATCTTCCTAATTACTTTCTATTACGAGAAATCAATATTTCTTGTTATAGATAGTATCCTATCATGTATGCAAATATCTTGTGTATACTTGAATGGATTTTCACAACTCCTTGTGAGACTTTGTTCAACTTCCATCTTAGGTTCTATGTTATTTTCTGGGTCTCAAACTCTTCGAGATACATTTTACTCCCACTAGTTCTTTAGAGATAAACGATTTATCTAGAAAGTACTACTTTGAGTAACAAACAATATGAACTCATTAAAGGGTGTAAAATCAATATCATTAAGATATCCCATAAAATACATTAATTAGATTTGGGTGTGATTTTGTCTAAGACAACACTTTTCACAAAAGTATCACGTCACAAATCGTTATGAAGGACAACCCAAGTTTTCTTTCATTCCATATCTCATATGGTATCAGTCGAACCTCCTTAGATGAAACTTAATTCAGTGTAAGCGCAGTTGTTTCCAGCACATAATCCAGAGGATTAATTAAAGATCAGTTTGACTTGTCATGAGGCGAAAAACTGTATTTTACAGACAATCTGTAAACTTCTGTTAACAGGCGCCGTATGGCTCATCCTTAGGCGTACACCTAAATTACAGCCTTACGGTTGTTGTTTCCAGATTCTGTTTTTCTTATTCTGCAGACTTTTTGCGGAATTCTCGTAAAGTCCAGGGCTTAAATATTCATTACTTTGATCAGATCAGAGTACACTAATAATTTTGCCATGAGATAATGAAATCCTTTTCTAAGCATTGTTACTTTAGTGAACTACATACATCAATAAGTATTAGTCTAAAAGAGCACTTCCTTTTACTACTATTAGTAAGAGGTGTCTTAGTCAATTTACAAGATTCCCATATATCATATGATTCGAAATCATGCGAATTTAAAACTCCGTCCCATGGAATTTTAGATATGTGTTTCTTTTTATTTGACATAGACATCAATGCTTTTAAGAATGTAACTATTACATCCTTAGATTCATATTTTCATTATTTATGTTATACTCATTATTTTATTCTTCCAAGATAAGGATATAAAGTTCCATTATATGATTAGCAATACAATAAAGCAAATCATTTTAATGTAACACTTTCTCATTCGAAATAAGAAACATCCATAATCTTGTAATGAAGAAACCAAAACAATATTTCTACTTAAAGTATGAATATCACAACATTGTTCAAAACAATTATGAACCCACTAGGTAAAGACACTTCGCAAGTTCCTATGATCAATGCTGCAACTATAAGTGCAGAACGTGGTGATACCACAAGTGCTGTCAACACTGTCCCAGTGATACCCGACGGACAGTTTGGGATTATATTTGGATATTTGCTTCATAAATAATTGTTGTACTAATGTCTAATATTTATGCAAGTCTTGTGTTTATTGTTGGTCCAATTTCAGGTATATACTATGCTAGAATATTACAAGGAAGTTTAAAAAGATTTTATGGATAAAAGAGGATTTTATCCATAAACATGTGGGATTTACTTCACAACAAACACATGGGATTTGACCCATTCAAAAGAGCTGAGTTGTTGAAGAAGGATGTACAAGGCGCATGAAGCTAGAAGGTACAAGATGGCAAAGAACAAACTTGTTAGGAAATGTGGAGATAATTCACCCCAAGGAACGGCCACTCCACCTCTCCACTCAACCACGTTTTTATCAACTCTCCAAGCCATTATTGGAGTATTCCACAAGTTAATCAAGCCTATAAATAGCAAGGGAGAATGTGTTTGAAGATACAACAGTTGAAGCTACTTCAACACACATTCTCACACAAGAAAGTATATACACTCCTTGGTTCCGATAAACCCCGTCTTCCCAAACCTTTCCATTCTTGTAATCGAGTATTATGAGTTTGTCTTGGATATGATAGGGTCTCGTGTATAGTCTTAGTCGTTCCACAAAGCTTTCATTGTAATAGCATTAGGGAACTCTCGGCCTTGTACTAATTTCATATTATTAGTGAAGGTATCGCCTTTTGAGGCATCCCTCAAGATATATAATTTATATATCTTGAGAAAAATAATTCTTGTGTGATTTTTCCGCTGGAAACTCTTTTCAGAAATTGTTTTTTGTTCATGTGTGTTAAGTGTTGCCTGAAGTGTTATCGTTGTAGTGGCAACACCTTTGATAACACTTCCTTTCTGACTTAAGTCATCGACTTGCTTTTTCAATTGGAACCAGAGCAGGTTACTTGATATACTAAGTACTTTGATCCATTGTGTCATGGCTTATGATCTAGCCAATCCAAATCAGAAGAGGCTTCCAGTTCTTGATGGTTCGAATTACGCCTATTGGAAGATCCGCCTCCGCTCGTATATCAAATCAATTGATATCCGGGCTTGGCGATCTATCATTAATGGTTACTCTGTCCCATTGTTACCTCCGGATGAAGATGGTGACGTACAAGTCAAACCTGAATCCGAGTTGGCGAATGAGGAGAACAACCTAGCTAGTTTCAATGAGAAGGCACTTAATTCCATTTATGAGTGGGTTGATATGCATATTTTTAAACTCATTCAAAATACTCCCACTGCTAAGGAGGCATTGGATACTTTACAAAGATTTTGTGAAGGAGATGATAGTGTGCGTGAAACTAATCTTAGGAGGCTCACTAGAAAATTTGAAAGATTGAGGATGAGTGAGAATGAAGATACTTCTTCATATTTTAAAAAACTTTTTGATATTGCTAATGAATGTCAAGTTTTGGGTGAACCTTTTACTAACAAACAACTTGTTTCAAAAGGAGTTAGAACTCTTCCTGAGCGCTTCAATATAAAAGTTTCATCTATTGAAGAGGCTCACAATCTTGCAACCATGGATATCAATACTTTGATGAGTATTTTGCAAAATTTCGAATTAAACATTTCTGATCAAAGTGATGCTATTAAATGAAAAAGTGTTTCTTTAAAAATTAAACCCCCGATTTTTGAAAAAGATGAGGAAGAAGAGGTTTTTGAAGAAATGGATGAAAATGCTAGTGTCTCTTTACTTGCTAGAAAATATAACTCTATGTTAAGAAAGTTTAACAAAGAAAATGTGCTGGTAAAAGCAAAGGAGCAACAAACTAAGGTATATGATTCGATGCCAAGAAGGTCACTCCCAACCACCCAGAAAGCAAACCCAATCCGTAGGGCATCCTCCGATCAGTCAAGTTCAAATTCCAATTACATTGACTCTATTCAGTGCCATACGTGTTCGGGATAGGGACATTATGCCAATAAATGTGCAAACAACCTGAGGAATAAGGGGAAGGGCTTATGGGTGTCTCTCAGTGACAATGAAGAAGAAGGAGTGGATCATGCTCAAAACCCAGATGAGACAACCATGTTTGTCACTGTTTGTGACTCGGACATAGAAAGTGTTATCCCAAGTGATAACCCAAGTGGGGTAACACCTGTGATAACACCCAGCAGGTATAATGATTTCAATTTTACTAATGATGTTTGTTTTGTGGGGTCTATTAATATGGATGCAGGAAGTTCTCAAGATGATGCTGAGATGAGTAAGGATGAACTCATAAGAGGATTAAGGAATCTCTATGAGGACATTCTTGAACAATACAAGAAGGATCATAGCATGGTGCAATTCTTGACCAAAGAAACTCAGTAACTAAGGCTTGGCGTGGCTACTCTTGAAATCCAACTCACAAAGAAAGATGCTGAGCTGGAGAAGGTCAAGGCCAAATTGTCCCTTGCCGAAACCACACTCAAGAAACTCAACACGGGGTCTACCAAATTGGATGAGATCCTCATGTTAAGTAAACCTCTCAGGGCAGGTATTGGTTTTCAAGATTCTTTAGATAATATCATTTCTTCTTTATCTTTGGATGATAATCAAACATGTTTTTTAAATGAACGTGGAAAGAATAAAGATTTTTCTTCCAAAACCTCTGGCAAAGGGAAAGTGTGTACTTATTGTCACACTACTGGACATTTTAAAAACAATTGTCATACTTTTCTAAAAAGAAATTGGTACAGTTCCTCAGTGTTACCTGAAGTGTTACCCACTACTTCTGATAACACTGTTTGTTAGAGAAACAAGAATCAAAGAAAGAAAGAATGGAGACCTAGAAATAATCAAAGATGTGATGTTGTTTTTACTGCCTTAAGAACTAATGTTGAAGGTTCATGGTACTTTAATAGTGGGTGTTCTCGTCATATGACAGGAACAAAATTGTTTTTAAAAGACTATGAATCAGTTCTTGGAGGTAATGTTACTTATGGTGGTGGAAGTAAGAGCAAGATAATTGGGAAAGGAACACTAAATGTGCTCGGTTTCCCAGACTTAAAACATGTCTTACATGTAGATGGTTATGTAGCTAATTTAATTAGTATAAGCCAACTTTGTGACAATGATTTAGAGGTAAAATTCAACAAAAATACCTGTGAAGTCTTTGATCGTACTAACAAATGTGTGATGTCAGGTACTAGATCAACCGACAATTGTTACTGTGTTGAAGACAAACAGGTATGCAACTCCATGAGAGTTGATGTCACCACTTTGTGGCACCAAAAGTAATGACACGCAAATTTTTGAAACATTAAAAAGATTATTAAGCTTGGTTCTATTCAAAGAGTTCCTAATCATTTTAAAAATAAAATCATTTGTGAAGATTGTCTAAAAGGCAAACAAACTCGTGTTGCCCACAATGCTGCCCAATATCATGAGCAGTACTCTGAAACAACACATTGTTTTCAATTTTTACATATGGATTTAATGGGTCCAATTGAGGTTGACAGTTTGGGTGGTAAGAAATATTCGTTGGTAATTGTTGATAGTTTTTCTAGGTTTACTTGGATCTTTTTCTTAAAAGAAAAATCTAAGGTTTTTGAAAAATTTAAAATCTTCCACTCAAAAATCAAAAACTTGTTTTGTGCTTCTATTTCTCGTATAAAATCCGATCATGGTAAAGAGTTTGAAAATGTTTCTTTTTCTACCTTTTGTGAGAAAATGGGAATTCACCATGAATTTTTGGCACCCAAAACTCCTCAACAAAATGGGATTGCTGAAAGGAAAAATTGGACTTTACTTGAAATGGCCCGTGTAATGTTGTTTTCCAAACAAATTTCTAAAAGATTTTGGGCCGAAGCACTAAATACCGCTTGTCACACGGCAAATAGAGTTTTCTTAAGACCCGGTACCACAATGACACCTTATGAGATTTTGAATGGCAAGAAGCCTAAAGATCACTATTTTCATGTGTTTTGGGTGTGTATGTTACATTTTAAATGACCGGGATCAACTGAAAAAGTTTGACTCTAAGAGTGATAAGGCAATTTTTCTTGGGTAAGCTCAAAATAGTCGAGCATATAGGGTGTACAATCTAAGGTTGAAAACTATCCAATAATCGGTTAATATTACTTTTGATGACCTGACGAGTATTGCAGGTGAAGGACCTCATGAATCTCCCTTGATTCTGTTGAATGAGCTGAATGATAGCAGAGATTCTGTTGATGATGCAGGTGCTGACCAAAGTGTTACCACTGACGAGACAACACTTCCGGTAACACCTGATTCCAGTACAGCTGCTAAAACAGAAGAAGAAAATCCAAACGGTGTAGAGGTTCACGAAATTATAAGGAGAGATCCCCCAGCCAGAATAAGAAGGAATCATCCTTCTACACAAGTAATAGGGGAGGTAAGTGAAGGAATTCAAAAAAGAAACAAAGAACCAATCAATTACCGAGAAATGGTAAGATATGTGTGTATGTCTACCACATATGCAAAGGTGAAGTAATCTTGTTTTATTTCTACCTTAGAACCTAAGAATGTGATTGATGCTTTAAAAGATAATTTTTGGATTCAAGCTATGCAAGAGGAGCTTGAACAATTTACCCGAAATAATGTTTGGACTTTAGTCCCCCGTTCCGCTAACACCAATGTTATTGGGACTAAATGGATTTTCAAAAACAAAAGTGATGAAACGGGTAACATTGTTCGTAACAAAGCTCGTCTTGTGGCTCAAGGCTACACACAAGTCAAAGGTATCGATTATGACAAAACCTTCGCACCTGTGGCTAGAATTGAGTCCATAAGACTCCTCTTGGCTATAGCTGGCTATCTTATAATCACATTGCACCAAATGGATGTGAAATGAGCCTTTTTGAATGGATATATTGATAAATAAATATATGTGGAACAACCAAAAGGTTTTGAAGATCCATTCAAACCACACCATGTCTATAAGCTTGTAAAAGCCTTATATGGCTTGAAACAAGCTCCTCGAGCATGGTATGGACGCTTAACTCAACTTTTGTTAGAATATGGTTTTGTTAGAGGAGAAGCCGATAGGACTTTGTTTATCTTAAGAAATGGTAAAACCCTTGTCATAGCTCAAATATATGTTGATGACATTGTTTTTGGCTCCACATCCGAAACGGAGTTGAAAAAATTTGTGGATGCCATGTCATCAACTTTTGAAATGAGTATGATAGGGGAACTAAACTTTTTCCTTGGTTTTTAGGTGAAACAATTGAATGAAGGGATCTTCATTTCACAAAGCAAGTATGCAAAAATTTTGGTAACAAAGTTCGGGTTGGAGCATGCCAAGGTGTCTGAAGTACCAATGAGTTCTACACTCAAGTTTGGAAAGGACCAAGTGGGGGAGGATGCGGATCCAATCTTATATCTCTCAATGATAGGTAGTCTCCTTTATCTTACCGCGAGTCGTCCTGATTTAATGTTCAGTGTATGCGTATGCGCACGCTATCAAGCCAGTCCTAAACTCTCTCATCTAAATGCTGTAAAAAAGATTGTCAAATATGTGTCAGGCACGAGTGAGATATGAATATGGTTTTCTAAGGATACTAATACCAATCTTGTTGGTTTTAGTGATTCTGACTGGGCGGGTGACATGGATGACAGGAAAAGTACTAGTGGGGGTGTTTCTTTTTGGGTAATAACTTAGTGTCATGGTATAGTCGTAAACAAAACTGTGTGTCTCTTTCGACAGCCGAGTCCGAATATGTCGCGGCCAATAGTTGTTGTTCCCAACTCATTTGGTTAAAACACATGTTAGACGACTATGGTCTTGAGAGTAATATTTTGACCATGATTGTGACAACTTGAGTGCAATAAACATTTCAAAAAACCCGGTTCAACATTCCCGTACTAAACACATTGATATCCGTCACCATTTTCTAAGAGACTTGGTTGAAAAAGATTTGATAAACATAGAGCATATTGATACTAAGTATCAACTTGCTGATATTTTTACCAAGGCCCTTGACTATGAGAGATTTTCAAGTTTGAAAAGATCTCTTGATCTTTGTATTTTTTAATCTGCTGTTTTTGAGTATTACCCTGAGTGTTGTCCACTTCTGGTAACACTGTAATAAAAAAAATGTTTTTTAGTTTTTCGTTTTAAGCCTTCGCGGCAGCACATGCTGACCTTTTTGTTTCGGTAGGTTTATACTTAGTTAACATGTTTGTCAAATCCCCTTTATACTCAAAAGTGACAAAGTCACTAAGTTTTTGTGATAAAATAAAAGGCAAAAGGCAAAAAGCACTTCTAGTATTTCCTGAGTAACTTGGGGCACGGCGTTCGCTGCGACGATGCACTTTTGCCAAATCACTAAGTTTTTGTGATAAAATAAAAGGCAAAAGGCAAAAAGCACAATCTAGTGATTTCGTACTAAGTATTAGGAACATGGAGTTCGCTACTACAGTGTATCCTACTTGAAATGTACAAATCACTAAAGTATTTTTTACACTTTATAAGGACTCGGAGCACGGAGCTCGTTACTACGATGCTATCTTGTAGATATTAAAGTGTAAATTATGCTTATTTTAAAGTGCTTGAAGATGAAGAACAAACTTATTTTATCTAACTTGTTAGATTTATTTTACCTCAAACACTTATAATTAAAGGCTTGCTATGCCTCAAGTGTTTGAATTTGGGAAGCTTGTTTTTGCCTCAATTGCTTATTTAAAAGAAGCCTAACAATTTGCCTCAAGTGTTCATAATGAGGATTGTTTTGCCTTAATTTCCTTAAAGTGAAAATTTTATCAAGGGGATATTTGACGTATATGTTTTCTAAAGTGTTACCATCATTGCCGATAACACATTAATATGTGCCGCATTATTTTTTTATTATTTATTTTCGGAATTAATAATTAAATTTTGGGAAGTCCGAAAGTCCCTTAATTTTGTGGAGTTTATTGATTTCCAAAAGGTCTTTATTAAATCTTTTTATTTTTGGTAAATCTAATTAGGTAATTTTATCCTTACTATTTTGGAGTCTTAATTCAATTTGAATTTCAAAATATTTGGGAGCATACCTATGTCGAATTTACCTAGTTATTTTTGTTCATTTATTTTTCTTTATAAAAAACATTGGGATAATGACCGGTTATTTTGGTGATAAATGTGAGTGATGTGATTGAGTTTAACTATCTAGCTAGAAAATAGGGGGAGTTGAGTATTATTAGGAATATGGAGAGTTATCTAATAATGAATATTTAGGTTCCATTTGAATACTTCCTAAAATATCCTAAATAAACTCCCTCCTCTTTCTCTCGTCGATCTCTCTCTCAGTCTCTTAAAATCGCAAAATCCCTCTCCCAAAATTCTTTCCTTCTCTTCTCAACTTCCATCAATGGCTTCCCCATCCAAAACCTCAAATGAGCCCATGGAAATCTCGCCATTGTTGTCTCCGGACCTCCACATGTTCCGGTCGCACAGGCGCCTCCTACGTCGGATCCTTCCCAACCTATAGTGACTACCATCAAGAAAAAGAAAAAGAAGAGAAAAGACTCATCTTCTTCACGCCAACCGACTGCCCAAGCACCATTAATACGGACTTCAAAGCCAGATACAGATTCATACAGACTTGTAGAAATTCTTTGCATAGTATTCTTCACAAATAGGGGGAGATGCTGCCACAAGTGATGTTCTGCATGCTGCCACAAGTGTTGTTCTGCATGTGTTGTTCTGCTAACACAAGTGATGATCTAAGTGCTAATGAACGTGTGCGGGCTAGTGATACTCAAAAAGGTTTGGTAGTTGGTGTGTTTCTATTCTTGGTAGTTTTTTTTTTTTTTAAAAAAAATATGTTAGTTGTTTTAAAACTATTAGGTTGCACTTAACATTTGTTTTACATTTGGTTTTTGGTTGGTTTATTTGTGTGAAGTGTGTTAAACACTTCATGGTTTTTGGATTTTATAACTTTGGTTTTGTTTGGATGATTAGTTTTTAAATCTTAGTTTGTTTACTTGGTTTTAAAACTTTTTCAAAATCATTGTTTTTCGGTTGACTCTTCTATTAAGGGGGAGTTAATCTTTGTGAGGGGGGATATCATGTATATCAACTGTAATTTCGGCTAACATATTCTTGCAGGTACACATCATTGTTGTGTTTGTGAAGAAATATCCAAATAAGGGGGAGATTGTAAGTGCAGAACGTGGTGATACCACAAGTGCTGCCAACACTGTCCCAGTGATACCCGACGGACTGTCTGGGATTATATTTGGATATTTTCTTCATAAATAATTGCTGTACTAATGTCTAATATTTATGCAAGTCTTGTGTTTATTGTTGGTCCAATTTCAGGTATATACTATGCTAGAATATTGCAAGGAAGTTTAAAAATATTTTATGGATAAAAGAGGATTTTATCCATAAACATGTGGGATTTACTTCACAACAAACACATGGGATTTGACCCATTCAAAAGAAGATGTACAAGGCGCATGAAGCTAGATGGTACAAGATGGCAAAGCACAAACTTGGGCACAAAGAAAGTAGTTCCTACATTTTAGGAAATGTGGAGATAATTCACCCCAAGGCTCGGCCACTCCACCTCTCCACTCAACCACGTTTTTATCAACTCTCCAAGCCATTATTGGAGTATTCCCCAAGTTGATCAAGCCTATAAATAGCAAGGGAGGATGTGTTTGAAGATACAACACTTGAAGCTACTTCAACACACATTCTCACACAAGAAAGTCTATACACTCCTTGGTTCCGATAAACCCCGTCTTTCCAAACCTTTCCATTCTTGTAATCGAGTATTATGAGTTTGTCTTGGCTAGGATAGGGTCTCGTGTATAGTCTTAGTCGTTCCATAAAGCTTTCATTGTAATAGCATTAGGGAACTCTCGGCCTTGTACTCATTTCATATTATTAGTGAAGGTCTCGCCTTTTGAGGCATCCTTCAAGATATATAATTTATATATCTTGAGAAAAATAATTCTGTGTGATTTTTCCGCTGCAAACTCTTTTCAGAAATTGTTTTCTGTTCGTGTGTGTTAAGTGTTGCCCGAAGTGTTATCGTTGTAGTGGCAACACCTTTGATAACACTTCCTTTCTGACTTAAGCCATCGACTTGATTTTTCAGCAACATTGCATCATTATCAACACATAGGTTAATCTTTACCTTTTTAAGTAGAATTTTAACATAAATACTTGAAGTGGTAGTCCTACTACACTTCCTTTTGATCTTTTAATTCAAATTGTAATTCTTCCAATGGTCAATCATATTGCCATGGTAGTGTGACTGAGAGTATTTGTTGAGCGTCAGTCATAAGTCATGTTTTTTAGAGTATCACTTATAGTGCTTTTGAGTGCTTGCTGCGCACGAAGATCAACGTATAAAAATGTCTCAAAGTTCTTCTTCTTTACAAAAACCTTCGTCGGTTTAAAAACTTTTTTATAGTTATCAGAAAAAAATGTTTTTCCATAAAATATACTCGTATTTTATTGCATTCAATGTTTTTCCATAAAATATACTCGTATTTTATTGCATTCAATGTAGTTATTCGAACGAAAAAGAAAATCCTTTACTACTTGAATTTTTTTTCTCGGGTGAAAATATGGTCGAATAACTTACGGAAAATGATTTCCTGAAAAATGTTTCCCGAAAAATGACATAAACATGTTTTTGGTTGTTTGGTAAATCTAAAGAAAATGTTTTTCGGGAAATATTTTCATATGAAAAAATAATAATTTAATATGAGAAAAAAAATAATTTGAGAAAAAAAAAGTAAAATGATTTTTTTTTAATGGGGGGTGGGATGGGTGATGTTTGGTGGGGGTAGGGGAGGTGGGGGGAAGCGGGGGGTGGGAGAGGTGTTCAATAATAATTTTAATAAGAGTGAAAAGACGTTTTTTTTTTGTGTGGGGTGGTGGGGGTGTGGTGGGGTAGGTGGGGGTGAAATTGGGTGGTTGGTGGGGTAGGTGGGGGGTGGGAGTTGTTAGATAATAGTTTTAATAAGAGCATATATATATATATATATATATATATATATATATATATTTGGGGGGGTCGTGGGGTAGGGTGGGGGTGGAGGTGTTCAATTTGTTTTTTAATATGAGTGAAAAAGTTTTTTTTTTTTTTTTTGGGGGGGGTGGGGTGGGGTGGTGGAGGTTAGGGGTGTAAATGGTTCGGTTTGGGGGTATTTACAGACCGAACCACTAGTCATCGGTTTGTGAAAATTCCAAACCGAACCGAACCATGAAATATTACAAACCGAACCAAACCAATCTGCTATGGTTTGGTTCAGTTTGGTTCAAACCGCGGATTAATTACGTGGCTCAAACCATAGTTTAGACTACGGTTCAAATCACGATTCAAATCGCAACTCGTTATTACATTTGTTTCAATTTTCAGTTATCATGGAGGAAGTGTAAAAGATGTGGATCTTGAAGAGGAAAGTCGGATGACGAGAGAGACTAGACGAAGAGAGAGGCCGAAGGGAAAAAAACACTTTATAATGTAAATCGTGGAGAGAAATTGGTAATTTATGTATCGCAAATTGCAATGAAGATAACAAACGATGAAATCAAAATTAAATAAAATGCAAAATGGGAGTTAGGATTAGTCTATGTAATGATCTAATAATAAATTTTAATAAATATACAAAAATATTAAATAAGATGTGAAACTGAGGCTATGATTAGTTTATGTAATGTGGTTTGGTCTGGCGGTTCGGCTTGGTGGTTCAGTCTCGCGGTCTCAAACCGCGGTTCGGTTTGGTTTGGTCTGGGAAGGTCAAATCACAAACCAAACCGAACCATGTGGTTTGCCAATATTTGAGACTGAACCGAACCATTTGTGCTTGAAAACCAAACCAAATCGCATGGTTCGGTTCGGTTCGGTTCGGTCTCAAACCGCGGTTTGAACCGAACCATTTACACCCCTAGTGGAGGTGTTCAATTTTTTTTTTTTAATATGAGTGAAAAGAATTTTTTTTTTTTTGGGGTGAGTGGGTGGATGGGGTGGTGGGGGTAAGGAGCGGGAGTGTTGGAGTGTGGGAGTTGTTTGAAAATAATTTTAATAAGAGTAAAAAAAATAATTTTATGGGGTGGGGTGGGGGTGGGGGATGGGGGACGAAGGTAAGGTTAGAGGGTGGGTGGGGGTGAGATAGGATGGATGGAGAGGGTGGTGTTGGAGGTGTAGTGGGTAGGGTGAGGTTTTATGGAGAGTTGGGTGTAAGTGAGGGAATTAACATTTTCCGGAAACTGACTTACTTAGTAAAAATCCGTAAGTCATTTTACTTAGAAAAAAGGGAAAACCATTTTCCGAAAAATATTTTCCTCATTCCGGTGCGTAACAAACACCGAAAAATAGGGAAACATTTTCCGAAAATTATTTTACGCGAAACAAACGGAGCCTAATTTTCCCTGGAACTTTCCGATCCATGTGCTTTTAAGTTTTATTTTTTTTTGAAATGTGCTTTTAAGTTTAGTGATAATGATTCTTTAAGATCTGTCACATTGTCATCTTACTAGGCGTAGAGTTTTTTTTTTTTTTTTTTTTTTCTTTCTTTCTTTCTTTTGTCGGCAGAGATATTTTTATGTTTCATTGCGATTGGGCCGGACGATAAACTGGGCTGGATTTAATTATGGGCCTAACCCATGAACCTTTTCCATAAGTTCCATATTAGGTCCATAAAATATAACCTTGAATTTCAATGTATTTTCCACCCGGCGACCACCCTGATAAGCCCAAAGAAATTGGGAACAGGTCAAACTGATTTAGATGGCCTCAAGAAAAGAAATGTGAACACCTATTATGATGATTTTTTTTTAGGGAAGTTATACTCCTTATGGGCGCTCAATAGAGATTTAATTCAATACTGAGTTTCATAATTCAAGATGAATTAGGTTTTTTTTATGGAGGCAGACAATTTACTTATGATTGCACGTCTTAATCGAAATCCTCAACTTTGAGATAAGCCTCCAAATATTGTGGAGCGCCATCTTTTTATTTATTAATTAATGAAAGTTTGTGTTTGCTTCAAAAAATAATAATAATAATACCAATGTACTTTTTATTAATTTTTTTATTATTTTAATCCATTCAAACGTTTATAAAAAAGAAAGGGACTATTGCCACTATAATCTCTACTTTTTTCACTACATTCACTAAAGTTTTGATAAATTTATTAAGATGTTGAAATAATTACCCTTAAATACATCTTACCTTAAAAGAAAAATAACTTTCCAAAGTCATCATTTTTGCTATAGTTGTTGAATTGATTTTTATTACAATTGTTTTGAAAATTAAAATTTATTTGCTAAAATAAATATGGTATTCTTTTTTTATTATTATTTTCCATTAAAAATGAAATAACTGACTTGATGCTATGGTTTTGAAATTATAACTAGGGAATTGGACCCTAGGCCCCCTGGGCAAATAACAATTCCATAAATACCCAAACAAGATTTGAAATTTCACATAAACCCGAACTATTAAAACGGCGAGAATAGTCATCTCACCTCCCAGGCCCACAACCCGATCCTCCCCGTCACACGGCTAGGACGGATACCTCAGTCTGACCCGCTCATATACTATTAACCGGTCTGCTCTTATATTTAGGTATAAGACTAGTTAAACTCTTATATCTAAAGTATAAGAGTATTTTTTTTATTTCACAAATTTTACATTTTCTTTTAAAAAAATAACAAAAAATAGAAAGAAAAAAAGTTTTATATTTTACTAACTAGAGTCCGCACGTATACTTAGGTATAGGACGAGTTCACCTTTTATACTTGAAGTACCATATTGATTTCTTAGTTAAATTATAAGATTAAAATGAGTCTTAAAGTTAAACTATAAGAGTAAATGTTAATCAATTATATGATTTTTAACTCTTTTTAATAAAATGTGAAAATAACTCTTGTACCTCAAGTATAAGAGACAAGCTATGCTTTTTGGTATAAGAGTTAATATTGATAAAAATATTAGACTTTTTAAAAAACATTTTTTAGAAAATGTGAAAAATTATGAAAAAATAAATTAAATAACTCTTATACCTTATGTGTAAGTATAATTCATGTCTTAGATCTAAGTATAAGGGCGAACTTGTTAATAAAATATGAGATTTTTTTTTTATGATTTTCAAAATAAATTGAAAAATCGTGATTTGTTTTTTTACAATTATACTTTAGGTATAGGAGTAATTTTAATCTTATATTTTAGTTAAATTACAAGACTAAAATGGGTCTTATTTGTAAATTATAAGAGTATATTTTAATAAAAAAAATGACACTTTTTTATGGTTATTGAAAGAAAATTTGAAAAAAAAAATGAAAAATAAATAAAAATAACGACTCTTATGCCTCTAGTATAAGACACGAACAAGTCTTATACTTCCTGTATAAGGGTTAATATTAATAAAAATATGAGTTATTTTAAATGATATTTTTTAGAAATTGTGAAACAATGTGAAAAATAAATAACTCTTATACCTTAGGTATAAGGAGTAATTCTCGTCTTATACCTAAGTATTAGAGTAGACTTGTTAAGAAAGTATGATATTTTTTTTAAATGTGAAACACTGTGAAAAATATACTCCATCTGTCTCACTCGAATTAGGACAAATTTTCATTTTGGGTGTCTCATTCGAATTAGGACAACCCAAAAATAGAAGTGTTTTATTTAATGGGACCCACATTCGCACTCATAACAACTTTTCACTTATTATTCTCTACCTCACTTTTCTCTCTTAGTTCACTTTTCATACTCACAACACCTACTCCATTAACACTAATTCCTTAATCCCCGTGCCCAACCCAGAAATCCTAATTCGGATGGGATGGGGGGAGTATTATTTTTATACCTTAGCTATAAGAGTAATTCTAGTTTTATACCTAGGTATAAGAGCGGATTGGTTAATAAAGTATGAGACTTTTTATGATTTTTATATTTTAAGAAAATGTTAAAAAAAATTATGAATTTTTTAATCTTATACTTGAGGTGTAAATGGGAAATAGTCTTACACCTAAGTGTAGGAGCGCGTTAGTTTATAAGATAAGAGACTATTTTATGATTTTTTAAGAAAATATGCAAAAAAAAAAATGTGAAAAAATTACTCATATACTTCTCTTATAAGAGTTGAACTAGTCATATTCCTAAGTATATATGAGTGAAGTGGTAGCCTTATTTACTTTATTATAAGGGTGGGTGTGTAAGGGTAGTTAGGTCTTTCTAATCAGCGTGAGTTTCTGTGAATTTTTTAAATGCAGTGGGTTTTTTATGAGTTTTTATGTGAAAATATTATTCTTAGAATTTTATTTAATCAATGTTTTAGGCCTTTCATATTTTTATTTATAATTAAATATTTAAGTCTTTTATGTATTTTAAAATCTTACTAAATTATTGTGTAATTTCATATCCCCACCCCCCAGTTACTTTCTTGCTAATTCGTTGAACTAATCTTAAATATTGCAAAACGAGTAATGTACGAAGCATTGGTTCAGTGGTGAAGATGTAGCTCTTAAAATATTGATCTTAGGTTAAACTCCCACTCCCTATATATAAGGTTGCTATTTTGTTTTTTCATTATTTGAGATTAACTAAGCTCGTTTGGATAGGACCACGGGCTAACATGTCGGGGCGTACGGGCTGTTAAATCGGACTGGAGTGGGTCTGAGTGGTGAGGCTGGCTGTTTGTGGGCATGTGAGGTGGGGTTTTGGGTGTGTATGATATTTTGATTTGGGCAACAGGTGTAAGTGGACTTTTGAATCTCACTTGGGTTTTATGGAGAATGATTTGGGTTGAGGGCGCGTCAAGGAATTATTCCTTATATATAAAGTATTAGTGCTTGTAATCACAAAAGTTGAATGAGAGATCTTAAAAATGGATTTGTCATTCACGATTAAAAAATATCTATTTTTTGAAGAGCTATTTTTATAAAGTAATACCTATTAAAACGTTATGTGTTCTTTTTGAATCATAAAACTCACTTCATTCATTTTCATTTGAATGAAAAATGAGAAAAAACACTAATATACATTATTTCTTTATTTAATTATTTTTTGTTGTTATTGTGAAATTTTTTTTATCTTAACCATGACTCATCCTTAAGTAATTTTTAAAATCCATAAAAATAAAATTCAAAGAATTATTAATTAAATCCTAACTTTGGAATATTCTTTTTCTATTAAGGTAAGATGATAATTAAGGGAAATTCTGTATAAATGTTAACTGATTTATTTAAGTCTTGATGAATGTAGTGGAAAAGCATAAATTATAGCCGCATTAGCCATTCCCTATAAAAAGAAAAAACCAAATTTTATATTTTTCTTTAACAACTATGACACTTTTAAGCAAAGTATTAATTCCAAAACTATTAACTCAAATGAAAGGTTTCTTTGTCTAAAAACATTATATTAAAAAATATCATTTATATTAGATAGCCGAGTATATATTCGGACTGTTTAAGAGGTCGGCAAGATGTTTCATATTTTGTGAAAATGATAATTTCCACCTTTGGATGTATTACCAAAGAGCTCTAGCTCAAGCGGTATCCGGTATTAGCTTCCCATGCGGAGGTCTCGAGTTCGAATCCCGTTAGGGAGATTTGTATTAGCCTATTTATAGGCCTAGTTGTAGCCGTCATAGCCATTTGATGTAGACTAAGGGCAATTTATCTATCATTAATGAAATAAAAAAACCCATTTTTTTTAAAAAAAAAACTTTGGATGTATTTAGTGCAATTAACGAATATATGGTGTCATTAATGTTGGTCTTTTATTAAAGACTTTTTTTTTTATGGTCAACTCTATATTGCATTGTCCTGCGTTAATAGTTTGCTTAAAAGTGTCATAGTTGTTAAAGAAAAATATAAAATTGATATTTTCTTAACTAAGAACCTTAGTCTGAGACAAACCAAAAAGGAAAGTAAGAACCTTAGTCTGGGACAGAGGGAGCAACTATTTTCAGAGTTGAGATCTCCTGTACCACTATTGTGTGTCACTGCATGTACCACTTGTAATCCAACCATTCACATGTTTGGATAATATTAATAAAATATCAATCTCAATAAATGTGAGCCATTAGATCACTTGTGGCACATACAGTGGTACACAAAGTGGCACGAAAGTTTTGGACTCCTATTTTCATATATGTATTACTTCAAATGGAACCGAAAAGAGAAACAAAAAAGTAGTATTCTATCCAGTAGAGAATAATAGTTGCTTTTGGATTAAAATTTTAGTTTAATATAAATATCAATTTTGATAATAAGTATTCCAATTACACGTAATTTTTTTTTCCTTTTTGCTATTTCATAATTATTTTATTATAAAACAGTAGGGTAAATTGCAATTTGGTTCCTGACATTTATAAACTTTTGCAATTTAGTTCCCAACAAATTTTTTTTTCGCTAATTGGTTCCCAACATTTACATTTTTTTGCAATGTGGCTATTAAAGCAACTGGGCGTTAGTTTTCTAACAGATATTATGTCATGTGACTAGCACATGACGTTTTAAGATATTCTTAAAGCTACACATATCCGATTAATATGATTCTTCTTTTAAATTGAAGCTAATATTTAAATCTACAATATATATTTTTTTGGAAATTTATTGGGTAGTTGGATTATTTTTACATTTAATCTTAATTTTAAATATAAAAAAATAGAAAACACGTAAAATATAATCTAAAAAACATATTAGCCCAAATATGTTCCATATGAAGTAAATTCTATATGTAGATTATCAGTTCGTAAAAATCTTTGATAGAAAAAAAAGGAAGAAGAAGAGGACGATGAATCGAGGGAAGAGTGTATGTGGAATGGGTGTTGCGGGAAAGTGGCAGAGGGGTGGAGAAAAAGTAACTTTAGGAAAGATACATATAGAAATTACTTCATATGAAACATACTTGGGCTAATACCTTTTTTAGATTATATTTCACGTGTTTTTATTTTTTTAATATTTAAAATTAAGATTAAATGTAAACATATTTTAGGTGCCCAACAAATTTCCAAAAAAAATTTTATGTTGTAGATTTAAATATTAACTTCAATATAAAAAAAGAATCATTTTAATCGGATATGTGTAGCTTTACGAATATTTTAAAACGTCATTTAAAACGTCATGTGCTAGTCACATGACATAAAATCGTTAGAAAACTAACGCCCAGTTACTTTTATAGCCACATTGCAAAAAAATGTAAATGTTGGGAACCAATCGGCGAAAAAAAACTTTTGGGAACCAAATTGCAAAAGTTTGTAAATTTCAGGAACCAAATTGCAATTTGCCCAAAAATAGTAATGTAGGTAGGAGATATAATAAAAAGGATATAATTGATATTTTGTTCATTAAACTATATATAGCATATTTGATTTTATATTTTTTTTATAAAATTGTCAGAGCGACAGTTATTTTCGACATGAAGTGAGATAGAAAGGGTACACCTGTTGGTCCCAAAGGGGCAACAAGGGTATGAAAAATGCTAGAGGGGGGGGGGTGAATAGCGTTTTAAAATTCTTTTCAAACCCTTTTGCAAATCGATGGCTTATGCGCACAGTTCTCAAATAAGCTAAGTATAGCGCGCAGTGAGAGTGTGAAATGCACAGCGGAAGTTTTAAGCAGCACCTGCTCAGGAAAAAGCTGCGCAAGGATAAAAACGCACGCGCTAAGTTTTGGCTTAAAGAGTTGGATAAAATGTTCTAAGGCAATAAGCAATAACAAACACAGCAGCAATAGTAGCAATCTGATAAGATCAAACAAAGCAGTAATTCAGAAATGATTAAGCAGAAAGTAAATAGCGAGATTAAAGAACAAGCTATTTGGAGAGGTTCGATCAATGAAAGATCTACGTCCTCTACCAAGATGGTTGTCTTGGATTTTCTAATGGAGATCTTATTATATGAGAGAGTTACAAGATGCAACAATGAAACACAACTATCTCAAAGATCTATAATCTATGAAGAACAAATCCTAGACTAAACCGGTGTATCTCAAGAAGAAAGATCTAAATGATCAAAGCTTCAAGAGGTGTGTGTGTGTTCAGAAATTCTGGGCTCTATGAATCTATGAGATGAAGAGCACGAAGAATTCTGGTGAGTTAAGGCTTAGGATCTGGGCAGGAGTTTGAAGGTATGAAGGTTTGAAGGTTGATCTTGAATCTGTGAATAGTAAGCAGCAATCTTCAGAACTTCAAGGATATTTAGAAAGCACAAACTCTAGCAACTTGGAAATGAAGATGAGCTGGCTATTTATAGCTGAGAGCTTGAATATAGCCGTTGGAGATCTGAGCAAGGACGATGAGCTGGCACGATATGATTGGTGCGCAGCTGTCCTTTATAGCCGTTGGGGCTCTGATCAAAGTTGATGAGCTGGCACAATATGATTGGTGCGCAGCTAAATAGAGCCGTTGGAGATTGAGCATGAAGACCAAATTCAAAAGCTTCTTCTAGAAGGTTGACAGCTGTCTTCATTTGAAATATTTTTTTTGAGCGCGTCTCCACCGTTGGATCTGCTAAGTGTGCTTGTTTTGTCGTTTCTGCACACCTTAGCACTCTGAAAAAGCGTACATCTTCAAAGCGTTTTCCAAGTTAGGTGATCTGAATGTATCGAAAGTTGAGCAAGATAGAATACTGCGCAGGAGAGACCTGCGCAGTGGAGTACTGCGCAGAGTAGTCCTGCGCAGAGTCCACAGACTTGCTTAGATCTTCATTCCATTTCGCTCCGAGCCCTATGTTCTAAGCCTATACTATAAAATGGACTAAGCTAAAAATTGAAGTTAAAAAAACTTCTTACATAGGGTCCTAAAGTCCATAAAATATTAATAGGTGATGGTATCAATCAATTCTAACAAAAAATAGGAGGGTTAAGAAGTAAGCATACCCAACAATCTCCCCCTAAATGATTGATGCCATTACCTGCTATAACAAAGGCAATTCATTGTACTTGATAATAACATGTCCATAAAGATGTGAATAGAAAATCATGCCTCAAGTCAATGCACACACTAGCCAATGTCATAGATTTCTAGTCTATCCAAAAGATTAGCTTACAAAAAAGGGAAAGACAGAAATATCATTCAGCGCATACAAATAATATGAGTTTTAGTTTTAAGTATGCGTTTAAACTGAATGTTTAAACATTATGCGTTAAAAATATGAACAGGTAAGATTATGCTCATGGGTTGAAATAATGCAGTCATTGTTCCACAAACAAAGAGTTTGAATTGAACAAGGTTTTGGAAACACATGATGCGATTTTTCTCATTAAAACTTGAAGTGTAAAGAGTTGCAGATTACAAGTTTGAATAAGAAAAATAAAAATGCACACAAAAAGAAATACTTTGCGCAAAAACAAAAATTACATAGAACCTAGTCTATGTTGATCCGGTGCAAGGCTTCGCGCAGCTCATTCTGCAGACTGTTGAACTTATTCATAAGTTCAATCTTCAGTTCTTGAAATCTTTCTCTGAACGCTACAGCCTCACCGACATAGGTAGCCATTCCTCTGCGCATATCTCCGTTATCTTCTCGCAGCTCTAGGAAGTTGGCTCTGTACTGCATTTGATGTCCCGTCATCTGATTAAAATAAGACTGCTCAGCAGCTTCGATAGTGTTGATGACGGTGGCCTGCGTTGCTTCGAGTCTTTGGTCAGTGTGGAGGCGCTGAGTGTTCACGCTGGCTTGAATATCGAACATGGCTTGATCCATCCTAGCGTTGAACCCATCAGCGAAATCAGTCATAGCTTGAGTTATGCACTCCCTGACACTTTCCATATTAAGCGTATTGGCATGCGCAGGACCGGGACCACCTTGTTCCAATCTCTCCAACATCATCGCTTCCATCCCAGCAAACCCTTCATGCAACCCATCGGCCAAGCTCTTGCGCAGACGCTTAAGCAGTCCTATAAACCCATCATTGATAGCGGTATAGGTGCAGACGTTTTCAAGCATCCCAGCAATTGACTTCAATGAGTCCAGGACCATTTGGTCTAATGCATCAGGGACGCGCTGCGCAGAGGGGCCGGCGGAGGTACTTGCCTTTGATATATTCTCCCCCTTAATGGCAGCAATCTCTAAACGATGCGCATCAAGTTGCTCTTGGATAGCTGTCTGCGCAGTAATGAGCTGAGTCATTTGGGACTGCGGAGCAACCTGGTTGACTTGAATAGTGTTGAGAGCCTGGAGAATTTGGCGTAGATCAGCGGATGAAGATAGAGAGGAAGTAGATACTGTAGGAACGGAAGGAATAGCTTGAGCTGGAGGAGGAGAGACTTTGGGAGGAGAGTGCGTTGGAGAAGGTTGTTTGGGAGATAGATGAATAGGATCAGCAGCAGGAGACCTATGCGTAGATGAGTGCGTGCTGCTGCTATCTGTATCAGTTGTGCGCACATCTCCTTCCTTTTCCCCTTCAGGAGGATCAACAGAAGCTTGCTGCGCAGCATCATCGCCCTGCGCAGACTTGGTAACCTCATCCGCATCCTCATCTTCCAAGTCCAAATCATCATGAAGGACATAGGTGCCAGGTTGAGTGTTTCCAATCGGAATATTGAGGCGTTTGAAGGCACTTGATGATGGTTCAGGACAAGGAGGAGCCGCAGCTTTTGGCTGTCCTTTCGCAGTGCCACGCATAACCTGTTTCTTGCGCGGAGTTCGAGGAGGATCTTCCTTAGCAGGTGCAGCAGCAGCGGTCTTGGCAGGCGTACCGAAGACTGGAAGAGCTTCATCCATCCAATCATCACTATCTCTGGTACCCTGAGCAGGAGGGGCTTCAGCATCCTTTGGATCTTGCTCCCCCTGCGCGGTATCATCCGCAGCATCCGCAGTAGTCTCATCCATCCGAGACTCGTTGTCTTCTTCAACCAGAGCAGCCGCAGGAGGAAGTCTGGTAAATGCAGGCTTTTTCTTGGTTTTGGCAGGAGAGGGAGCAGGCGCAGGAGGATCTTTGCGCTTCTTTGAAGGTTTGGGAGCAGGGGGCGGTAAGTCAGATCCAATTTTAATCCCAGCAGTTGATCTGACATTGGGGATTTCCTTCACCTTTTCTGGCGCAGGTTCTGCAATACCTTTGCATTTGCGCTTTGCCTGCGCAGCAGCAGTTTCAGGCTCAGTAGGCGCAGTGGCCTTCGAAGGCTGCGCGACAGTGTTCTTTGTTTTGGGTTGAGGGGCTTCATCATCATCATCACTATCAACCCAATCTTCCTTGTCTGGGCTGGTGTCCTTGTTCCAGATCTTGCGATAATCACTGCGACCAATTTCATTGCGCAGAGAGTAGAGGTGAGAGATGGAATAGGTCTTGGTGCAAGGGACTTTGAGATCAGGACGCTTCTGCACGAAGGTGCGCAGCTCAGAGACATTCATCAGAAACTTGGATAAGAGCCTACAGTGAGTTCTGTACTTGGTTACTTTCTTGTCCATGCGCTTGTCATATCTCTCCGATGCGTCCCATAGCTCGTCAAAAAGAACAGAGGACTAGTCTAGAGCATCGCCATTATAGACTGCAGCACAATAAGCCCACTGCTTGGAAATGAACTTGCCCTTATTTCCATTTTTGCAGTTTACGGAGTCGCCAATAATGGTGCAAAGGTGATACATCACCTCACCAAATTCCTTGCGATCATGAACGCTCCACTTCTTAACCAGAGAAGGTTCCCCAACCAGTTTCTGCGCAAGCTTGTTTTGTTTAGCTTCAGAATAGGCTTCTGGCGCATCATCAACCTTAAATCCGCAATGTTTTTTAAGTGACGCAGGAACAATGCGCACTGAAAAATTCCGAACGACTGAGCGGATAACATCAATATTTTCTCTAATCTGCTTGTGCGTCATGGTGACTCTCTCTGCATTTTCAAAGAACTCGTCTACAAGAGAGGGGACATAAAGTCCTGAGCCAGTGTAAATAGAGGCAAGATGCTGGAAGAATCCATAAGATGAACAATCCTGCGTCCGACAGCATCTTTGTGTAGCGCAGCAAGATCTAGTTCCTAGCCTTGTAGGAAATAGAAAGAATTCTGCGCAAAATAAAAATAGTTTAGTCAAGAATTACGCATGGAGCGAAGCGCATGCGCAGATACACGTATGCGCAGCATCTCCATAAAGATCAAATGAAAAAGATATGCGCAAAAACGCAAACACTAAGAGATATTAGGCGACCCAAATCCAGAGAAAAAATAAGAACTTGATGAACACGGAATAATAAAATATGAACACGAAGAACACCAAGAACACTAAAAATCAAAGTTTGACCAAAAAGGACAAAAAGGATATCGAAATGACCGCATTTCAGAGACGAAAAACAACTAAGAAAACAAGATTTCCAAAAACAAAACATTTAGCCCAGAAATCGAGAATAACTGTTCGTCTGCCTCGGAGATTTTCGAACGAAAAATTTTGCAGAAAACTTATGAAAACAGGACTGATCGTGAAATAAAGTACATACAAAGGTAGATCAGAGAGAGACGAACTCAAAACAGCAGACGATTTCAAAAATGATTAACAGATAAGAGCAAAATCGAAAAAGGAGTTTTTAAGAGTTTGAGACAACAATGGCGGATAGACAGAAAATGAGTTCAAGGTCCAGAAATTGTTACCATGTCGTCAATAGTTTTAGCTTCTGGAGGAGGAACCTCTTCAACAGGTTCATGGACCTCACCAACTGCCTTGGCTTTCGATTTTCGGGGAGCCATTTTAAAAGAAACTAGGGTTTTTGAAAAGGGAAGAGAGAGAAGAGTTTTGCAGAGATTGAGAGAAAAGTCAAGGAGAGAAGAAAAGGAAATGATTGGGAGATGGAGAGTAGGTTGCAGAGGAGAGAAAAAGGATGAATTTGTGAAAGAGAGAGAGAGCATGAAAGAGAGAAAAGGAGAAGAGTCAAAATGTTTTATACCGAAAAGGGAAAAGGCGCATGACGTGAGTGAGGTGGTTTGGTAAAAGACGGCGAATTTGGTGAAAAACGCAGAGGCGCACGATAGCAAAGCGACGTGGCCGAATAGGGAACGCGCGTGCGCAGACCTGACGCGCGAGTGAGTGAGTAGGTCTAGGCAGGTCACAGTCATATCAACTCCCTCATAAATGTTGATCAGGAATTCTAACAGGCGCTATCATTAATGGCCGTTTACATTTAATGATAATGGGACATGCGCAGGGGCAAAAGCATAATTTCCCAAGAAATTTTAAAAAGGCGAGGAAAAATTTTAACTGCACAAGTATCCTTGTGAACTAAGCGTTGACTTTTCAGTCAGGGACCTAAGTGCAATTTCTAATAAATAGAAGACTTACATGGGATCCACGAAGTGTGCGCATGTTAAAATTATGCGCAGAGCTGTAAATAGCGCAATAGATTCTTAAAATATATTAACATTAGAGTCGTGCGCAAATGGAGTACTGCGCAGGGGTTGCGCAGAAGCATGGATCTTGACCTATGATGAATATTTTATCAAGCAAACACAAGATTATTAGTATTAACAAATCATATGGACAGGTTAGCTAAGTTCAAGCATACCCATTTCTCCTCTCAAGAATACAAATCTCTTTGCGTCAAGAGCCTTTGTAAGGATATCAGCAATTTGATTATCCGTGCTCTAAATGAATGTTTCCTTTTTCCACGTGGTCCTTGAGAAAGTGATACTTGATGTCGATGTGCTTTGTCTTTGAATGCATGACAGGATTGTTGGAGACAGCTATGGTGGACATATTATCGCAGAATATTGGACAGTTTGCTTCATGAATTCCATAGTCCACCAATTGTTGCTTCATCCATAGGATTTGGCAGCAGCAGCTCCCAGCAGCAATGTATTCAGCTTATGTAGTGGAGATGGACACCGCAGCTTGCTTCTTGCTTGCCCACGCAACAAGTCGATTTCCAAGGAAATGACAAGTTCCACTTGTGCTCTTCCTGTCAATAGTGCATGCTGCGTAATCTGCATCTGAATAACCTAGCAAATCGAAATTTGAATCTTTGGTGTACCAAAGTCCAAGGTTAACAGTTCCAGAAAGATAACGAATAATGCATTTAACAGCAGTTAAGTGCGCTTCTCTAGGGTCCGCTTGATAGCGCGCACAGACACAAACACTAAACATAATATCTGGCCTACTTGCAGTAAGATAAAGGAGAGAGCCAATCATACCTCGATATAAAGTTTGATCAACTTTCTTACCTTTCAAGTCTTTGTCAAGTTTGTTGCCCGTGGCCATTGGAGTGTCGTATGCTTTAGCATTCTCAAGTCCAAATTTCTTGATTAAGTCCCTCGTGTACTTGGCTTGATTTATGAAGATACCATCATTCAATTGCTTGATTTGAAGCTCGAGGAAGAATGTGAGTTCTCCCATCATGCTCATCTCAAACTTGCTTTTCATGAGCTTCTCAAAGTGCTTACAAAGTAACTCATTAGTAGAACCAAATATAATATCATCGACATAAATTTGAACAAGCAAAGAGTGATCATTATACTTAGCAATAAAAAGAGTTGTATCGATTTTACCACGCTTGAAGCCTTTCTCTAGTAGGAATTTTGATAGCGTATCGTACCATGCTCTTGGAGCTTGCTTAAGTCCATACAAAGCTTTTTGAAGCTTGAGGACGTGATTTGGAAATCTGCTATCTTCAAATCCAGGTGGTTGTGCTACGTAGACCGTCTATTGGAGTTCACCGTTGAGAAATGCACTCTTCACATCCATTTGATAAAGCTTGAATTTCTTGTGAGAGGCATAAGCTAAGAAAATTCTTATAGCTTCAAGTCTTGCTACAGGCGCAAATGTTTCATCGTAGTCGATTCCTTCCTCTTGCCTATAGCCTTGCACAACCAACCTTGCTTTGTTTCTTGTGATGCTTCCATTCTCATCCATCTTGTTTCTGAATACCCATTTTGTACCAATAACGCCTTGATCATGAGGTCTGGGTACTAAAGTCCAAACCTTGCAGCGCTCAAATTGGTTAAGTTCTTCTTTCATAGCAGTAACCCAGCTTGAATCTTGGAGCGCTTCATCAATCTTCTTTGGTTCGATTTGAGAGATAAAGGAGTGATATTCATCATCAAAGTTTGATGCTCTCCTAGTACGAAACCCTACATTGAGATCACCAATGATGTTTGAAGTTGGATGATCTCTAACTTCACGAACCTCGGGAGGTAAGTTAGGTTGAGTGGTAGAAATACGAAGATCTTCAATGGGTACTTCATTTGTTCCAGCATCAAGATCATCAAAAGTGATTTGCTGAAGTGGAGAAACATCATGCGCAGGAGGAGGAGTTTGCGCATCAGGAGTCGTCACTTCTGGCGCAGCATCTGGTGTATGCACATGAGATGGACTTGCATGATTCTGATTTTGATAATCATTCTGCGCAGGTGCAGTTTGAGGCTGCGTACCTGTCTCATCATTCTCAACAGAATCATCAGAATCATTTGGAGCCAAATGTGGCTCAAGGAGAGAATGTTCATCAAAAGTAACATGTACAGATTCTACAATTACTAGAGTAGTTCTATTAAAAACACGAAAAGCTTTAGAGTGTTTGGCATACCCAACGAAAATACCTTCATCTGCTTTGGCGTCGAATTTTCCTCTATGATCTTTGCCGTTGTAGAGGATATAGCATTTGCAGCCAAAATTTTTGAAGAAAGCAATGTTGGGCGCTCTTCCTCTCCATAGCTCATATGGAGTCTTGTTGTAGGCTTTGTTGATGAGGGATCTATTCTGAGTAAAGCAAGCGGTGTTGACAGCTTCTCCCCAGAAATACTTTGGAAGCTTAGCTTCTGCTATCATTGTTTTTCCAGCCTCAATCAACGTGCGATTCTTTCTTTCCACAACACCATTTTGTTGAGGAACTCCAGCAGCAGAGAAATTGTGATCAATTCCATGGTCATCGCAGTATTGAGCAACACCGTTATTCTTGAATTCAGTTCCATTGTCTGTTCTAACACTCACGATGTCGTCTTCTTTTTGAGTTTGGAGCTTTCGAAATAGCGCAGTCAAGATATCATAGCAGTCATCTTTGGATATCATCATTTCGACCCATGTGTATCTTGAGTAGTCATCCACCATGACTAAAGTATATTTGTTTCCTCCAATGCTCGCAGTGGTGACCGGTCCAAACAAGTCCATGTGAAGCAGTTGTAAACATTTGGAAGTTGAGGAGGCAATCTTGCTGGAGAAAGACTGCTTAGGTTGTTTACCGAGCTGGCATGCTGCGCATTTCCTGTCATGATGGTCAGCTACTTTGGGAAGTCCTTTGACAAGATTTTCCCTTCCTAGCTTAGCCAGATACTTGAAGTTCAAATGACTTAAGCGCTTATGCCATAGCCAGATGCTTCCACTTACATTCTTTGCTACAAAACAGAGATTAGTGATAGAATCTATAGCAGTAAGATCAATAATGTAAACATTAGTCTTACGAGTCCCTGTGAGCAAAGTTAGTCCGGATATGCCATCTTTGATGTAACAGTGCGTTGCAGTGAAGTGACATTCCAAACCTTTATCGCAGAATTGTGATATGGAGAGCAGGTTGTGTTTGAGACCTTCTACGAGCGCAACTTTCTCAATGCACACTTTATCTTTTCTGATTTTTCCATATCCAACAATGTGCCCTTTGTTGTTATCTCCAAAAGTTACAGAGGGACCTCTTCCTTCATGCACATCTTCAAGAGCGGTAACATCTCCAGTCATGTGTCTAGAGCATCCACTGTCGAGGTACCATATATGCGCTTTAGCTTGTGAAGAGTGCGTAGTGAAGCAGGAGACTTGAAAGATAGACATTAAGAACGCAGGTCCCCTTTATTCTTGGGGTCCTAGAGTTAGCAACTTTTGACAACCCACTCCTATCTGACCTTAGGATTTTTACGTCCCTTGGCATTAGGAGCAAATCGCATAAGGCATTCTGCAGCCTTGTGACCTAAACCATCACACACAACACAATGATGAAAGCCACTTATAGATCGGGTTTTTACAAACTCTTTACTTTTCTTTGGCGCAGCATTCTTTACTGGAGCAGATGAACTTGCTTTGATAAATATCATTTTTTGAGGTTTGGGTGCGCTTTTCTTAAGAATGCGCATCTGGCGTTGGGGCGCATGGCTTTCATGCGTATGACGCTTTTGCGCAGATTTGACATTTGAAGTTGAAGCGCAACCATAGTCAGAATATGAGTTGTCATGCGCAGGTTCAACTTTAGCCTTACCCTTGGCTTTTCCAGTTTGCTTCTTTGGGTAGACATAATGGAAATTTTGTCTCTGGACTTTCTCCTGTCCTTTACCCATTGAAGCAGAATGCTTTGCTTTAGGAATTTCAATAGTTTGCTGTGGTGTAAATTCCTTTTCCTTTTCAGAGCAAACTGCGCATTTAAAGTTACCACTAGTTGAGAACCCCAAGCCTTCCTTGTCTCCACTAGCTTTTTGGGATTCTAGAATTTGGTCCATAGTGACACGAGATTTGGTCCACTCATCAGTGATCTTTGTGAGATCAGCTACTTGAGCAGCCAATTCTTCGTTTCTTACTTTAAATAGCTCATTTTGATCTGTGAGAAAACGGTTCTTTTCAGTAAGAGGAGTCATGCTCTTAATCTGCTCCTTAAAGAGGGTGATCTCAGATTTTAAAAGAGTTTTCTCCGTCTTAAGCTGTGAAATTTCTCCAATTGATAAGTCCACTGCCTCTTTCATAGAGTTAAATTTCTTGATTACCTTTTCAGCTTGCTGAAAAATAGACTCGCGCTCAGCAGCAGAGTCATTCTTTTCTATTACAATGTCAGTAGGAATTTCAAGAGTTTCTTTGCATGGAGGCGCAGCTACAAATTTCTTTGATAGGTCTGCTCTGGCAAACAAGTACTTGCCATTCTGTCTGCTTGGAGTCAGATGTCCCATTTCCACCAGTTCTGTGATAGTGGGAACTTTCTTCTTTGTCCTTAGCGCAGCCTTTGTGTCCGCATCGGGATCATTGTCTGAATCGCTATCAGCATCAGCATTGGCCATCAAGCAGAGCAGTCCATCCTCAGAGTCATCATCATCACTGTCTTCAGTGTCAGTCTTTATCCAAGTCTTCAGTTCCTTTTCTGCGCAGTCTTCTTCAGCAATTATTCCGCGCTGCCTTGATGATCTCTGCGCATTACTCCTCTTCATGTACTCATATTTTGGAGTGGGACATTTTGAAGCAAAATGACCGGGCTTTCTGCAGTTGTAGCAGACTAACTCTTCATCATTCTTTGAGTCTCTGCCACGAGAGAATTTAGCAGGTGGTATGCTCGAGGATCCAGGTTTAGAGAATTTCCTGAATTTTTGGTGTCGCTTAACGAACATAGCGAAATCATCATCATCCATTTCAAGTAGGGAGGAAGTAGAGACTTTGTCTGAGGATTGAGCAGGCGCAGGTTCCTTTTGCGCAACATAGGAAACAAGCTTTCCTTTGCCTTCAGTTTCGTCGATTCGATCAAGCTTTAGCTCATACACTTTTAAGTTAGCGTATAAGCTGCGCAGAGGCCAAGTATCTAGAAATCCAGAATCTTCCATATGACTTGCTTTGTGCACATATCTGGAACCTAGCGCATCTAAGAATTGAGAATTGACTTCTTTATTAGTGAAAGTAGTTCCAAGAGATTTACAAGAGTTTACAACAGCACAGAAGCGATCATATGTTTGTCTCAAGGTTTCACCATCTTTTCTCATGAAGCATTTAAATTTTCTTTGCACCACAAATCTTGTGTTTTCCTTGCTTACTTTGTCTCCATTCACATATCCTTCAATAGCATCCCATAGTTCCTTTGCAGTTCCACCGCTCACAATTTGATTGTGCGTGGAGAGGTCTAGAGTGCTAAGAATGATGTTCCTTGCTCTTCCATCATAGCCAACACATTTCTTTTCTTCATCAGTCCATTCCTCCTTGTTCTTCTTGATGGTAGGGTTTTCCTTATTTGTAGCAGCATCAGGATTAGCCTTCATTGGAATGTAGGGTCCTTCAAGAACGATGTCGTGGAGGATCTCGTCGATAGAAGAAAAATGAGTGAGCATGCAGTGCTTCCAGATTTCGAAGTGATCTTCATTCAGCACTGGGACATGTGAATAGTTAGCCATTGCCCAAGATTTTGAAGCCATCTTGAATCGACACCCAAGCTGTTAAGCATGAAAAACAAAATAAGTTTTATGAAGGTGTTTGCTCTGATACCACTTGTTGGTCTCAAAGAGGCAACAAGGGTATGAAAAATGCTAGAGGGGGGGGGGTGAATAGCGTTTAAAATTCTTTTCAAACCCTTTTGCAAATCGATGGCTTATGCGCACAGTTCTCAAATAAGCTAAGTATAGCGCGCAGTGAGAGTGTGAAATGCACAGCGGAAGTTTTAAGCAGCACCTGCACAGGAAAAAGCTGCGCAAGGATAAAAACGCACGCGCTAAGTTTTGGCTTAAAGAGTTGGATAAAATGTTCTAAGGCAATAAGCAATAACAAACACAGCAGCAATAGTAGCAATCTGATAAGATCAAACAAAGCAGTAATTCAGAAATGATTAAGCAGAAAGTAAATAGCGAGATTAAAGAACAAGCTATTTGGAGAGGTTCGATCAATGAAAGATCTACGTCCTCTACCAAGATGGTTAGTCTTGGATTTTCTAATGGAGATCTTATTATATGAGAGAGTTACAAGATACAACAATGAAACACAACTATCTCAAAAATCTATAATCTATGAAGAACAAATCCTAGACTAAACCGGTGTATCTCAAGAAGAAAGATCTAAATGATCAAATCTTCAAGAGGTGTGTGTGTGTTCAGAAATTCTGGGCTCTATGAATCTATGAGATTAAGAGCACGAAGAATTCTGGTGAGTTAAGGCTTAGGATCTGGGCAGGAGTTTGAAGGTATGAAGGTTTGAAGGTTGATCTTGAATCTGTGAATAGTAAGAAGCAATCTTCAGAACTTCAAGGATATTTAGAAAGCACAAACTCTAGCAACTTGGAAATGAAGATGAGCTGGCTATTTATAGCTGAGAGCTTGAATATAGCCGTTGGAGCTCTGAGCAAGGACGATGAGCTGGCACGATATGATTGGTGCGCAGCTGTCCTTTATAGCCGTTGGGGCTCTGATCAAAGTTGATGACCTGGCACAATATGATTGGTGCGCAGGTAAATAGAGCCGTTGGAGATTGAGCATGAAGACCAAATTCAAAAGCTTCTTCTAAAAGGTTGACAGCTGTCTTCATTTGAAATATTTCTTTTGAGCGCGTCTCCACCGTTGGATCTGCTAAGTGTGCTTGTTTTGTCGTTTCTGCACACCTTAGCACTCTTAAAAAGCGTACATCTTCAAAGCGTTTTCCAAGTTAGGTGATCTGAATGTATCGAAAGCTGAGCAAGATAGAATACTGCGCAGGAGAGACCTGCGCAGTGGAGTACTGCGCAGAGTAGTCCTGCGCAGAGTCCACAGACTTGCTTAGATCTTCATTCCATTTCGCTCCGAGCCCTATGTTCTAAGCCTATACTATAAAATGGACTAAGCTAAAAATTGAAGTTAAAAAAACTTCTTACATAGGGTCCTAAAGTCCAAAAAATATTAATAGGTGATGGTATCAATCAATTCTAACAAAAAATAGGAGGGTTAAGAAGTAAGCATACCCAACAACACCTTTGATTTTTTAATTTGATGTGCAAGTTTATTTTGTTTACTTTAAATAAATCAAGGAGTACTTCAGACATAAAATCAAATGGATGCAGTTAGCAATTTGGGTGTGAATAAAGCCTAGTTTTAGCACAATAAAGCAATCTTTTAAAATTCTAGAAGTTAAACGAGTTTTTTTCAAATGACCCTGCGTACTATCAATTTGTTGCATTCTAACATTTGTACTGTCAAAGCGCTCAATGTTACATGAGTACTTTTGTTTAATATCCAATGTGACCAAGTTTTCTAATGGGTGTTAAAAACTTAACGACTTTATATACATATTTTTTAAATGTGGTCATTAAAGTTTTCTTTTTGTAATACCTCATAACTTAACAATCGAACGGACTCCAATACCTCAAAATCAATTAAAACTTCAAAAATTATTGCCCGCCGTGCGAAGTTTTTGGTAATGAATCGATGGAATTCGATGTTCACTGGTACAATTTTGCTATTAAGAGCCCGAATTCTTTCCCGACTTGAACTTATGGTGATTATGGTTCAGATTGGTGGTGTGGGTGACGTGTGCTGGTGAGTGGGGGTGCGAACGGCGGAAGGAGGGGGTTGTAATTTCCGGTGGCTGAACTTAGGATTAAGGGATTATGAGGATTAGGGTGAACAGAGGGGGGTGCGTGTCACGACCCGAAATCTAGGCTCTATTTTATTAGTAATTAAATGATTATTATTTAATTATTTGCTTATTTATTTATTCAAATTATTATTTATTTAAATATTATGTGTGCATTTTATGTTTCATAATGATTATGCCTAGCATTTTATTTGGGTCATTTGGGTTAGTGAGGTATTGTTGGGTCTTAATTGTTAGTAGGGAGTGTAAGTAATTGCGTTAGTAGAATGGGAAGGGGCCTAAGTGTAAGTTTTTTGATAATTTCCCTATTTCCCCCTCACCTCCCTCACCTTCTCCCTCACTCTCCCCTCTCCTTCCCAGCCAACTCCTTCCTCTCTCCTCCATTTGGGTAAGTTTTCTCTTCCTCTTCCTTCTCTCTTAATTTTCTTCATCTTCTCCTTGTTATCTCTCATTTCTTAAAACGTGAACCTTGTTTAGATCGTCGTTAGGATCGCGTAGAATAAAAAAGAATTGAATTCCGTCAACTTTGAGATTTATCAGGTAAGTTAATTTTCCCCCATTTTGATGCTAAAATGTTCATATCATGTTTATATAATGCTTGATGTATTATATTTGAAGTTTGGTTGAGTATAGGATTTATTTTGAATTTATTTGAGTTTTTGGGTAAAAATGGTGAAATCTTGAATGTGGGAATTTGATCTTGGTTTTGGTCGATAAAGGGTGTTGTTAAGGTCCCCTTTTAGGTTAAATGATGTTTGGGTACCTTAGAAATCTTGTTGGGAGTGTTGATTTTGAGTGTTATGAAATTTGTAAGAAATGGTTAGGCATTTTGATGAACCCAGCTGAGAATTCTTCCCAGCCCGTAGACCAGGCGCCCGCCTGCCCTTGCCCAGGCGCCCGCCTACTCCCACTTTTTCTAGCGCCTGACCTTCTGTCAATTCAAGCGCGCGCCTGCCTATGCCCAGGCGCCTGCCCGCCCCCTGTTCCAGGAATTTGACCTTTTTGCTTGGTTTAAGACTTAAGGCTTAACTAGTTGAGGTTTATTTCTTCTAATTAACTTAAGATAACACCGTGGAACACTTTATTGATTAGATTTGATTCTTTTGTGAATAAATTTGATATGGAATTTGATTTAGTATCATTTTGGGAATGTGGTTCATCTTTGATGTGCGGATTGTATTGGTTTACCTTTGTGGTGATTTAATTGGATTGGTTCCCTACTTTGGAACCTTAAGTTGTTCATTCATGCTAAATTATTATTACTTAGCATTTATTTGGAAGCCCAGCTGGCATATTTGTTGCATCGGGCGATGGGAAAGATTATAATGGCAAAGCCAAGTCCATTATAATGTTGACCATTGTTTTGCCCCCTTCTTTACCCTTTTCCAGATTGGCCTTGGAAGAGATGAGTTAGCTTCCTTTGTGAATGTATCTAGCTACCGGGCATGACTTTGTGTCATGGTCCTTGTCCTTTGTGACACTTTTATGGTTATTGGTTCCGGTACCGGGGTTTTCTCTTCGGCTTTCATGCTATTATGAAGATGATGATTTGTTGATTATTGAAGCTGCGCAGCGATCCCTTATTTGGATGTTCCGGTTTGGAAAACCTTGGCTATATCCTTTGTTATGTGTTTATTTTCGCTGCTATCTGTTATGTGATAAATGCTATGTGCTATGTGATATTTATTATTGCTTATTGCTTCTTGCATCATAGCATGTCATGTAGTTGCATTAGTAACTTTTGAGATTTATCTCACCCCCTTTCTTTTTATCTTTGTTTTTCCTTAACCCCCCCCCCCAGGTGCTAAGGATTAGTCTCGCTGATCACGAGAAAGAGGACGTCGAGTGTGGATACATTCTTTTGGGGAAGGTTGTCATAGGTTGGTTTACATTATGTAAATGTGTAACCATTTTGGGATAGTTGTACCAAATAATGACGTCACTAAGAATTGTATATTTGTATTTTGTTGGGCATAAACTTGTGGAAGTTTATGATAGTTGTAATTGGTTTTTATCAAACTTGGTTTTGTAAAACTTTGGATCATCACCTTTTGGTATCAAATGGAATTTTTAACTTCGGTATTTCACAGTTTTGGTTTTAGAGTCGACGTCCAGATCGCGATCTCGGGCCCGAGGGGGTCCGGGGTCGCGACAGTTGGTATCAGAGCTATGGCATTAGCTCTAAGTATAAGTCTAGGTGGATTAGTATGACCTAGGTGGGTAGTAGTGTGCGGAGTGATTAACGGTGGATGTTTTATGCAGGTAATTGTTCTCAATGTCTGGAAGAAAAAACAGAGGAGGTACTAGTGGGGCACAGAATCAGAATGATACAAGGGAAGAAGCCCGTGCCATGTTTCAAGGCATGTTCGAGGCGGCCATGAAGGCCATACATGATCAAGGTCCGAGGGTAGAACAAGCACCACCCTGCTATGGATTGGAGCAATTTCTGAAGTTGAAACCGGTTGAATTCAATGGGAGCCCGATGTAAGGAAGGCTGAGTTGTGGATTGAGTCGATGGAGAAGATTTATGATGTATTTGGGTGTTCGGATGAGGACAAGGTCCGGTTCGCGGCTTATAAGCTTGTGGGAGCCGCCGAGCATTGGTGGAAGGGTATTAAAGCTAGTTGGGATGATACTCACACGGTGTATGCGTGGGAGTTGTTCGTGCGCAAATTCAAGGAGCATTTCATTCCGGTTGTTGATCAAAACCGAAAGGAGATCGAGCTACTCAACTTGGAGCAAGGATTGTTGTCTATAGCACAATACTCGGCTAAGTTCATAGAATTAGCCCGGTATTGCGACTATTTGGTGAGGACCGAGGAACAAAAAGCTATGAGATTCATTCGGGGATTGAAGACCTCCATCCGTACTCAACTTATTGCCCAACGGATTGTGACTTTCCAAGATGCGGTGGACCGAGCCTACTTAATAGAGCAAGATATTGGGGAGCATAAAAGGAAGACCGAGGTAGCTAACCCGAGTAAGCAAGGAGCTCAAAGCAAGCCACAACACCGTTCTGACAATCGAGGTAATCCGGGAGCATCATTTCAGTTTAAGGGGCAAACCTCACCGAGGAATCCAGGTACTACTCCGGGGATTCAGAATAGGAAGCCTTGTACCTTTTGTCAGAAGGTAGGCCATACGGAGGTTAGGTGTTGGAAAAAGCAAGGCAAGTGTACCAATTGTGGTGAAATGGGGCACTTTGCGAGAGAGTGCACGAGGTACCGAGGTCAAGCATCTGGGTCAGGAGTTGGTACTAATCAGGGTCAGAAAAGGGATGCCGCAGGGAAGCCCAAAGTTCAAGGGAAGGTTTATGCCATGAATCAACAACAAGCTACCGATGATCCATCCGTTATTGGAGGTATTGTTTCTGTGTCTAATATGAGCGCACGAGCGTTAGTAGATCCAGGATCATCTCATTCATACATTTCTGTGCAATTTGCTTCCATGTTAAATGCTGCATTCGAGTCTTTACCGTATGTGCTAGAGGTGTCGACCCCTATAGGAGAATGCTTGATTTCTGATCGAGTCTTTCGTGCTTGTGATGTGGTTATTTGTGGTCGAGTCCTTTGTGCGGATTTGGTAGTTCTTCCTAACCAAGACTTTGATGTCATTTTGGGTATGGATTGGTTGAGCAAGTTTCATGCGTCCGTTGATTGCCGTAAGAAAACTGTTACTTTTTCTATTCCCGATGTGCCTAAATTTGTGTTTGAGGCTAGTCATCTGAGTAGAAGGGTTCGCTTAATTTCTTTTATGAAAGTGAGAAAATTATTGCATAGTGGTTGTGAGGGGTATTTGGCTAGTGTTCTTGATACTAGGAAGGAATCCCCTAGTTTTCATAGTGTTCGGGTAGTCTGGGAATTTCCCGATGTTTTCTCTACCGAGTATGATATGCCTCCCGATCGTGAGATTGAGTTTTGTATAGATATTTTGCCGGGTACGGCTCCAATTTCGAAAGCACCTTATAGGTTAGCTCCCGCAGAGTTGAAGGAATTAAAGGTTCAGTTGCAAGAGTTGCTTGATCGAGGGTTTATCTGCCCTAGTGTTTCCCCGTGGGGAGCACCGGTTTTATTTGTGCGGAAGAAAGATGGTTCGTTGAGATTGTGTATCGATTACAGAAAATTGAATCAGGTTACGGTGAAGAACAAGTATCCTCTACCCCACATCGATGATTTATTTGATCAGCTTCAAGGGTCCGTGGTTTTCTCTAAACTTGATTTGAGGAGTGGGTACCATCAGTTGAAGGTTCGATTGGAGGATATTCCGAAGACTGCCTTTCGCACTCGTTACGGTCATTATGAGTTCTTGGTTATGCCGTTTGGGTTGACTAACGCGCCGGCCGTGTTTATGGATTTGATGAACCGGATTTTCCATCCCTATCTTGATTCGTTCGTGGTAGTCTTCATCGACGACATTCTTGTTTATTCAAAATCTCGAGAGGAGCATGATCAACACTTGAGGACAGTTTTATCCGTTCTTGCGAGGGAGAAATAATTTGCGAAATTTAGTAAATGCGAATTTTGGCTCGAGAAGGTGTCATTTCTGGGCCATGTGATTTCTAAAGATGGGATTTCGGTGGATCCGTCAAATACTGAAGCTATAGTGGATTGGAAGAGACCCGAATCAGTGACAGAAATTAGAAGCTTTCTGGGTTTAGCCGGTTATTACAGAAGATTTATTGAAGGGTTTTCGAGGATCGCTACTCCGATGATTCAGTTGACCCGGAAGAATGTTCCGTTTGTGTGGACCGAGAAATGTGACAAGAGTTTTGAGGAATTGAAGAAGAGGTTGACTACCGCACCGATCTTGACTTTGCCTAATGGGAGCGATGGCCTAGTGATTTACAGTGATGCTTCGAAAGAGGGTTTGGGTTGTGTGTTGATGCAAAATGGGAAAGTAATTGCATATGCTTCGAGGAAGTTGACCCCTAGTGAGCAGAATTACCCGACTCATGATATGGAGTTTGCGGCTATTGTCTTTGCGTTGCACAAATGGAAGCACTACCTTTATGGGGCGAAGTTTGAAATTTTTACCGATCACAAGAGTTTGAAATACCTTTTCTCCCAGAAAGAGTTGAATAATAGACAGCGCCGATGGATGGAATTGTTGAAGGATTATGATTGTACGATTTCTTATCACCGGGAAAGGCGAATGTGGTGGCCGATGCGATTAGTAGAAAGTCTTATGTGGCTTCGATGATGGTCCGTGAATGGAAAATGCTTGAGGATGTTCGAGATTGGTCTCCTCGTGAATCGAGACATGGGGCTATTTTTGCGAATATTAGGGTATCTCCGACCCTAATTCAGAGGATAAAGGAAGCTCAGAAAGAAGATCCCGAGTTGGTAAAGATAACGGGTGAATTGAAGGAAAAGAACTTCGAGGATTTTTCATTGGGCTCGAGTGGAGTATTGACTTTCCGTGGAAGATTGTGCGTACCCGATGTTGGTGGAATAAAGCGGCAAGTTTTAGGTGAGGGTCACAAATCGAGGTATACTATTCATTCGGGCAGTACAAAGATGTATCAGGATTTGAAGCAACAATTTTGGTGGATTAATATGAAAAGGGAAATAGCGGAGTATGTTTCGAAGTGTTTAACGTGTCAGCAGGTCAAAGCCGAGCATCAGAGACCCACGGGATTACTTCAGCCGTTAGAGATTCCTGAGTGGAAATGGGAGCATGTGACTATGGATTTCGTTACGGGACTACCTCGTACCCGTAGGAAGTATGACAGTGTTTGGGTAATAGTGGATAGATTGACCAAGAGTGCCCATTTCTTGCCTATTGACATCAGATATTCGATGGAGAAGCTTGCGACCCTTTATATCGACGAGATTGTGAGATTGCATGGGGTTCCGGTTAGCATTGTGTCAGATCGAGACCCGAGGTTTACTTCTAGATTCTGGAAGGCGTTTCAGGAAGCTTTGGGTACAGATTTGCGATTCAGTACAGCTTTTCATCCTCAGACCGACGGTCAATCCGAGAGGACCATTCAGATTTTGGAGGATATGTTGCGAGCGTGTTCGATAGACTTTTCTGATTCTTGGGATTCGCACCTGCCGTTAGTGGAGTTCTCTTACAACAACAGTTATCAGGCTAGTATCGAGATGGCACCGTTTAAGGCCTTATATGGAAGAAAATGTAGATCGCCTATTTGTTGGGATGAGGTTGGTGAAGCGAAGATCGTGGGTATTGATTTGCTTCAGGATTCAGTTGAAAAGGTTAGAGTTATCGGGGATAGATTGAAGACAGCCCAGAGTCGACATAAGAGCTACGCAGACAACCGAAGGCGAGATCTTAGTTTTCAGATTGGTGAATTGGTATTCTTGAAGTATCTCCGAAGGTGGGTATTCGTAGGTTTGGGAAGAAAGGCAAATTGGCTCCGAGGTTTATTGGTCCGTTTGAGATTTTGGGAAAGGTTGGACTTCTAGCGTATCGTCTTGCGTTACCGTCATCCTTAGACCGATTTCAAAACGTGTTCCACGTTTCTATGCTTCGGAAGTATGTTCATGATCCGTCTCACGTGTTACCGAGTGTACCGGAGGATATTGAGCCCGATATGACTTATGAGGAACGACCGGTCCGGATCCTAGATTCTAAAGTTCAAGAGTTGAGGAGCAAAAGCATTTCATTGGTTAGAGTTCTTTGGAGGAATCATAACATCGAGGAGTCGACTTGGGAGCTCCGAGATGAGATCGAGAGGAAATTTCCGTGGCTTTTTGTTTAAGGTGAGTCTCGTTAAAATTCGGGTCGAATTTTCTTTAAGGGGGAGTGAATGTCACGACCCGAAATCTAGGCTCTATTTTATTAGTAATTAAATGATTATTATTTAATTATTTGCTTATTTATTTATTCAAATTATTATTTATTTAAATATTATGTGTGCATTTTATGTTTCATAATGATTATGCCTAGCATTTTATTTGGGTCATTTGGGTTAGTGTGGTATTGTTGGGTCTTAATTGTTAGTAGGGAGTGTAAGTAATTGCGTTAGTAGAATGGGAAGGGGCCTAAGTGTAAGTTTTTTGATAATTTCCCTATTTCCCCCTCACCTCCCTCACCTTCTCCCTCACTATCCCCTCTCCTTCCCAGCCAACTCCTTCCTCTCTCCTCCATTTGGGTAAGTTTTCTCTTCCTCTTCCTTCTCTCTTAATTTTCTTCATTTTCTCCTTGTTATCTCTCATTTCTTAAAACGTGAACCTTGTTTAGATCGTCGTTAGGATCGCGTAGAATAAAAAAGAATTGAATTCCGTCAACTTTGAGATTTATCAGGTAAGTTACTTTTCCCCCATTTTGATGCTAAAATGTTCATATCATGTTTATATAATGCTTGATGTATTATATTTGAAGTTTGGTTGAGTATAGGATTTATTTTGAATTTATTTGAGTTTTTGGGTAAAAATGGTGAAATCTTGAATGTGGGAATTTGATCTTGGTTTTGGTCGATAAAGGGTGTTGTTAAGGTCCCCTTTTGGGTTAAATGATGTTTGGGTACCTTAGAAATCTTGTTGGGAGTGTTGATTTTGAGTGTTATGAAATTTGTAAGAAATGGTTAGGCATTTTGATGAACCCAGCTGAGAATTCTTCCCAGCCCGTAGACCAGGCGCCTGCCTGCCCTTGCCCAGGCGCCCGCCTACTCCCACTTTTTCTAGCGCCTGGCCTTCTGTCAATTCAAGCGCGCGCCTGCCTATGCCCAGGTGCCCGCCCGCCCCCTGTTCCAGGAATTTGACCTTTTTACTTGGTTTAAGACTTAAGGCTTAACTAGTGAGGTTTATTTCTTCTAATTAACTTAGGATAACACCGTGGAACACTTTATTGATTAGATTTGATTCTTTTGTGAATAAATATGATATGGAATTTGATTTAGTATCATTTTGGGAATGTGGTTCATCTTTGATGTGCGGATTGTATTGGTTTACCTTTGTGGTGATTTAATTGGATTGGTTCCCTACTTTGGAACCTTAAGTTGTTCATTCATGCTAAATTATTATTACTTAGCATTTATTTGGAAGCCCAGCTGGCATATTTGTTGCATAGGGCGATAGGAAAGATTATAATGGCAAAGCCAAGTCCATTATAATGTTGACCATTGTTTTGCCCCCTTCTTTACCCTTTTCCAGATTGGCCTTGGAAGAGATGAGTTAGCTTCCTTTGTGAATGTATCTAGCTACCGGGCATGACTTTGTGTCATGGTCCTTGTCCTTTGTGACACTTTTATGGTTATTGGTTCCGGTACCGTGGTTTTCTCTTCGGCTTTCATGCTATTATGAAGATGATGATTTGTTGATTATTGAAGCTGCGCAGCGATCCTTTATTTGGATGTTCCGGTTTGGAAAACCTTGGCTATATCCTTTGTTATGTGTTTATTTCCGCTGCTATCTGTTATGTGATAAATGCTATGTGCTATGTGATATTTATTATTGCTTATTGCTTCTTGCATCATAGCATGTCATGTAGTTGCATTAGTAACTTATTGAGATTTATCTCACCCCTTTTCTTTTTATCTTTGTTTTTCCTTAACCCCTCCCCCCAGGTGCTAAGGATTAGTCTCGCTGATCACGAGAAAGAGGACGTCGAGTGTGGATACATTCTTTTGGGGAAGGTTGTCATAGGTTGGTTTACATTATGTAAATGTGTAACTATTTTGGGATAGTTGTACCAAATAATGACATCACTAAGAATTGTATATTTGTATTTTGTTGGGCATAAACTTGTGGAAGTTTATGATAGTTGTAATTGGTTTTTATCAAACTTGGTTTTGTAAAACTTTGGATCATCACCTTTTGGTATCAAATGGAATTTTTAACTTCGGTATTTCACAGTTTTGGTTTTAGAGTCGACGTCCAGATCGCGGTCTCGGGCCCGCGGGGTCCGGGGTCGCGACCGTGCGTATGGTTTGTGAGGAGAGAGAGAGAGAGAGAGAGAGAGAGAGGGGGGGGGCGGGGGGAATCGGGCAAGAGAAAGACACAAGGAGAGAGAAATAATGACCGACAGAAGAGGTGGCCGGTGATTAGGCTGGTGCCGAAAATTGAGGGAGGTCTACACCATTGGGGAGGGATTCGCCAGAGTGCGAGAAAACGGGGAGAGAGAGGACCAATCCGTTTCATTTTCATTTTTTTTAATTACCCAAACTTCCCCTTTTGGTTTTGTTGTGCTATAGTGTGGTGTAGTTGTTGGTGGTGACAATTGTGGTGGCGTGATGGTGGCTTGTTGGTGGTGTGGTCTGAAAAAACGAAGAATTGTCATGTATTTAATAAATGTTAGTCACGTGGTAGTACATGACCAACTCCAGTTAAAAATTTGGCAAATCTTTTAGAGGGATGAGAACATTGCAAAAAAGAAAACTTTAATACCACATTTGAAAGGCCAAAATATGTTTAGCCCTCCAAAGTATCCACCCATTCTCACTTTGTACCTCAAACCCAATTTTGTCCCAAAATGACCCTTTAATTTGCCATTTGTCTCAGTTTGACCTATGCCCCCTATGACCCCTAACGACGTTAGAAAGTTAACGAGAAATGATCATGTGCATGTCATGTGAGGGTTCTTTTTATCATTCTTCTTGAAAATAAAAGGGTATAAAAGTTCATTTATATTGAGGGTGGCAATTGCTTTCTTCACCCAACCCCACCAGTCAATAACCACCACCACCACCATTTTTCCCAAAATCCGGCAACCACCACAACCCATTTTCGACGGCCACCACCATCCATTTCCGACAGCTACCAGGATCCGGCAACTGGCGGAGAGCAGGGGGAATCGGACATCGCAGAACTGACGGAATCGGAGATGAGGCCATGGGCGTGTGAGCAGGAACGCGAGGCTGTGGTATGGCGAGGAGATTTTTTCCAGCGGCTATTTAGAGGGGAGTGGTGAGGGAGATCGGAGATGATGGAGTTCGCCGGTGGGGAAGAATTGGCAAGGGGATGAATCTGGGATTTTGGGTGAAACAGTTGGGATTGAAGGTAGGCCGGAGAGAATGGGCTAGGGGGAAAGGCAGGGATGAACTGGGGGAGAAGAGGGTCGGAGGGTTGAATTGGAGAATGAAGGAAGGGGGTACAGGGAGAGGAAAATGAAGAAGATGTGGGAGGAAGGTTGGTTGGGGAAAATGAAGAGGATGAATAAAGGGGGGATGAACCTAAACATGTGGGTATTTTCTTCTTCTTTTTTTTTTTCCTTTTTTTTTTTTGGGTAGCTTAGGATACACTCTTATAGTAATATAAACTAAATAATTTTAATATATGGATGTTATTTCTAATATTTTTTCACTAAAAATAAATTTATAACTTTAGGTAATAAATACTCCCTCCGTCCCGCTTGAAATTGCAAAACTTGCCTTAATTCTTGTGCCATAATTTTTTTGTGCAATTTCAAGCGGGACGGAGGGAATATAATTTTTACTTTAATATTAATAATAATTATATATAGAGAGAGAGAGGATGATAAATTAAACAATCATTAAAATGAGAATGACCGAAATAGCCCTCACATGACATGCACATGACCATTTCTCGTTAACTTTCTAACGTCGTTCGGGGTCATAGGTCAAACGGCAAATTAAAGGGTCACTTTGGGACAAAATTGGGTTTGGGGTGCAAAGTGGGAATGGGTGGATACTTTGGGGGGCTAAACATATTTTGGCCCCATTTGAAAAATATGTATACAAAGTCGTTAAGTTTTTAACACCCGTTAGAAAACATGGTCACATTGGATATTAATCAAAAGTACGCATGTAACATTGAGCGCTTTGACAGTACAAAGGTTAGAATGCAATAAATTGATAGTACGCAGGGTCATTTTGCAAAAAAACTCAAAGTTAAACTATTACTACTTAGGTTTTAAAATAAATGTTAAATATTACTCTCTCTGTTCTATTCATAATTGTGATATCTCACATCGGTGGGATATCGAAATCTGGAATGGTACTTAAGGTACCATGAATTACACACGAATAACAATACGTCCAAGAATTTTGGGTGTGTCTGTGGTAAACCAAATAGACCCAAAATATTTGTATTCATTGGGCTAGTGTGTGGTGCTTGTGTGACGGGTCCGGTCTGTAAGCTCAGGTCATTACAATATTGTCTGTTTCAAATTTTTCAGTCAACACAAGTGTACTTTGATTAAAAATTAAAGTTAATTTAATCATCTTACTAAAATTTTAAAAGTATTAATGATAAATATTAAATTTATTTTTCAATAATATTTTTGAAAATTTTATTAAAATAATTAAATTAATATTAATATTTATCAAAATTTACTATATTAAGAAAATAATTTAAATGTAAACAATTTAAATGAGAACGAAGGAGTATATTAAATTTATTTTAGGTAAAAACAAATTTGTACCAAATGTTAAATGACCAGATACAGTAACTGTCTTCTCCCTGAGGCAGTTTCTTCCGTTTGTTCTTCTTCCTTCTCCGATCTTCTTCCTCAGTCCTTCTCCATCTCCATCTCCATCTCCGTCCGTTTTCCGTTCGATCTCCGGTTTGTGTTTTTTTTTTTTTTTTGAGCAAATCTCCGGTTTGTGTTTTAAAACTCCTAATTTAAACTTTAATCATTAATTCAATGATTAATGTTTAAATTAGGAGAAATTTCCTATTTTTCAATGAGAGCCTCTGCCTTCTCTCCTCTGTTGTTCTGTGAGAGCCTTCATATGATTTTGATATTTGTTCTTGGTGCGCTGCTTGAGATGTTTTGTTGCGCATTTACTGCCGACTCAATGCGTCACTTTCTTGTGTCTTCAAAGCCAAATTCTTACCGTCCGGGGGTTTATTAAAGGCCAGCGTTGTGTCGTGTTCAGGTTTTACTTGGAGAAACATTTGTGCATCACAAGTTATGGTTCCCAAGGACATTTATTGGCGATTTGGTTCGGGGTTGGCTATCATTATTCGGTGTTAGGCAATAGTATATGTGTAAATCTTAATTGCAACTTTTATACTCTCTCCTTCCTAGAGTAAGAGTCCTACCCCCAAATCTCACGCTTATTAAGAAAAGTGCTTAAAGATGAATAAACAATTGCAAGTGGGTAGAAATCAGAAGAGAGATAGTGTAAAATTACATTCTACTCCTATAGACCAAGACACACAAGGAGAGGTTTTTCTGTAAGTACATCAATTTTATAATGGCATACGTATAGAAGATACTATTCAAATTTTGCCATTTTAGGAATAAGACTCTTACTCTGGGACGGACTAAAAAAGAAAATAAAACTCTTACTCTGGGACGGAGGAAGTATAACGGATGAGCTTTCGTTTTTTGTGGAACGCCGTCTTTTTAAATTTTATTAATGTAATTATGTATTGTTTGGTTTATTAAAAAAAAAAAATGAAAAACGACAAGCAAGAATGTGAATGTGAATGGGGGAAGCAGTTAAGAAAATAAACTGCAACATATCCATCACTGACACAAAGACTAGACGATCCCTTTGTATGGTCCAAATCGGAGTGACTACACACAGTTAGGATCTATCCACGTGGCGTTCACATTCATACTTTTTTCATTTCTCTTTAATTAGGAAAAAGAACGTGTTACGCACGAAAATTTATTATAATTTGTTTTTTTATTTTAATTAGTCAAGTAAATTTCATTATTGTTAGAATAAAATATCATAAAATACAACTTAAACTTAAAGAAAAGATGTGTCAAAAGTACTACCTCTGTCTCTAAATGAGTGTCCAAATTTCATTTTAAGGAACATTGAAAATCTCAATTTTTTGAACAATTTGGTAACAACGATTCATATATAATCTTGTAATGTCCTTTCCAAACCTTTAGTTTTGCACGTATAAAGAAACCGGTGAAAAAAATTTCGAAAAAAAAGTTTAGGGAGAAAGTTATGTTAAAAAAAAACACTCATTTAGGGACAAAGATTTTTTGAAAATGGACACTCATTTAGAGACAGAGGGAGTAAATAATTAATTACATTGTGATTTTTAATTTAGTTCGACGGGATAAATTAAAGAGTAAATCACTATCTATCTCTTGGATTTGAAGATAAGATTAATGTTTTTTTGTAACTTTCTTTTGTTTACTGGATTACTTAAAAGTTGCCTTAATATAAACTTTTTAATTTCTTAGTTAAACCAATTAAACTATTTAAAGACTTTTCATTTATTTAAAGAGACAAATCAAAGATTTATTTTTTGTGACTTTATATTTTAAATTATGACTTTTCATTTCTTATACCCGAGAAGTTAAAGTTACTTTATCATAATTATTATTAATGTACCAAGTTATACTAAGACTTTTCATATTTCAGTAACAGTTGTACTTATATGAATGCATATAGTTATTTTTTCACAAATGAATCTAGATAGAAATTTTATATCTAAGGTAAAAAAAATTTAAAAAAAAACATTCATTTTAATACAAAACAGGACATTCAATTTGGAATAATGAGAGTAACTATTATGATTTACTAATATTAGCAATAGTAATAATTTTTTTTTAAAAAAGTAATAATTAACTTATATAATAGCTATTAGGATTAACTAATACTATTAATAGTAAATGTTAATATATATAGTAACTATTATAATTAACTTTATTATCAATAGTAAAAGTTAACCTATATAATAACTATTATGGTTCACTAATACTATAAATATGAATAGTTAACTCATATAATAACTATTAACATTAACTAATACTATTAATAGTAAGACCATCTACAATGGATTCAACACCATTTTTCATTCAACACCCACTTTATCACTCCACATCATCTTCTCTCTTTTCCAACTCATCCATTCAACAATCATTCAACTTTTACACCCTACAATGGTTTGTTTAATCCTCTATTCAACACCCTTCCCACTCATCATCCTATACCCCACACTTAAAATTTATTTTATATTCTTTATTTTTATGATTGGTAAAATAATGATAAAAAAAATACTTCACACTTAATTGTTTTTTTTTAATTGAATTTTGAGTGTTGAAATGGTTATTATTGGGATCCATTTCAAGAAAAAACTGTTTTTTTTTTTTTGTCGAAATACAGTGAAACTTACGTCAATTTATAGAGATTTTTTTTAAAGGATTTTTGATGTAAAAAAAATTTAAAAAAATATGTGAAATAATTGAGCTCAAATAATTGGGATAAAAGAAAATAATCCGAAAATAAAGACAACCAATCATGCTCTGCCACGTGGTCCAACCAGAAAAAAAAAAAGAAGCCGCTGCCTCTGCGCCAGACGCGCCTTTGTCTGCGCGTGTACTACACGCGCCATTTCTTCCCATTTTTTAGCGCCGCGTATCCCACTCAGCCTCCCCTTTCTTTCGTTAATCAGTGTTGAATACATTCAACACACACCTTCCATTCAACACCCATTAAACAACAATTGCACACATTAAACACCCTCCCACTATGTTTAATTGGCATTCAACACCCCAAAAAACAACCATTGTACATGGTCTAATAGTTAATTTATATAGTAACTATTATAGTTAACTAATACTTTTCATAGTAATGGTTAACTTATATAGTAACTATTATAGGTAACTAATATCTTTAATAGTAATAGTTAACTTATATATTAACTATTATAGTTAACTAATACTATTAATAGTAATAGTTAACCTATATAGTAACTAATAGTATTAACTAATTAATATTAGCTAGTAATAAGAATATCAAGAGCCACTTATAATTAAGAATGGTGATGATGTGGCTTCACCAAAAGCAAGTATTAGCCAAAACATGTCCACGTGGCGAATCTGTAGCCCTCCGCTTTGACTTTTAATATATATAAATTTATAAAATAAAATTATTATTTTAGTTGTTTTACTTTAATTTATACAAAGTCCAAAAATAAAATTATTTTAATATTTTTTTTAAATAGTAGGACTCACTTATCATACCTACAGTAAATATCAAATTACTTTTTTCTACCCCGTTCTCTCATTCTCATTCAACTATCTACACTAATAACACAATACCTTATCAATTACCCCCTTTGTCCCAGAGTATATATCCTCCTTTCTTTTACAGTACGGATCTCGCCCGGGTTCTTTATTTCTGCTATCGAATACTCCCTCCGTCCCATTGAGAGTGAGACTAGAGGGGTGGGCACGATATTTAAGATAAAGTGATATATATGTGGTAGAAAATGAAGAGAGAGAATGAGTGGGGTAAATAGTGGTGTTGGTTGAATAAAATGAGTGGTGGAAAATGAAGAGAGAGAATGAGTGGGGTTAAATAGTGGGGAATGATGAATATAAGTATATTAAAACATTTCAATTTTGGGTAGTCTCACTTTAAGTGGGACAGCCCAAAAAGGAAAGAAGTCTCACTTCTAGTGGGACGGAGGGAGTATGCTTTTAGGGAGGAGACAAGAGCCTTGTAGCTTTGAAGTCCGAGAAGCATGGCATAATTGCACACCTACTCTCGGTGCGAGAGCTTATCTTTCAACCGCTACAAAAGAAGAACTTTCTTTGTCTAGCCAACTGGGCAGGAGATGAAAGAGATCCAAAGATCCTACTTTCATTATTCCAATACCCATATGAATACCTTGGGTATATACCTGCTTGTACAGAGACAAGGTCCCAGAGTAAATGTCTATTTCCAAAAATGGCAAAGAATCTTTACTATTCATCTCACTCATTCTCTCGCCCACTTACTTTTATACTCACAACAACAATCAACTTATTATTCTAACCCGACCTTCTCTCTCCTACCTCACTTTTCATACTCACAAGTCACAACACTTACATCACTCCCATAATTTTTTAATCTATGTGCAAATAGAATGGTGAACATATATTTTGGAACGGAGTGAGTATTTTGTAGTTTTGTGTCAAACATATTTTTATAAATTAAGAGATAATTGCATAAAAAACCTTGTAAACGTTTAGCCATTGCAATTTAAACCTCCAACATAAATAAATAGCATAAAAACCTTGTACATAGATTCTTGTTACAATTTGATCCTTCTTCCAGTTAACTAGTTAAACATAGTTTCAAAACATGCACTATCACCCCTCATAACTTATCCAATTTCTTGTATTTCTCTAAAGCTCATTTTTTAAGGATTTCTTAGTCTTTGACCAAACTAATAAAATATAATTCACATAAATAATAAATAAAATATATGTGTTTATTTTAACATCATATGTGTTACCATGGATTGCAAATTTTATTTACTCTAAAATATTTTATTAAAAAAAATACTGTATGACAATCTAATAATTTATTGTTAACATAATTTTTAAAAGAATTGCATGAATTTTGATGGATTTGAAATACATAATATACAAGAATTTACTTATTTCTCATGAATTTAATTTGACTTTAAGTTAATATTATCATAAATATTTTATAAAATAAAATCATTTTTGGAAAGTCATTATTTAAAATACTCCTTTTGTCTTAAAACTATAAATTTAATTTTTAGTGGTAAAATATTTTAATAAAATTTTAAAACTTATTAGTGGTACATCTTTAAAAATATTATTTACAATAAATTTTATAACTCCATTAAAAAAATATCTTCTCTACAATTTTCGTAAAATCTTTATCAAATTAATCACTAAAAAAGTGGGACTATCATTCTGAGATATAGAGTATTTGTTATACCTGCTTATAATTATTTTAAAAGTGGTTTTAAGAATGTACAAACAAATAAAATTTTGTTCTTAACAAAATAATTTAAGAAATATGTGAAAATTATTACAAAATTCTACATAACATTATTTTTACTATTTATATTATTTATGTTTTTATCTACATATTTTCTAAATTATTTAACACAAATATGTAACTCATTAAACTAATTTGTATATGAAAATGATTTAGGAAATAGGTTAAAATATGTAATCTATGTTAGCATATGTGATGTTAAAATTAACACACCGCATTTCAGTTAAGTATTCATATGAATTATATTTTTTGTTTGGTAAATTATTAATAAATTCTAAAACAAACTGACTTTTTAAGAAATATATAAATTTTGATAAGTTATAGCGGTGAAAGTGCATTTTTTAAAAGTATATTTAATAAATTAACTGGAAGAAAGTTTGAATTGCAACAAGAATATATGCACAAGATTTTTTATGCAATTTATTTATATTGGAGGTTTAAATTACAATAGAAAAACTTGTACAAGATTTTTTTTATGCAATTATCTCTAAATTTAAAGACGGAGAAAAGCATTTAGGTCCCAAGTGCGTGTCTGATTCTTTGAAGGGGGTCTAAATGGGCCGACACAGTCCATAGATGCTCACGTGAAGTGGCCAGTCCGTGGGCCCACTTACAAATAAAACTGCTTTATGTCCAATCAAAATTAATTATTTTGACTGAACTTGACTTAAAAGAGAGGAGAGAGAGAGAGAGAGTAGCAGTGGGATTTTCTCGTACGAGTTTGTCTTTAGCCAATTTTTTTCGGATTGCCAGACCCATTATTTGGTTCAAGTGCGTGTGGATTTTCGCATGGGGCTAATTATACTCCCTCCGTCCCATTTGAAGCTTCACCTTTTACTCAAATGGGTGTCCCGTTGAAAGCTTCATCATTTCCTAAAATGGTAAAAAATGTAGGCTCCACTTATCATACCCACTCACTTCTTCCTCTCACATACTTAAATTATGGGGCCCACTTGTCATACACACTTTCCCCTCTCACATATTTAAATTGTAGGCCCCACTTGTCATACCCACTAACTTCTTCCGTCTCACAACCCTTCTTACACTCATCACTTTTCTTAATTTATGTGTCATCACCAAAATGGTGAAGATTCAAATGGGATGGAGGGAGTAGATGTTTTTAAATTAAACACCTAATTCTTTCTAAAACATAATTTCACTACTTAAGTATTATTTATCTTCTCAATTATCAAAAATATAATTTCACAACAAAATTATACTCCCCCATCTCATAATTATGTGCACAAAATAAGTTGTGCACGGGAATTAAGGAATGAATAGTAGTGGGTGTTGGAACAATTTTAATCCCTGAATGCCACACTCACTTTAGAATAGGATTGAGGAAGAGATGAAGCGGAAGCATTAAGAACAAATACCTGTTGAATCCATTATGAAGTAGGGAGAAATGAAGAAGAAGAAGAAGATGTAGGAGAATGATCTTCTAAATGATGAATGTCTTTCCTCTTTTACTTCTTTAACACTTAATGAAGATTTATGGAGAGAGTACTAATGAAAAATGGAGTAGTCTTAAGGGTTGATGGAATGCCCTTTATATAGTAGACTTGGTGACATTTCATTTAGGGACCACACCCTTTCAAGATTTATGATAATAAATTACCCTTTTGCCCATCACAATTAGGTAATATATATCCAGGAATTCTACACATTTTATTATTAATTATACTTTATAATTTAATATTATAATCATAACTTTATGAATGGAAGTCTAAATGACTTGTGTTGCAAGTCATGTCCTTACAATCTCCCACTTGGGTTGCAAAACAAAGTCCTTCCTTTAATTTATGATCATAACATAAATGACAACCCTTATGTGCGCACTTTATTGTCATTTATAACAATCTCGTCCATTAGCCATACAAGTATAGGACTAAAGGGGCAGTCGTTGTAATTGATTCGCAACTAAACCCACAATAATCACGTATACAAATCCAACTAAATGACATAGATCAAAAGTATAGATGTGTAGCATTGAATCATAATGAATATATACATATTCTTCCAACTAGTCCAACTTAACCAAATGAGATCAAAACTTTAAATAATAGAACAACTAATGAAAGAACAACACAAACTCCCACTATACTAAATGTTATCAAAAGTTGTTACACCCATATGAGCAACATGCTCGTGAAACACTGAAGATGATAACTTTTTCATAAATGGATCCTTTAAATAGAGTTTGTTTCTATAAGTTGTATCCCTTTCGTTCATTTTGTACTCTTTTCTTTATAACAAGATAATTAATGTCTAAATCCATAAACTCTTGTTAGAGTACAGAACTGCTACCTGATAGTCATTTCTTAATTGGTCTTTCGACACTTGTTTTGACAAATTACAGTCCATTAAAACATATGCAGCCATATATTTAACTAATGTCGGAATACCTAATGATCTCAAGATGATCCGACTTTAAAACATAGGCATGTAGTTCTTTAGTGGTTTTGTAAATACTTCTATCATTCTTTTGGCTGCTACTTAATGTTCTTTCCGGATTGCTTTGGTATTGACAAAGCATCCCAACATTAAATGTAAGATTTACGTATACATTAAGCTTCCTACTGCTGGTGCAAAGAGGGAATTTTCCATATACTTGGATTCAAAATTTTCCTTTAGGACACTGTTTGAGACTAAGAATGTCTCTTTTAAAATTAGGGGTGTCATGTGGTTTACAGTTTTGCATGCTAAACCTTTTGTAATACCTTTCCATATGGCCTTTTGTGATAATCCTAAAACATATCGTGAGCGATCACGGTGAATTTGGATTCTTAATACAAAGATGCCTTACCAAGATCTTTTATTTCAGATAAGAAATTTCTCAGTTTCCTTAATAAGGTTTATATCATCACTAGCAAGCAAAATATCATCCACATATAAGACCAAAATTATAAATTTACTCCCACTGAACTTATGGTATACTTAATATTTACCAAGATTCATTTCAAAACTTAATGAAAGAATGACTTGGTTAAATTCTAAATACCATTAATGAGAATTTTTACTTAAGTTCATAAATGAATTTCTCCATATAAATAGTTTCCTTAATGTCTCCATTAAGAAAATTTTCTCTAATATCCATTTAATGAAGCTTAAGATCAAAGGTGCTATTAGTGCCATAATGATCCTAAGGAGCTTTTAGAAGATACCGGAAAAGTGTTTCTTTCTTTGTAATCAATACCTTTCTTATGAGTTAAAATCTTTAGCAACTGGATGGGCTTCATATCTTTCAACATTACTTTGTGAATCCTTTTAGGTCTTAGAGACCCATTTATAGGTTTCACATCTTTATGTAATGAAATAAGATCCCAAACGTTGTTATCTTTCAAAAGATTGTAACTCTTTATTAATGGCATTAATCTTCTTATGAGAATTAGGACTATTGATGGTTTTATGGAAGATAAATAGATTATCTCCCACTATACCTAAGTGTCCCTTATTCTCGACAAGATACACTTAATGAATATCCGGAATTGCATTCCTTCTTACTCTATTTGATCTCTATAAGGGCACCGGTTCTTACTAATTTTGAGGTTGTTGAATTTCCTTATAGGGAAATCATATTTATTTTGAATTATATGTTCTTCTTGAATGTCAAGTTCAAAACTTGATATCCAATTGGAACTATGGGAAGTGGTATATAAATAGATTCCATATAAATGAATTCCTCTTCCTTTTCAAATTCAAAATATTACTCCAAATTCTCCCACTAAATTCAACATCCTTAAAAGAACCTAGCATTTCTCGTTTTTCAAAACGTTCTAACTTTCGGGTTGGAAAATTTATATATCCCCTAGTTTTCTCGGCTTACCCCATGAATAACTACTAATAATCTTACGTCTAACTTTCCCTTAGTAGACTTATAAAGTCTATCCATATGCTAGACAACCCCATAAATGAATATGGTTTAAGGATGAATAAGGAACGCATCCTTAAAATATTTAAGGGTTTATATTAGTAGCCTTAGAGGGAGCTTTAATGAGAATAAAGGTTGCGGTTTTAGCGTATCGTCCATAATGAGTGAGGTAAGAGAAGTATAAAACATACTTATTACCATATCCTTAAGGATTGCAATATGTCTCTATTACAATATTCATGCTAGGCGTACCCGGCTCAATGTAGAGAGAGATAATCCCACACTCTTTCAAAATAGCGAGTAAAAAGGACCTAGACGTTGTTCCTTTTAACAATCATTCCAAAGATGTATACACCATCATGAATGACCCTAATGTTCTTGATAGTCTTCAAAGTTGATTTCCAACTTTGTCTTTATAAGACTTTTACAACGTCCAAACTCAATATTTTATGAAGCAAATAAATGTATTCAAACTAAGAGTTTAATCATTTTGAACATAATAACTATTGTTGACCTTTTCCATGAAGGAATAATTAATGGCCTACAAATATCCGAATGCATTAGTTCATTGAGACACTTGATGCTCTCGAGAATACTACAATGTTTATAAATTTACTTTAAGGCATTTAATGCAAAAGTATTTTCCAATTTATCAAGTTTGTTTAAGATATCCTTTAACATAAGCTTATCAGTTTCCTTTCGAAAATATGACCCAAACGCTTATGCCTTCATAAAATATAAACTTTACTTGATAACTTTTGCTTTTACCACTTTGGTGTCATTATTTATGGAATTTATATATTGTGTAAATAATGTCAAGTAATTAAAGATTACCTGACTATGTACTAGTACCATCAACCTTGGAATAAAATAAAATCACATTTATTAAAATGAACAAAACAACCTTCTTTATTCAAAATTGTGATATATATCAAATTCCGTCCAAATGACGATACATTAAATGTAGTATTTATACAAATAATACTAAGTACTTTTAACAATATCCTATAAGATTCCGATGCCTTTTCTTTCAACCAGATCCCAGCTTCCATATAGATGATTCTTCATCTTCTCCAGGATTTCGGTATTTCAGGCAACCCTACATAGACATTCATTATGTGAGTTGTTGTAACAGAATTCAACCACTATGTATATGTAGGAAATGAAACCAAATTAGCCTTTATCACAAACAATACCAAATGACATACCTTTCTTAGCACGCCAAGCGTGATACTTAGGGCAGTCGTACTTCATGTGAGTGAGGTCCTTGCAAAAGAAGCATTCTTCATGATCATTAGATGATCTCTTACGCTTCTTATTTCTTGCAACCGCAATTTTCTTCCCTCTTCTTTTTGTCCCATGAGAAGAGGTAGATGCCAAACATCCCTCAATCATATCAAGGAATGTTTTAGCATCAACGTCCTTGGAGATACCGGTCAAAATGGTCTCCGGGACAACTATATTCATGATCATTAGGCTCACACGGTTGGAGCGTTTCCACTTCTCCTCATTTAAGCAATCTTCTTGAGTGCTTTCACTAGAGAGAGGAAGAGGAAACGGTTCCCTTAATGCGTGATCTATGTCCATATAGCCTAAGATCATCATTAGTTTATTTTTCCAAGTTTTAAAATTAGTCCCGTTTAGCATCGGAATTGAACTCATAGCAGTGATTACGGACGAAGCAATAAGTAAATCTGTTGGGTTTTGAGAACAAAAAAGAAATGAAAACAAAAACATGAATAAGAAACTACAAATGAAAAATGATTAATTATATCAACGAAATCCATCAATAAGACAATCAACATGACATCAAAACTAATCTTTGGATTGCGAGTTAACTCATAAATGATTGCCTTAGGTAACAAGCAATTTGAACTTACATTTTAATAAATACTTAATCTTCCTTTGGGCCGACATAAGTACCTAAGAAAATATCCTAATGTTCATTTTATTTGTTACCACATGAATGCCTAAGTTTAGTCAAATGTCAAGATCTTCTTTGGAAAATTCAAGTCATTCACATATTAACTTAAACATTCAACACTTTAATAATTTTGCATTTAAATAACGTTAATCACTTGGGTGATAATATTATTTAAACAATGAATAAAATTATTTAAGCATATAATTAATCAGGGCTTTAAGGTTTGAAAAAATGTATGTTTTGTTCAAGAGGAAAACAAAATTGTGCAAAATTCAATTCTGATGAACAGTAGCTGCACGGTCGAGCATAGAAAGCTGCACGACCGTGCAACAATTTACAGAAATGCATGTTCTCGCGGCACACTTTGCACGACCGTGCTAAAAAATGATGCACGACCGTGCCAAAATTATCAGACAAAGCATGTTCTCACGGTACAATGAGCACGGCCGTGCCAAACAAAGGACACGACCGTGCCAAACGAACCGATCCGACCGGTTCAAACAAGACACCCGTCCGGACCAGCACTATTCATACGCACCGGTTCAAGGTAATTGAGGCGCACGGCCGTGCCAAACAAAAGAGCACGACCGTGCCAAACAATCTGCACTTCTGAATTTTTGTCTAAATTTTCCTCAAAATCAAATGAATTGCAAGTAGATCCGCATGGTATGTACTTAAAACATAAAACCATGTTATTTAGGATAATCTTGCCTTTTAAAATTAATGGAATCAAGTGAGTAGATCCACATGGTATGCACAAAAAAAAAAAAAAAAAACACATAAACCATGTTATGAAGGGATAGTCTCACTTGAACCTTTTAATGAACAAAACTTTCAAACCATTTTTCTTAATTTTAGATGAAGATCATCAGTACTTTATAAGAGTCCCTAATCAACATCAAAACCTTATGATTCAACAGGGAAAATGAATCAAAGTGAAAGCACAAACTTTCCTAAAAAGAACTCAAACTTAAACCAAAGATGAGCGGGGCTCTGATACCAATTGTTGGAACAATTTTAATCCCTGAATGCCACACTCACTTTAGAATAGGATTGAGGAAGAGATGAAGCGGAAGCATTAAGAACAAATACCTGTTGAATCCATTATGAAGTAGGGAGAAATGAAGAAGAAGAAGATGTAGGAGAATGATCTTCTAAATGATGAATGTCTTTCCTCTTTTACTTCTTTAACACTTAATGAAGATTTATGGAGAGAGTACTAATGAAAAATGGAGTAGTCTTAAGGGTTGATGGAATGCCCTTTATATAGTAGACTTGGTGACATTTCATTTAGGGACCACACCCTTTCAAGATTTATGATAATAAATTACCCTTTTGCCCATCACAATTAGGTAATATATATCCAGGAATTCTACACATTTTATTATCAATTATACTTTATAATTTAATATTATAATCATAACTTTATGAATGGAAGTTTAAATGACTTGTGTTGCAAGCCATGTCCTTACAGTGGGTAGTTATTATGAATGATTCTGGATCCAAGGTGGATATCTGGGAAATCTTGCTCAGCTTGATAAAAGAAGAACGCATATAAAGTCTGAAGTTCCAACCCAAAACCAATTGGCAATGAGAGGAGTAGCCCAGGATCATTATCTAGTCAATGCATGGCTAGTTAATTCCCGATTTGGGATAATTGTCTCTAACACGTCCCCTCATGTGTAGCCGTGCTTTGCCAAGGCTTACAACGTGGACCAACCAGGTGGCGCGGACCAACATCGTGGGCCGTTTGGACGTGTAACGGGCCAGCTCTAATAGTGTCTTTCAATAAAAAATTACTACCTCTGTCTCTTTTTAATTTACAAAAATTAGTCTTAGCACAAGAATTAAGAAAATGATTAAGAAAATAATGGATTGTGAGTGTAGATTGTTGATTAGAAGAGAAAAAGTTGGATAGAAAATACTCCATCCATCCCAGCACAAGTGAGACTTCTTTCCCTTTTAGGACGTCCCACTAAAAGTGAGACTGTCCAAAATGGAAATGTTTCAACCCCACTCATTTTTTTCTCTTCATTTTCCACCACTCAATTTATTCAATCAACACTACTATTTACCTCACTCATTCTGTAACGCCCATCCTTATTCTTGTTAAATATTTGACTTGCTTTTTAAATTCTTAAACTTGCATATTATGTGCTAGTTTTACTTGGGTTAATTTCTTAACTGCTTTAGAATATTAAGGTGGTTAAATGTCTAGTTTTGACTTTTGGGTCATTTGTGAAAATATGACTTTAGGGGCCTTTTTGTTAAAAGTGAAACTTGAGGGGCCTAGTTGTCATTTCCCGAAAGTTGTTAAGTATATCTTGGTTGGTTTGCCTGAGAAAGCATTCTTCCCCAATTTCTTAGTACGTTTCTCTCTGAAGAAAGTTAGGGTTAGAGTTTTACCCTATTCTCGACTCCTCAAGTTTAATTAACCCCCTGTTCTCAATTCCGATCCCGGATAAATATTCGTGGCGTTGAATAGAGCGTTTCCCGCCGAACAGAAATAAGTTTGGTTGAACTTGATTTCGGACTAAGTAAGTAATTAGCTCCCCCTTGCTTGTAATAACATGCATATATGTTATTCCTGATACTTGTGCTTGTCAATTTCGTGTTTGGGATGATTTTTGTGATATTTGTAATTTTGGGACAAGGGGAGTATAAATCTACTGTGTAAAATGATGAAAGAAAATTGAAAGAAATGGTTTGAGCATGTTAATGCACTCCTGGAATGTTAATATGCTAATAGAAAGTTACTCCTACATTTGGGACGGAGAATTATTCAACCTGGGAATGAAATGTGCTTTGGCTGGAAATAGTACCAAGCGCCCGCTTGGTTAGGTTTTGAGCGCCCGCTCGCCCTAGTATGCGACCGCAGAAAATTCCTTGGGCGACCGCACATCTTTCTAGAAGGTTTTTCAAAGGATTCACCTGCTAGTGAGCGGCCGCCCGGTTAAGTCAGCGCCCTCCCGGTTACCCTGAAAACTAAAAAGCTTGTTTAAAGTTTGATTAAGCTAGACTTAACCCCAATTGAGGTATATAGCCTTAGTATAAGATGTCCTAATAAGTGTTGTGACACCTTAGGGGCATCAGAACTTGGTCTTGAACATGAATACTCATTGAATTAAAATGAGAACTTAGTCTTGAACATGAACACTTATAGTACTCAAATGAGAACTTAAGTATAAGAGTAACAACTCTTCTTTATGTCTTGAAAGTGCTATAAACAAGCACTAATGTGTCATGCTTGTCTTGAAATCAATGTTTGTGCACATTTGGGGCATTAGAACAAAGTCTTGGACTTGAACATCCAAAGTATAGGATGATGAACTTGAAGTATAAAATGTATAATTCTTATACATGCTTGAATGTCCAAAGATTGGAATGATAACTCGAGTATAAGACAATAAAATCTTGTACATGACTTGAACATCCATAGAAGTGGATTGAGAACTTGAATATAAGATGATAAAATCTTGTACATGACTTGAATATCCATAGAAGTGGATTGAGAACTTGAATATAAGATGATAAAATCTTGTACATGACTTGACACCAATACATGTGTATGATAATGAACTAGGAAGTGCTATGAAGAACCACTAACGTGTATGAGACATGTTCTTGATGTGTATGTGCAATTATTGCATATAGCTAATTGATAATAATGTGACTTCTTGATTACTTGAAGCATGATTCTTGGTGAGCTAGTCCACTACTTTTGGATTAGTTCTACTCTCGTAGTTCAAGTAAATACCTAATTGTGCATTCTTGTGTGAGTCCAACTGGTCTTTGCTTGTTCGGAGGTATATAGGCTCACGCTTATCATGAGGCTGGGGCCAAAGTGATAATCGGGGATCTATGTATCTGCGTTTGACCCCTTACTACAGGCCATAGTAAGGGCATAGCTTCCTTTATTAGAGCAATACGCCTGATATAAGTGAATGCTAAACTCGTGAACACCTCGTGAATCTTGATCTTGGGAATGACACTGGTTACCGGGTCTTCTTATATACCCTGCATAAGCAGTTTCTTGATATTGATCGTGATTGTCAAAAGTAAGACAATCTATGACAACAATAGTATTCTTGGGAGGGATAAGGAAGGATGCAATATCCTTTATAACGTGCTAGCTTAGCCTTATGTGCTACTTGATGAGTGGCTTAGCCTCTCATATACTTGTTACTTGATGATACTTGATACATGATTACTTGAGTATCTACTTGAATTGCATGATAACATGTCATGTAGTTGCATCTAATAGCTTGCTGAGATTTATCTCACCCCGTTCCTTGTTTAATTGTTTTCCTTAGATCAAAGGAAGGCTAGTGATAGTGCGAAGTGAGGCTCGACATAGCTGGGAGCTTACTACGCAGGTGGTTATTCTTTTGGGGATCATGGACCTTTTACATTTTGGTGAGGAAGATGTATTATGGGTTATGTAACTCCTTATTTTGGGGTAGACAGTCTTGTATAGTACTTGTTGTCTCTAGACATCTTGTAATGCCAGCATATGTGCTAGGCATATTTCCGTTGTGTATAATCATGTTTGGTTTAAATATCATGTCAGTTTGTTATAAACAGTTGTCATCCAGTTTCTTGTTAGTTTCTTGATTCTTGTTATTCATGCGCACCAGGTTTGAGGTTCTATTAGGGGATCCCGGGACCTGGGGGCGTGTCAGTTGGTATCAGAGCTACCCTGGTTTAGCTACCCTGTTTAGCTACCTTGGTTTGCTCTAAGTCTGGATAGGGTCTATGGCCTATGTATGGGTTAGTCTTGGGGTGTTATTAACGCCGAGTGTTTACCTATATGTACAATGAGTTCTGAAGGTACAAGTGGTAGTAATCAGCTGAGATCTGTAACTCCTCAAGAAGAGCTGGCTGATAATATGGACTGGGATTATCCTAATCGACTTACAAGGTTCTTGAAGTTGAAACCTCGTAGCTTTGACGGGGAATTTGATGCTAAGAAGGCAGAAGAGTGTTTTGAAAGTATAGAAAAGATCTTTACAGCCTTGAGATGTGCAGGAGGTGATAAGGTAACATTTGCAACCTTTAAACTTGAGAAAGCTGCTGAACATTGGTGGCAAGTTCTGAATAAAAGCTGGGAACTGGAAGGGGTACCACAGACTTGGGAGAATTTTCTGAAAGCATTCAAGTTACAGTTTATTCCAGCAGTGGTTCAAGACAGAAAAGAGATGGAATTTCTTAATCTGGAACAGGGAAGCTTGACAGTGGGGCAATACTCAACCAAGTTCACAGAATTGGCTAGGTATTGTGATCACTTAGTTCCAAATGAAACAAAGAAGGCACAGAGGTTTGTGAAGGGGTTGAAGACCGAGTACAGGAAGAAACTTCTTTCTCTACAGCTTACTAGTTACCAACAAGCAGTGGAGAGGGCTTATGGGATTGAGAAGGACATTGAAGAACATAAGGTAAAGCAGGGAACAATCATAACAGGTCGTGTTTCAGAGAAAGCACAGGGATCTGGTTCTAAGGGTGGTAAATCTAGCCGCCAAGATCGTTGATTTCGACAACCATCTGAAAGTAAAGGTAGTGTATCAACTGGTTCTAAGACAACAGTCCAAGGTCCCAGGAAGGTGTGTGGTTATTGCTTGAAAGAAGGCCATTCTGAAGACAAGTGTTGGCTAAAGCAAGGAAAATGTTTATCTTGTGGTGAAACATGACACTTTATCAAGAATTGTCCTAAAGGCAAGGGAAGTTAAGTTGGGGGTACGAGTCAACAGGCCTCAGGTACTAAGAGAGATAGTGGGGGTCGACCTAAAGTTCAGGGTCGAGTGTTTGCTCTAGATCAGCAGGGTGTAGCTGAGTCTTCTGCGGTCATAGGAGGTACTATATTACTTTCTAGTACGAAAGCGCGAGTCCTGATAGATCCAGGCTCATCTCATTCTTGTGTGGCATCTCATTTTGTGTTGCATTTGCATGTTCTTCCTGATTCTATACCTTATGTGCTAGAAGTATCTTCCCCTATAGGAGATTGCATGTTTGCTTCTGAGGTTTACAAGAAATGTGAGGTTCTTGTGGGTGATCATGCCCTTCTTGCTGACCTAGTCGTGTTACCTATAAGGTACTTTGACGTGATTCTTGGCATGGATTGGCTTTATGTGCATCACACATCTGTTCATTGTCATAGAAAAGTAGTAACTTTTTCTATACCTGGTTTGCCTGATTTTACCTTTGAAGGTGATAGGCCTATGTGTGATATACGTGTTATTTCTGCTTTAAAAGCTAGAAAACTTTTATCTTGTGGTTGTTCCGGGTATCTCGCATGTGTTCTTGACAAGAGTTTATCTGTTCCCAAGATGGAAGATATTCCTGTTGTGTCTGAATTTTCAGATGTATTCTCTTCTGAGTATAGCATGCCACCTGATCGAGAGCTTGAGTTCTATATTGAGTTATTACCAGGTACATCACCAATCTCTAAAGCACCTTATAGAATGGCTCTAGCTGAGTTGAAAGAGTTAAAAACACAGCTTGAGGAATTACTTGATAGGGGCTTCATCAGGCCTAGTGTATCACCGTGGGGTGCACCAGTGTTATTTGTCAGAAAGAAAGATGGGACTCTGCGATTATGTATTAATTACAGAGAGCTTAATCAGGTAACTATTAAGAACAAATATCCGTTACCTCATATTGATGACTTGTTTGATCAACTTCAGGGTTCAGTAGTGTACTCGAAGCTTGACTTGAGAAGTGGTTATCATCAGTTGAAAATCAGATCTGAGGATAAACCAAAGACAGCTTTCCGTACCAGGTATGGGCATTATGAGTTTATTGTTATGCCATTCGGTTTGACAAATGCTCCAGCTGTATTTATGGATTTGATGAACCGTATCTTCAAACCATATCTTGATTGTTTCGTAGTGGTATTCATTGATGATATCCTTGTGTATTCTAAATCACGGGCTGAGCATGAACAACATCTCAGAGTGGTATTGCAAGTTCTTCGTGAGAAACAATTATTTGCAAAATTCAGCAAATGTGCTTTCTGGTTAGAAAAGGTTTCATTCTTGGGACATGTCGTGTCTGCTACTGGTATTGCAGTAGATCCTTCCAGAGTTGAAGCAGTTGTAAACTGGAAGAGGCCAACTACAGTGACAGAGATCCGTAGTTTCTTGGGCTTGGCTAGTTATTATCGGAGATTCATTGAGGGATTCTCCAAGATTGCTACTCCATTGACTAATATAACTCGGAAAGCTATTTCTTTTGAGTGGAGTGACAAGTGTGAAGCAAGTTTTCAAGAGTTGAAAAGGCGCTTAACGACAGCTCCAGTCTTGGCTTTGCCTAATGGTTATGAGAATTTCATGGTTTATACTGATGCTTCTAAAGAAGGATTGGGTTGTGTTTTAATGCAAGATGGCAAGGTAATAGCTTACGCTTCTCGAAAATTATCTCCTTATGAAAAGAATTATCCTACTCATGATTTAGAGTTGGCTGCGATTATTTTTGCTTTACATAAATGGAGGCATTACTTGTATGGAGCAAAATTTGAAGTCTTCACCGATCATAAGAGCTTGAAGTACTTGTTTTCTCAAAAAGAGCTTAACATGAGACAACGTAGATGGATGGGGAAATTGAAGGATTGTAACGCCCGTCCTAATTCCTGTTAAATTCTTGACTTGCATAATTATATGCTATTTTAATTGAGTTAATTATTTAACTAATTGAGCAAGTTTAAGTCCTAAGTGTTCAAAGTTGAAACATTAGGGTCATTTATGAAAATTAAAATTTAGGGGCTAAAATGCTCAAATTAAAACTTGAAGGGTCTTTTTGTCAAAGTTGAAACTTGAGGGTCTTAATTGCAATTTCTTGAAAGTTGTAAGGAAAAAACTTGGTTTGCTTCTTCTCTGATTCATTTCTCCCCCAATTCTCTCGTTCTTCCTCTGTCTCGTAAAGAAAGTTAGGTTTTACCTTATTCTCGACTCCTCTCGCTTAATTATGCCTCTGTTCGAAAATCCGACTTCGCATAAATGATCAGGGTGGTGAGTAGAGCATTTCCTGCTGAACAGAAATTAGTTTGGGAGAACTTGATTTCGGACTAGGTAAGTCACTAGCTCTCCCTTGCTTGTAATAACATGCCTATGTGTTATTCTTGATACTTGTACTTATTAATTTCGTGATTTGATTGAATTTTGTGATACTTGTAAATTTGGGACGAAGGGAGTATTCGTATGAATTACAAGAATGAATAGCCTTGAAAGTGTCTTGGGAATGTTGAAAAAGTATACTCCTATTCGTGAGACGGTGAAATATTAACTTGATTAAATATTTATACAAGTATATTAGAAAAATTATATTTATACTTATGGGACGGTGAAATAAATAAAATTATCCTTAAATGAGTATATTAGTATGTTAGAAAATTATACTTATACTTTTGGGACGGTGAAATATTTAAATGGAATAAAAGAAAATTATCCTATTATTTGTGGGACGGTAAAAAAAATGTTTTGAACTTGTTTGTATGTCCTGGGTATTGCCTAAGTATTAGTAAAAGTATACTCCTACTTGTGGGATGGGTGAATTTGAGCTTGTTAAATGAATGGATGAAAATTTGGTTTTCTAGCTTGCTGGGGAGTTCTTGGCCCAATTTGGTTCTGGGCGACCGCCCAGAGGGGCCATGGGCGACCGCCCAAAACTACTGAAAGAGGGGTTCCAAAAGTCTAGTCTGGGCGACCGCCTAGGTGGGGAGTGGGCGACCGCCCAAGTCCCATGTTTCACAAATGTGGTTTAAACTCAAATGAAATGAAACCTTACCCCTCCTAAGGCATAGAACTTTAGTATAAAATGTCCTAGCAAGTGTATATGTACCTTTTGGGGCATTAGAACTTGGTCTTGAACATGAGTACTCATAGAATTAAAATAAGAACTGGAGTATAAGAGTAAGAACTCTTTTATATGTCTTGAAAGTGCTAAGAACAAGCACTAATGTGTTATATGTGTCTTGAAACCAATGTTTGTGTACCTTAGGGGAACTAGAACAATGTCTTGAGCTTGAACATCCAAAGTATATGATTAAGAACATGTAAGTATGAGATGTATAACTCATCTACTTAGCTTGAACTTGAAGTATAAGACAATTAAATCTTGTACATGATTTGAATATCCAAAGATTGGAATAATAACTTGAGTATAAGATAATTAATTCTTGTACATGTCTTGAACATCCAAAGAATTGGATTGAGAACTTGAATGTCAGATGATAAAATCTTGTACATGACTTGAAACCAATACATGTGTATGGTAACGAACTTGAAAGTGCTATGAACAAGCACTAACGTGTTAGAACTATTCTTGGTGTGTATGTGCAAATCTTGCATATAGATACTTGATAGAATGTGGCTTCTTGACTACTTGATATATGGTATGAATAACCAAAGAATTGGAATGTGGAACTAGATAGAGAATGATCAATTCTAAAACATACTTGAATCTAATACGTGTGTACTGAAAGTGCTATGAACAAGCACTAATGTGCTAGTACTTGGTTTTAGTCGTGCATATACTCAATGAAGTATATAAAGTATAAAAAAGATATCTTGTTCTTGAGATGAGTTCCTAAAGAAAGAGGGACTAGTCTAATATGAAGATAATTCATAAAACAATGATAATAGAACACAATATGTGTTGGAAAATGTATTCGATGATTAGCGATAAATATACGCGAAATATGATTGTGACTAGGTACAATACGACCTATTCGACTACGTACTTAGAGTCTAAGATGTAGGGCTCTACTTGGAAGTAAGGGTATCGTGATAGACACATTAATGTGTTAAAGATCATATGAATATGTACGTGCAAATATGGCATATGACAAAGTGACATAGAATGACTTACCCTACTACTTGGTTGGGGTCTGTTATTAATAGACTCTAATTTGGCTTGATTGTGTTATGTGGACACATTATGTGCCATTGTTATACTGATTTGTATTTGCAAATATAGCATACGTGTACTTGTATTTGGTGAGCACATAATTACATGGTTCATGAAGAGCTAGTCCAATATTTTTGGACTTAGTTCTATACTCTTGTAGTTCAAGTAAGCATCTACTTGTGCATTCTTGTGTGAGTCCAGCTGGTCCTTGCTTGTTCGGAGGTATATAGGTTCACGCTTATCGCGAGGCTGGGGCTAAGTTGATAATCGGGGATCTATGTATCTGCGCTTGACCCCTTACTACAGGCCATAGTAAGGGCATAGCTTCCTTTATTAGAGCAATACGCCTGATAAAAGTGAATGCTAAAACTCGTGAACACCTCGTGAATCTTGTTCTTGTGAGTGACACTGGTTACCGGGTCCTTTTGTGTACTGCACAGCAGCAACTTGATTGATCGTGATTTGTCAACTGCAATAAGAAACGACAACAATGGTTTACTTGGGAGGAATAAGGTTGGGATATCCTTTGTAACGTGTTAGTTTAGCCTTATGTACTAGTTACTTGATGAGTTGGCTTAGCCTCTCATATACTTGTTACTTGATGACATCTTGAGCATGATTACTTGATAATCTTCTTGATTTGCATGATTACATGATAACATGTTATGTACTTATATCTAGTAACTTACTGAGATTTATCTCACCCCATTCCTTGTTTATTTGTTCCCCCGACTCAAAAATCAAATCGATTTTCGAAAAAATTGTGCATTACCCTCTTTGTTGTAACCCTTTCTAAAAAGGGCCTGAAAGGAAAGGCTGAAATCGAGGCGGTATGCTAATTCCATCTGCAAATCAGCCCTGCGATGCCTCACATCAACCGGAATACCAACTTCGAAAAGCAAATGGTAATACGTTGTGAGGCTCGACTTAGTAGGGGCCTACTTGGCAGGTTGTTCTTGTTTGGGGATTGTTATCCTTTCCAGTATTTGGTGAGGACGATCTTGTATCAGTTGTTTAGACTCAGTATATTGGGTAGACTTGTATAGTGTTCTTGTAATGCCAGCGTATGTGCTAGGCATGTTTTCCGCTGTGTACAACCATTTGGTTTAAATTTCTTGGTATAGAACTCGTTGTGAGTTATCTTAGCTCGTTCCTCTTGAGTATATATATGATGTCAGTTTGATATAAACAGATGTCATTCAGTTTTTCGTTTCTTGTTAGTCACGCGCACCAGGTTCGAGGTTCTATTAGGGAATCCCGGGACTTGGGGGCGTGTCAAGGATCATGATTGTACTATCCTTTATCATCCAGGAAAGGCAAATGTTGTGGCTGATGCCCTGAGCAGAAAAACTTATGTTTCTTGCTTGATGATTCATGAATGGAAGATGTTTGAAGGCTTGTGTGATTGAAGTCCTTGTGAATCGAGACATGGAGTTATCCTTGCAAATATAAAGGCTACTTCAGATTTACTCCAACAAATTAAAGAAGCTCAGGTAACTGATTCTGAATTGCAGAAAATTATTAGTGGAATGAATGAAGGAAAGCAACCAGATTTTTCTTTCAACAGTGATGGAATTCTTACCTTTCGAGACAGAGTTTGTATTCCAGTTGATCTTGAGATTAAAAAGAGAGTTCTTGAAGAGGCTCACAAAGCCAAGTATACTATTCATCCTGGAAGCACAAAAATGTACCAAGACTTGAAGAAACATTTCTGGTGGAACAACATGAAAAGAGAAATTGCTGAGTATGTGTCCAAATGTTTGACTTGTCAACAAGTAAAAGTGGAACATCAACGTCCAGCAGGTTTGTTGCAACCATTAGAAATTCCAGAGTGGAAATGGGAGCATATCACGATGGATTTTGTGACTGGTTTGCCACGTACCAGACGAGGCCATGATGTTGTTTGGGTTATAGTGGATAGACTGACCAAGTCAGCTCACTTCTTGTCTATTTCCATGGGATATTATGTCTCAGTTGGCATCTTTGTATGTTCAGGAGATTGTTCGACTCCATGGAGTTCCTGTGAGTATTGTATCTGACAGAGATCCTCGTTTTACTTCTCGATTTTGGCAAGCTCTTCAGGGTGCCATGGGTACTAAATTGAATTTCAGTACTGCTTTTCATCCTCAATCTGATGGGCAATCTGAGAGACTTATACAAATTCTCGAGGATATGTTACGTGCCTGTGTTGTTGATTTCAAAGGCAGTTGGGATACTCATCTTCCTTTGGCTGAGTTTGCTTATAACAACAGTTATCAATCTAACATTGAAATGGCTCCATATGAAGCTCTTTATGGTAGGAAATGTCGATCTCCTATATGCTGGGATGAAGTGGGAGAAGCTAGACTCTTGGGACCTGAAATGGTTCAACGGTCAGTTGAGAGTGTGAAATTAATCAGAGATAGATTACGCACAGCTCAGAGTAGACAAAAGAGTTATGAAAATCATCGAAGAAGGGATCTTGAATTCCAGGTAGATTATTTTGTATTCTTGAAAGTCTCTCCTCGTAGAGGTATAAAGAGATTTGGGAAGAAAGGAAAATTGACTCCTCGTTATATCGGGCCATTTGAAATTCTTGAAAGAGTTGGAAAATTGGCTTATAGAGTGGCATTGCCACCATCCTTATCTGGGATTCATGATGTGTTTCACGTGTCCATACTTCGCAAGTATATGGTGGATGAGTCGCATGTTCTTGAATATGAGGCTATTCCATTTCAGTCTGATTTGTCATATGAGGAACAACATGTTGAAATTCTTGACTGGAAAGAGCAAGTCGCGCACCAAAAGGATTCCTATTGTGAAGGTCCTTTGGAGAAATCATGAAATTGAAGAGGCTACTGGGGAAACCGAGAAAGAGATGCGAGATAAATACCCGAGCCTATTTGAAAACCTTGGTATGAAAAATTCGTGGGCGGATTTTCTTTAAGGTGGGGAGGATATAACGCCCATCCTTATTCTTGTTAAATATTTGACTTGCTTGTTAAATTCTTAAACTTGAGGGGCCTAGTTGTCATTTCCCAGAAGTTGTTAAGTATATCTTGGTTGGTTTGCCTGAGAAAGCATTCTTCCCCAATTTCTCAGTACGTTTCTCTCTGAAGAAAGTTAGGGTTAGAGTTTTACCCTATTCTCGACTCCTCAAGTTTAATTAACCCTCTGTTCTCAATTCTGATCCCGGATAAATATTCGTGGCGTTGAATAGAGCATTTCCTGCCGAACAGAAATAAGTTTGGTTGAACTTGATTTCGGACTAAGTAAGTTATTAGCTCCCCCTTGCTTGTAATAACATGCATATATGTTATTCCTGATACTTGTGCTTGTCAATTTCGTGTTTAGGATGATTTTTGTGATACTTGTAATTTTGGGACAAGGGGAGTATAAATCTACTGTGTAAAATGATGAAAGAAAATTGAAAGAAATGGTTTGAGCATGTTAATGCACTCCTGGAATGTTAATATGTTAATAGAAAGTTACTCCTACATTTGGGACGGAGAATTATTCAACCTGGGAATGAAATGTGCTTTGGCTGGAAATAGTACCAAGCGCCCGCTTGGTTAGGTTTTGAGCGCCCGCTCGCCCTAGTGTGCGACCGCACAAAATTCCTTGGGCGACCGCACATCTTTCTGGAAGATTTTTCAAAGGATTCACCTGCTAGTGAGCGGCCGCCCGGTTCAAAGTCAGCGCCCGCCCGGTTACCCTGAAAAATAAAAGGCTTGTTTAAAGTTTGATTAAGCTAGACTTAACCCCAATTGAGGTATATAGCCTTAGTATAAGATGTCCTAGTAAGTGTTGTGACACCTTAGGGGCATCAGAACTTGGTCTTAAACATGAATACTCATTGAATTAAAATGAGAACTTAGTCTTGAACATGAACACTTATAGTACTCAAATGAGAACTTAAGTATAAGAGTAACAACTCTTCTTTATGTCTTGAAAGTGCTATAAACAAGCACTAATGTGTCATGCTTGTATTGAAATCAATGTTTGTGCACCTTTGGGGCATTAGAACAAAGTCTTGGAATTGAACAGCCAAAGTATAGGATGATGAACTTGAAGTATAATATGTATAACTCTTAAACATGCTTGAATGTCCAAAGATTGGAATGATAACTCGAGTATAAGACAATAAAATCTTGTACATGACTTGAACATCCATAGAAGTGGATTGAGAACTTGAATATAAGATGATAAAATCTTGTACATGACTTGACACCAATACATGTGTATGATAATGAACTAGGAAGTGCTATGAACAAGCACTAACGTGTATGAGACATGTTCTTGATATGTATGTGCAATCATTGCATATAGCTACTTGATAATAATGTGACTTCTTGATTACTTGAAGCATGATTCTTGGTGAGCTAGTCCACTACTTTGGATTAGTTCTACTCTCGTAGTTCAAGTAAATACCTACTTGTGCATTCTTGTGTGAGTCCAGCTGGTCCTTACTTGTTCAGAGGTATATAGGTTCACGCTTATCATGAGACTGGGGCCAAAGTGATAATTTGGGATCTATGTATCTGCGCTTGACCCCTTACTACAGGCCATAGTAAGGGCATAGCTTCCTTTATTAGAGCAATACGCCTGATATAAGTGAATGCTAAACTCGTGAACACCTCGTGAATCTTGATCTTGGGAATGACACTGGTTATCGGGTCTTCTTATATACCCTGCATAAGCAGTTTCTTGATATTGATCGTGATTGTCAAAAGTAATACAAGCTACGACAACAATGGTATTCTTGGGAGGGATAAGGAAGGAAGCAATATCCTTTATAACGTGCTAGCTTAGCCTTATGTGCTACTTGATGAGTGTCTTAGCTTCTCATATACTTGTTACTTGATGATACTTGATACATGATTACTTGAGTATCTACTTGAATTGCATGATAACATGTCATGTAGTTGCATCTAATAGCTTACTGAGATTTATCTCACCCCGTTCCTTGTTTAATTGTTTTCCTTAGATCAAAGGAAGGCTAGTGATAGTGCGAAGTAGGCTCGACATAGCTGGGAGATTACTACACATGTGGTTATTCTTTTGGGGATCGTGGTCATTTTACATTTTGGTGAGGACGATGTATTATGGGTTATGTAACTCCTTATTTTGGGGTAGACAGTCTTGTATAGTACTTGTTGTCTCTAGACATCTTGTAATGCCAGCATATGTGCTAGGCATGTTTCCGCTGTGTATAATCATGTTTGGTTTAAATTTTCTTGTCTAGAACTCGTGGTGTGAGCTATCTTAGCTCCTTACTCTAGAGTATATATATCATGTCATTTTGTTATAAACAGTTGTCATCCAGTTTCTTGTTAGTTTCTTGATTCTTGTTATTCATGCGCACCAGGTTCGAGGTTCTATTTGGGGATCCCGGGACCTGGGGGCGTGTCACATTCTCTCTCTTCATTTTCCACCACACAATTTATCCAACTAAAACTACTATCTACTCTATTCATTCTCTCTCTTCTTTTTCAACCACACATTTACTAGTTTTCCTTAATTAGTGTGTAAACTCCTCTAGTCCTACTTGTGTTGGAACGGAAAGAGTAATAAACTACCCACATGTGACCACTTAAGGTGGTCGTGAAAATAGGACAAATGAGTGAAAATAAAAAAGCGAGAGTGGTCAAGGAAAATGGAGGAACTTGGTCGGTCAGCCAACCCAAGAAAAAACCCCTTATTAAATTAAATCATGATCATTAAACTACTTCATTAAGTAGCACAAAGTATGTAAGTTCTTTTTAATCAAACTAGACAATTTCATTTAGTCCTTTTCAATCAGACTAATTCCTGCTAAGTCCTTTTCAATCAAACAAAGCTAACTGCACCTGTTTCAATTAGATACAGCAACATTCATTCACAGTGTTCATAGGTACAAGAACACATAAAACAATTCAATCACTTTAGATACCCATTGAACAAACACATAACGATCGTCCATAAGGAGTGGCTCAGTGGTAGAGCCAAACTTCACAATGTGTGAGGTCCCAGGTTCGATCTCTTCCCATGCCTCCTAGGACATTATTATTATAAGGGGGTAAGTGGGGAACCACTATCGATACTCTTCAAAAAAGAAGAAAAAAAAAAACACATATCAAGGGTAAGATCATTCCAAAAGACGTTCATAACGTAGGAGTTCAAATACTACCGGCCACTTGGTAGCTACACTTTAGAAAGAAATATAAGGATTCTATTTCAACGGAGGAAACTCAAAATATACTAGGAACGTAATCCCTTACCTTGGCTTGCGTACTTCTCTTTGCAAAACCACGCGCACAAATCTACAATCATGCAAAATAATACTCTTAGACAAAAGTAACCACTATTTACTTCCGTCCCAAAATACTTTACTTTCGTTTGTTAACCAATGAGTTATTCTCTTTTAACTCTTTCTAGGGTTAACTATTCATTCTAGGGTTTCCTAACTACCCAATTAAATTTACCAAAATACCCCTAGGGTTTCACCACAATACCCCTAGGGTTTACCATCTTCAATTCCCGTTATTATATTCTAACACTCAATTACACACACTAGTCTCACCTTTCGCAACACACACCAAAACTCACACACACACACACAGCACACACGCACACACACTGCGCACCATACACACACAACACAGCGCACCACACAACACACACACGCACATGCACACAACCCATCATCTTCCTTCTTAAAACCCTAATCCACCAAACCCTAGTTGATCAGGATATTCTTAGGGTTTTAAATCATCGACTCTAACGATTAATATTATCAAAGATGGAGAAGAAAAGGTTTAAGGGTTCTAGATTTACCTTCGATGAACACCACCTTCTTCTTTCTCTCTCCTCTTCCCGAGCTCTCTATCTCTCTCTCGGTTTTTCCTCTCTATGCTCGCCTCTCTCTTCTTTCTGTGAGTTATTTTCTTTTCTTGTTGGACAAATAAAGAGGCTAGGGAAATCTAGAGATGTTTAAATAGTATAGGGTGTTCAACTCCTAACCCAAAAAAAATTCCTTCTCCGAATAAAATAAAGACTTGGGTTTTTACTTTGACCCAATAACTAAATCCAATACTTTCATTAATGACTCGGCCCAAATAATAATTTAAAGAGTCCAAAATAAAATAAAAGGGGAAAGGGGCCGGTTATTACACTCTTTCCTCATTAAAAGAGTTTGGTCCACCAAACTAAACGTACCTTAATCAGAAAAAAGGGCGGGATACGCTTCTTGCATCTCGCTCTCAAGCTCCCACGTGGCTTCTCTTTCCGTATGGTTGCTCCACTGCACTCTCACATAAGGAATCACTCGTTTCCTCAATATTTGATCCTTCCGATCTACAATCTTTACAGGTTCCTCATCGTAACTCAAATCAGCACGAACTCTGAGTTGTTTATACTCGATCACGTGACTTGGATCGGAAATGTACTTCCTTAATGTCGATACATGAAACACATTGTGCACTCCAGCTAGCATAGGTGGTAAAGATAACTTGTAAGCTACCATCCCCTGTACCACTTTTGGTGTACCATTGTGTACCACAAGTGATCCAATAACTATATCTTATTAAGATTGAGATAATTATAATATCACAAATGATGCATACCCGTCAGATCACTTGTGATACACAGATTGTGGTAAAGAAGATCTCATCTCCAAAAAACCAGGTTCCTCAAAGTTCTTCAACCACATGTCATTTTTTATTGGTTTGGACAAAAAAAAAAATCTCTTTGGATAAATACTAACATAGTAATAATTGTGTTTATTTTTATTAAAAAACAAAAACTAAAATCACTACGTTATTTAGTTTTTTTATCATTTATAAATGGGTTAATGACAATTTAGGACCTGAACTCCAGGGGATGCGTCTAAAAGGGGTCTGAGTTTTTTTTCCGCTAGATCAGGCCTCAATATCATAATTTTTCGGCAGTTAAAGGCTTTTTGACGGAAATAGTTAGAAAAGTCAGTTAAGTGCCATGTGCATGGCACGTGATCGACTAAATTGATGGATTTGTAATGAAAATTTATCAAAAAGGGTCAAACTGTAAATTTTAAAATTTGAAGGTTAAATCCAAAACAAAACAAAACCCTACCCCTCCTCTCCCCCTTTAACGCGTCTTCTTCCTCTCTCTCATTCATTCCAACGCATCTTCTTCCTCTCCTCTCTCCGGCGAAATTTTCCCCTCCCCTCCTCTCCTCCGGCGTCCCCTACCCTTACTCCGGCGTCCCCTACCCTTACTCCGGCGATGATATGTGGTGTTCGCTTTCTCGCCGGAATGTCGTCGGCGAATGACGGCGGTGAAAGGGGACTGCCGGCTAGCGGTAAATCTGAAGGCCAGTTCCGGCCTCCTCACACCACCAACTCAGTATAATGAATCCGAGTTTCTTGATTTTGATGTGAAAATCGAATTTGTGTTTAAGCAAAATGAAAACCCCCGAATCGAATTTGATGTGGAAATCGAATCTGGGTTCTTGATTTTGATGTGAAAATCGAATTTGGATGTTGTTGGATGTGGTGGTGGTCTTGCGTCGGACTAGTGGTGGTGTTTGCTGACGGAGTGATGGGTGGCGGACTGGTGGAAATCGAATCTGGGGTTTATTTTTTCTTTCCATAAAGATGAAATTTTATGGGAATAAATATATATATATATATTTTAAATGTGATAATTACTTTATGTTGTTTTAAATTTGGTCAATGTAAAAAGTAATTTATTACTCCCTCCGTCCCATCCGAAATAGGATTCTTGGTCCCGACACGGGGATTAAGGAATAATAATCTTTTATTATTAAAAGTTGTTTGAAAAGTAGGTGTTGTGAGTATGAAGGAGAGAGAAAGTGGGTGGGGAATAATAAATGAAAAGTTGTTATGAGTATGACAAGTGGGTCCTACTAATAAAAAATTAATAAAAGCTTTCCATTTTGGGATGTCCTATTTCGAGTGGGACACCCAAAATGGCAAAACGTCCTATTTCGAATGGGACGGAGGGAGTATGTTCATAGAATAAAATTTAAATTTATTTATAATTTTCTTTATTTTAAATTTATTATTTAGAAAATAATCTAAATCCTTTTATATTTAATATAGCTATTAGATTAATTTGTTTAATAATTTTGATATTTTTTTAATAATTTATTTTATATATGATAATTACTTATTTTATTATATACTTGATTATTTAGAAAAAAGATTATTTTTTTTAGAAAAAATATTTATTTCATTTTTAAACCTTTTGAGTTTCAAAAATTTCACTAAAACCCTTACTAACTAATATCGTTACAAATCCATCCATTTAGTCGATCACGTGCCATGCACATGGCACTTACTGACTTTTCTAACGATTTTCGTCAAAAAGCCCTTAACTGCCGAAAAATTATGATATTGAGCCCTGATCTAGCGAGAAAAAAAAACTCAGGCCCCTTTTGACGCACCCCCTGGAGTTCAGGCCCTAAATTGTTATTAACCCTTTATAAATATAGTTCAATTTTGATAAATTTTAACATAGTAACTTTTTTTTCTTCCTTTTTTTTGTAATTATGTATTTATAATTTCAAATTTAATTCTAAGTTTAGTTTTATGTTTAATAAATTTATTTACCTTAACTTCAATACTCCTTCCGTCTCACCTCACTTGAGACCTAAGAAGTGGGCACAATAACTAATGAAAAAGAATAAAGTAAAAAAAATGTGTGGTAGAAAATGAAAAGAGATAATGAGTGGGGTAAATAGTAGTGTTGGTTGAATAAATTGAGTGGTGGAAAATGAAGAGAGAGAGAGAATGAGTGGTGGGGGTAGTTTGAATATAAAATAATAAAAACATGGCTATTTTAGGGAGTCTCAAGTGAAGTGGGACGGACCAAAATAAAAATAAGTCTCAAGTAAAGTGAGACGGAGGGAGTATATATTAATAGATTTACTTCAAAAAGAATAGAAATAATAAAAATTAAGTATTGATAGTATGTAATAAAGGAAATAAATGATAATAAAAAATATTGAGTTGGGTTGGGTTGGGTTGAGTCGTTGATGGGAATTAAAAATAAAGAAGTTCGGTTGGGTTTATAAATTATGTATGTGGAAGAGAGAGAAATTATATTTAATTAATGGGTTGGATTGGGTTGCTGGTGCCTGGTGGATATACTCTAAGTAGATAGTTGTTGTTAATATGATAAGTGGGCCTCGCTATTTAAAAAGTATTAAAATATTTTTTATTTTAAGAGTTTATAGACTAAAGTGAGACAAACAAAATGACAATTTTAATAGAGTAAAGAGGGACGCTATAATTTTATCATTGATGTAAACATATGACCGACGTTAAATACGTATACGAATCAAAGGCAATGTTTATTATCTACTCCCTCCGTCCCGCCCGAAATAAGATTTTGGTAAACTTGACTTTAATTTGACCACGTCTTTTGAAGAAAATATAATAATCAAAATAAAAATTTAAAAATTGTTATTGTATCACAATTAATAATACTCCCACTAACAATTTTTTAATTTATATTAGGATAACTATTTCTTATTTAAATTACATGGTCAAAGTATAAAAAAAGCTACCAAAATCCTATTTCGGGCGGGACAGAAGGAGTATATGATTTAACTATTTTCTTAGTCTCATTTATAGTTAGAAAATGTGTGTATGTGAAGAAAATTGTGCATGTTTTAAATAGCTTGTTGGTTGACAAAGATTAAAGTGAATTTATATTCTCCTCCATGAGAATATTAAATTGGTATATTCATATGTCCAATTTAAATATTGGATGATATGAATTTTGAAGCTCAAAGTTAATGGATTATGTTGAGAAAAGTGAGTTATCCCACATAGAAAAGGAAGGGAAATGCTTTAACGGCTCATTGGTTAAAAAGGGCTTCCTAAATAGGAAAATAAGGAGAATAATGCTTCAAGACCATTGGTTCGGAATGTAAAGTAAACTTGTCCTACATTAGTTTGGAATAAAATGTTTAGCAAGTTTAAATACAATCACCTACTGCTATGTGAAAAAATTGTGTAGACTAGAGACTCTCTCTTATGCCTAGTGAGCAGGGGTGTGTGCTGTGACATCCTAAAATTAAGCTCGATATTTTGGGACGGATCGAAAAAATAATAATAATAGAATTAATATGAGGGAAGGATTAGGCTTTAGAAGTTGAATTGTTGTTTTAAACTAGTGGGGCCAGATGCTTGCATGGACATTGAAGATATAATTGACACAAAATGGTCTTCACGTGCCTAAGCTTGAGGTGGTGTAGCATGAAAATTGAGTTGGTGATTCATCATCATAGAAATATCTATTTAAAGCTATTGGAAATACTTTAGTGCATGAAACAATTTGGTAGTCATATTAAGAGATGGCCGAGAGCTTTCTTTTTATTTCTTGGTGTGAGCCATTCGGTTTTCTTGCTAAGTTTGATGTCAGTTGGTAGTCCGATTATTATTAGTTTTGAAGTAAGGGAGACTACGCAATATTGATTCTGTGTCATTTTCTTTTATACCCGTCATATCGTAGTATTCCATTTTATTGATACGTATATCGTTTGATCGGTCCTATTTGATAATTTCTTTGCTATTGAAATTGTTGGGTTAATGTCATGGTTATTTGAAAAGCATGATTTGTGTATTATTGTGCTCAAATATGAGATTTGTTATATGGAACAGTTGCGATGTAGCTAATTATGTGACGGTCGCAGTGGACTCTGTTATTGGTTATTGTGTTTGTGTTGGGTCCGGCTCCATGAGGGCGGCCAACAATTCGGTTAATTTGGTTGAGTCACTGGACCCGAATATAATTAGTACATCGGACTGTAAAGTATGATTGATCAGTTATTCGGTTTATGAAACGGGTCTTATTGGCATGTCCATATTTATAATTTCATGGACATTGTTATTTGGTGTTTGTGTTCCATTGGCTTCTGTGATATTGCGTATCCCCTTTCTTACTGAGCCCCCCAGCTCACCCCCTCCAGTTTCAGTTTTGCAGTTAAGCGATGATCGGGATAAAAGGATTGGGGCGGAGCAATTTATAGAACTTTTGAGATGATTATGAGTGATATTTGTATAGTATTTAGAGATGTAAATTGTGACATTTTGTTATTTATGGGAATTAGAAATTTTCGAGGTGTTACATGTGCGCTATTCGGAATGTGGCTCCAATATAGCCTACTTGGACTAGCTAATTTTTTTTTATATTCCAAACAAAATGTTTCAACCAATGCAGTTCTGTAACAGCACGATTAATTTTGGATTTGTAACAGTCCAGTATTAAACTCATTTGATTTTATTATAGCCCAGTTTAATTCTGTTAATTAAATGTGATCTTTTGAGCAATATAAAACAAGAGTCCACTCCTATTTTCGGACACACCTTCGAGCAGTCTCTTCTTTATCTTGGCATATTATTATCGATTTCCTTGGCCCTCCTTTGCATTCCATTGGTGACACTAGTCCAAGCATGTTTTCAATTCGCCGTAGGTTCTATTGTGCTGAATAGTCTGGTCCGTCCGTTGCATCCTGGGAGGCAGACGTCCAACAAAACCTCAAGCACACAACTTTGATGAGGGGGCAAATTTGTGTTGAAGGGAGTGTGTCTTCACACGACTCAAACAAAACTCAAAAAGATGTTTACGGTTTATGTTTATTCTATTATTGTAATTTTGCATTTTGTTTTTCTTTATTATATTGTAAATGTACTAACACTATATTTATATTTTCAGTTATTCTATATTCTAACCACATAACAAATCTTAGATTTAAAGAAGATTATGACTATAATATTCAAAATCAAGTAAGCAATTATTCTCCTTTTATAAATGAAGAAAATAAAAAGGAAAGGGAGGATGGATAAATGAATCTTCAATGTCAGTGTTATTGTTACGAATTGACAGCCATCTTACTGATATTTATAAAAATATTAATAACAAACACTTTTTTAATAAGTATCAGTGGTAGACTAGTAGTTTTAAAGAGTGTTAGTCAATTATACTGACATTTACAAATATTCAAATTGTAAGCTTTTAATAAGTCACTACAACAAAAATAGATTTTATGGGAATTTATTTACTGGCATTTTCATAAGTGCCGTCAATTTTTGGCACTTTTGGAAAAAGTGCCGCAAATTTCGGGCACATTTAAACAAGTGGCAGTATACTTTCGACACTTTATATAAAGTGCCGCTAAATTTTCGGCATTTTTTTTTATGAAATGCCACTTATTTTTGGCATTTTATAAAAAAGGGTCGCAGATTAGCGGTACTTATAAAAAGTGTCGGAAATTTAGGGGTACTTATGAAAAAGTGTCGGAAATTTAGGGGTACTTGTGAAAAAGTGTCGGAAATTAGTGGCACTTGTTAAAAAGAGCCGCTAAATTTTCGGCACTTTTTGTAAGTGCCGCTAATTTCCGGCACTTTTTTATTAAGTGCCGCTAATAACAAAATGTTTGTTTTGATATTTTTATTCAATTTTGAAAATCAATCATATTTTTCATGTAAATTTGCGTTAATTTGTTACTTATGTTTTATCTTTATGGACTACAATCATAAAAATACATGAATATAAGCGCTTGTCTGGTGCACAGTTTTAAAAACGGAGATTTTTCAAAACGAAGCTTCTTTTTGGACGCTACTATTTGGAGCGGCTAAAAAAAACTATGATTTTTAAAAACTCGACTTAAAAACTCTTCATTGATTCGCTTAATTAGAAGAAAAATGATTATTTTTCAATCCATTCCGAACTCACCGCTCTAGCAAACAAGCCCTATGTTTATGTTTTGTAATAAATAATTGTATGTGATTTTTTTTTTAAATGCATTTGCTCCACGGTAGAAAGCGTGATTCATATGCAAGAGGTATTGTGTTCAAATCCAGGTAACTTTAATGATATTTTTATGTAAAATACGGCACTTTAAAAAGTGCCGGAAAAAAATGCCTAAAAATTCTGACACTTTTAAAAAGTGCCAGAAATTAGAGGCACTTTTAAAAGTGCTGGAGATTTTACGGCACTTTTTTTAAAGTACTGGAAAGTAGCCAACATCATTTTTTCCTGCATTTACAAAAGTGCCCAAAAATGTGCCGAAAAAAGCTTTTCCTGCATTTCCACCATTTTTGGCACTTTTTAAAGTAACGCTTAAAGTCATTTTTGTTGCAGTGAGTGTCAGTCGTGTGATAATAGTCCCAGCGTGTTCAATGAGTTCCTGTTGTTTACAAAAATGTCACGTCGATTTGAAAACAAGTGTAAGTTATTTACAAAAAGTCATGGTGCAACTTATTTTTTCAAATCTTAATAAAACTCATTTTTACCAGATTTTCACAAAATCTTATCGCGCACAAGTTTCAACTGAAAATAAAATAAACTAAACTTATACTCCCTCCGTCCCAGCACAAGTAGGATTTATTTCCCTTTTCTACCACACATACACTACTTTTCTCTTAATTATTGTGCCCACTCATGTAGTCCTACTTGTGCTGGGACGGAGGGAGTACTTCTTTATCCCATTAAACGGTAAAAATTATTGTATTAAAGATTATACAAGTTCGAAATAGTTTAAACTACGTCAGTCCCAGTTTAAGGTTCTTAGTTCGTGAAACTTTAAAGTTTTTTTTTTTTTTTTTTTTGTGTGTTTAAAGGAACTTTGAGCAACTAATGAAAATTTTAAAATTTGTTTTTGGTACACCATTATAAATACTATCAATAACGAGTTTAGGTTTTTAATAAAATAATTAGATTAACTTATAATTATTGTTCAAAGTTCTTTTAAACAAACAGTAAAAAAACTAAAACCTTAAACTAAGACGGAGGGAGTATATTTTAATATATCGGATTCATTTATCATCTTTACACCAACAATGACATCAACGGATTTGGCGCTAGCAAGTTGCTTGCTTTGAGCGTCGTTGATTTGACCACATCACCTATTTTGACTCTTCGACAGACAAGATGATTTTGGAGTTAAGTGGGATCCACATAAACCAAATTACTCCCTCCGTCCCTAACTTATTGATTGCTATCAAATAGGAGTGTACGGAGATTAAGAAAATATGTTGGAAAAGTAAGTATTGTGAGTGAGTAGGAGAGAGAAAATAAGTTAGTGGATAGTTGTTGTGAGTGGATAGGAGAGAGAAAAGTGAACATTTTGGGTAAGCAGCAATAAGTATGTGACGCCCAAAATGAAAATAAGTAGCGATAAATATGAGACGGAGGGAGTAATCTCAACTGCATTAAGTAGAAGGTGAGTGACATGAACGACCTCGGGACCGCTCGTTGGAGCGCTGTAAGGAGAGATCGATGGAGCAGTTCTGACATCTACTATTCTCTATTTCACTTTTCTAACACACTATCACTATGAACAACACAGACTTGAGACTGCTCCAATCATTTATTTCAACATCGTTGCATTAACCATAAAACTTAACAAAAAAATACATTAGGTCAAATATATAATGTAAAATATTTTGAAGTACTTGTTTACAGTGGCGTATTCAGGATTTGAGGATTTGAGGTGAGGGTGTGCACTTTATTTCGGGGTTCGGTCAGGTCGGCTTAAAACTTTAAATGACAAAAAAATTAAAATCACACTATAAAAATTCACCAAGAAGGACATCGGGCATAAGAATACTATACTTGTATTATGTTTAACACTCTGCACCCCTCTTCTTTCAAAAATAACAACTTACACCCCTAATTTTATTTTATTTTTTATTTTTTTATAACTACTCGGTAATTTTTTTTCGAAAATCCAGGGTGTGCAGCTGCCCACCCTGGTCACACACTGGATCCGCCCCCTGCTTGTTTATCCGCGATTTCTTTTTTTTTTTGGACGGAATATAAAAAAAGCAATCCAATGATTAGACATATAGACAAAGTTGGCCACAACAAAATTCAAGATTACAAATACTAACCACATACCCGAAATGGATAAATATTCGTTTAGCATCAGCAAATCTAATGCTTGTATAGTAGTAGTACATCTTTCGGATTAATAACATAAAATACAATAGGATAATGTACTCACAATAATCCATTAACTAAAGACTAAAACGTAGTAGTTGTAATAACGTATTAGAATGTGTTTGTATTTACTTTTATATCACAATCCCAGCGAAAAATACTGTCAACATTTTTTTAAAAGAAATTTTGTATTTTATAAATTAACTTACTAACCTTCATCACTAGGCCTAATTTGGATTTAATAAAATCTTTTTATTTAACTTTGTAAATGGTGAAATATAAATTATTGAAGTGCTATTTAATAATCCCTCCATCCCACCTCACTTGAGACCTAAGAGGTGGACACAATAACTAAGGAAAAAGAATAAAGTAAAGAAAATGTGTGGTAGAAAATGAAGAGACGGAATGAGTGGGGTAAATAATAGTGTTGGTTGAATAAATTGAGTGGTGGAAAATGAAGAGAGAATAAGTGGTGGGGTAGTTTGAATATAAAATAAAAAAATGGCTATTTTGGGGAGTCTCAAGTGAAATGGAACAGACCAAAATTGAAATAAGTGGTAAGGTGGAATGGAGAGAGTATAATTTGTCAAATTTTACTCTACACGTAATTTAGAACCAATAGAAAGCCGCAAGAACGATGATGGTGGGAATGAAAGTGAGAAAGTTTATATAGACAGTGTAATACTAATACATTTTGTATTACTTGTAATTCAGTTACTTACAATATTAATGTTTCCATAAATATATAAACTGATATATACATATATATATTCTCCCTCTGTCCCACTCGACTTAGGACGATTTTCCATTTTGGGCGTCCCACTTGACTTAGGACGACCCAAAATGGAAAGGTTATACTGCTTTTTAATTTAATAGGACTCACTTGTCATACTCACAACAACAATCTTTTTACTATTCCTCCCACTCATTCTCTCTCATACTTTACAATATTAATGTTTCCATAAATATATAAACTGATATATACATATATATATTCTCCATCTGTCCCGCTCGACTTAGGACGATTTTCCATTTTGGGCGTCCCACTTGACTTAGGACGGCCCAAAATGGAAAGGTTATACTACTTTTTAATTTAATAGAACCCACTTGTCATACTCACAACAACAATCTTTCTACTATTCCTCCCACTCATTCTCTCTCATACTTTACTTTTTATACTCACAACACTTCCTCCACTCTTTCTCTTTCCTTTTAAAAAAATAATTTTTCTTAATCTCCGTATCGGAACCAAAAATCTTAAGTCGAGCGGGACGGAGGGGGTATATATTTATAATTATGAAAATAATTGAGGGAAAATAAATTTGATAAATATATTACTCCCCCGTCCCCGAGTAAGAGTCTCACGCCCAATTTGCACGTTTATTAATAAATATTGGATGCAATGTAAATGTTGTGTGTGTAAAATTAAAGTAGGAGAGAGAATGAGTGGGAGTGAATAGTGAATTGATTGGTGTTGTGAGTATAAAAGTAAAATATGAGAGAGAATGAGTGGGGTGAATAGTAAAGATTCTTTGCTAAACCAACCAATCGCGTACTAACCATACCAAACGCATTTGGTATACTAAATGTTGGTACATGGTATAAATATCATATTTTGGTTGGTATACCGTACCAACTTTGAAAATTTGGTCGGCACACGGTATGAATATTTGACTTTGATTGGTATACTAAGTACCAACATTATTTTTAAAATGTGTTAAATTATTAATTATATACCTAGATGACCTTTGATTGGTCGAGATGTATATATAATTTTTTTATTTAAAGACAATAACTTTTCTATTACATGCATTTTTATGTGAAAGTTCCTCACAAGTCAAGTTGTAAAAATCTCTCTCCACTAAATTGATTTAATTTCTATTATATAATAAAATTGTAGTGCATGTTTGCTTTTACCATTTTTAAATGCATGGTTAACCTTTTGTTCTTCATATTGTTCACTAATTAATGGAAAATGCAAAAAATTGCTCAAATAAAAATAAATTTTTTTATTTAGTAATTCAATTCATATTTGGTAGAGTACCACGTACCGACCATACCAACCAAGTATCAACCGCATCAATAAGTTAATATACCAACTTTTATAGTTGATAATGGTATGCATTTTCTTGTATCACGTTTAATTTGATTGGTACACGGTCAGGGCAGATCATGGACCATGTGAGTGAACTTAGTTTAGTCACTCAATGCGAGTGGAATGGAGGGAACATCAAAGCCTAAAGTGACGTAAATGGAGAAATGGGCTGATAGATTTGCATTATAAATGAGGCCTTGACTTGACTAGTACTCTTTCCGTCTCATTTTAAAAGTAAACAATTGAGTGAGTTTAAGAATTAAGTTAAAAAGTGATGTGTTGTGAGTGTTGATAGTTGTGTAGGAAGAAGAAAGTGAGGTAGAGAAGAGTTAGTGGATAATTGTTATTGTTAGTGCAGAAATGTGGTGCTACCACAAGTGCTGCCAACAGTGTTACCCCAGACGGGATTTATAATAGTTTCATCATTTATTCACAAAATTATTGGACTAATGACTAATATTTGTGCAAGTTTATTGTTTATGTTGGTCCAATTTTCAGGTATAATATATGCTAGAATATTGCAAGGAAGTTAAAAAGGAGTTATGGATAAAATGAGATTTTATCCATTCAAGTATGTGGGATTTGTGCATAACTAACACATCGGTAATTGACCCATTCAAACGGCTGAGATGATGGAGTAAAATGTACAAGGCACTGATGCAAGGTAACAAGGCGGAGCTATGACTTGGGCACAAAGAAGTTGTTCCTATTTTATAGAAAATGTGGAAATAAACATCCCCAAGGCTCGGCACTCTCTCCCTCCACTACACCACGTTTTTGCATCCTCTCCAAGCCATTATTGGAGTAACTTCCAAGTTCCTAAAGCCTATAAATAGCAAGAGGGGGTGAAGATGGAAGACACGGCAAACACAACATACAACACACATCTTGAGAGAGAGGGCTCACATATTCTTAGACCATTGTTGCTAGTGATGTTATAACACTCATTCCAACATCACAATCTAGTTCTTGAATGAACTATTTGTTGAAGGCTAAATTGGTCTAGCCTTTTGATTGTGATGTGAGTGTTATTTCTTTATTGAAGGTTTTTGTATCTAGCACATTTTGTACTCTTATTTTCTTTAGAGGATAGGAGTTGTTTAGACTTTGTATTTAAGAGAAATACTTCTAGTGAAAGTCCTTTTTTGGCCATGAGGCTACCACAAGTTATATATTTATATAACTTGTGAAAATATTATCTTTCTGTCTCAAATTTCCGCTGCAAACTCTTTTCAGAAACTGTTTTCTGTTTGTGTGTGTAAGTGTTGCCAGAAGTGATATCGTTGCAGTGACAACACTTTTGATATCACTTCCTTTCTGACTTAAGCCTTGACCCTGCTTTTTCAATTGCCATCAGAGCTGGACACTTGACATACTAAGTGTTTGGTCCAGTTGTCATGGCTTTAGGTCTTGCTAATCTATCTCTTGAGAGACTTTCTATTCTTGATGGCTCAAATCATAATTCATTTAGTGACAGTGAGGTAAGAGAGCCACCACACATTAACGAACCTGATCAATCAGCCATGTTGACCACGGTTTGGGAGCAATCATTGTCAGATTCAGAAGGTGTTGTGTCTGGTGTTGCCCGGAGTGCGATAACACCAAGCCCAACACTGAGCAGGTATAATACTTCTGTTTTTTCTGACATTTTATGCTTTCATGGTTCAATTGATGTTGATACAGGAAGTCTGGATGAGAATGATTTAAGCAAAGATGAGCTCATTGATGGGCTAAAGGATCTCTACGAGGCGCTTTTTAAAGAATGGAAAATAAAGCACAAGAAGGTAGAGATCCTAACAAAGGAGAATGATGAGTTAAAAAACTCAAATGATGAGTTGAGAAACTCATTGACAAAGCTGGAGGTCCTCCTTTCAAAAAGAGATGTTGAACTTGATAAGATGAGGTCGAAATTGACCTTAACTGAAGCCACTTTCAAAAAGCTCAACACTGGAACTTCAAAGTTGGATGAAGTACTCAAGTTGGATAAGCCTCGCAGGGCAGGTATTGGGTTTCAAAATTCTTTTGACAATACTGTTAAACATCTTTTTGATGAAAATGACAAAACTATTTTTGTGAAAGAAAAAGCAATTAAAAAGGTTTATTCAATGAAAAAGTCCACGAAAAGAAAGTTTATATGTCATTATTGTAATGCTCTTGGACACATTAAACCATTTTGTTATAAACTAAAAAATAATTTGTCTAAAAATATGATGTCGTCACATGTGTGGCCCAACATCAGTGACAACACTAATTCTCAGAATCAGGTGTTGCCAGAAATGTTGCCCAACACTAGTGATAACACTCTTGGACAGAAAATCAATATTGTTCACACAAAAAATTGTGTATCCAAGACCGGTGTGAAATATGATGATGTTTACACTGCCTTAAAGACTAACGATGCAGGTTCATGGTACTTTGATAGTGGATGTTCACGCCATATGACGGGTAACAAAAACTTTCTAAAACACTATGAATCTGTGTGTGGAGGCTTAGTAACTTACGGGGGAGGAACCAAAAGTGAAATTGTTGGGAAAGGGACACTAGATATTCCTGGATTCCCAAAATTGAGCAATGTATTGCATGTTAGGGGGTAGATGGCCAACCTAATTAGCATAGGACAATTGTGTGATGAAGACTTGGAGGTAAAGTTTAATAAAAATACTTGTGAAGTTTTTAATCACACTAACACTTGTGTTATGACAGGAAAAAGGTCTAATGACACGTGTTATCATGCTTATGGACAAGAAACATGCAATAGAGCTCAAGTAGATGACACAATTTTGTGGCATCTAAAGTTACTGGACTCTGCAGAACATTCAAGAGATGCTGAAGTCTCAGATTTCAGAACAAATGTTGGCCACAGAGTTGGACCAGGTGTTAGCCTTAGTGTTATAACACCAGAGGTCAAGAGACATCCCACAAGACTCCAAAAGAATCATCGCATATCCCAAATGATAGGGGGAGTAAGTGGTGGGATACAAACAAGACCGGGTGATTATCGAGAAATCGTAAGGTATGTGTGTATGTCTACCACATACGCTAAGGTAAGACACTCTTGTTTTGTATTTTCTCTTGCACTTGTAATTTTTTTTGAGACATTTAATTATGGTGATTGGATTCAAGTTATACAATATAAGCTTGAACAATTTTCTCATAATAATACTTGGATTCGTCATCACTTTTTAAGAGTTTTGGTTGAAAAGAAATTTATTCAAATAGATCATATTGACACTAAATAATATATTCAATTGCTACAACTTTTACCAAATTTCTGATTTTTTGTCTCAATTAATCTACCATCTTGCGGATGTTGTTGTACAATATTTTTTTTATTTTTATTAAAAAAAATTATATTTGTTTTCTTTGTTCATTCCGCAGTCTCGAAGTGTTGTCATTGGTGTTACCACACTGATAGCAACACTGCGAATTTTTATTTTAAAAAAATAAAAATTGTTTTAGTCTTTTTAAAGCGGCACTTGCTGACCTTTATGTTCTGATATAGTTTATACTTAGGTTAACAAGTTAGAAAAGATCCCCTTTGTAAAGTGACAAAGTCACTAAACAATAAATGTGTGAAAATTGAAATAGGCAAAAGCATTATATATTCCCAAAGTAACTCGGGGCACGGCGTTCGCTGCGACGATGCTTCTTTGCCAAATGGGAGTATAAAGTGTTGGTTTTATACTTAGTATTAGGAACATGGAGTTCGCGGCTACAATGTATCCTACTTGAACAGTATGAAATCTAACACAAAATTTTCTACACCTTATAAAGACTCGGAGCACGGAGCTCGCTACTACGATGCTACCTTGTAAATAAAAAGGTGTAAAAATGATTTAAAAGGTTTGCCTAAAGTGCGAAATAAAAGGAAAAATATCATGAAAATTTTCAAGGGGTCTGTTCTGATGTGTTATCCTAAGTGTTGCCAACATTGTCAGCAACAAATCAGTAGGTGCTATATTTTTTTTTTTATTTTCGGGATTTTCTGATTAAAATTTGAATTTCAAAAAGTCTACAGGGTTTTTGAGATCAAAATCTTTTTATAAAATCCTTTGTTTCTAGTTTTATTTTGTATTATTATTTTAGTTACTTGAGTTATACATAGATAAAATTTAAAATGTCATAACAACTTCGATTTGAAATTTGAAATTTTGGATTTTATCTTTGTACAACTCTGATTATTTTATTTGTATTTTTTTCTTTTCCTTTTCATTAAAAAAAAATCAAAAAAAAAAAAAACGAATCTTTTGGTTGGCTTGTTGAAGTTTGTTTTCCATAAAGACTAGAAAATATTAGTCATTGTTTGTGGATTACCTAAATTTGTAATCAAATCCATCTAGTCTTAAAACCACTCTCCGAAATCCCATTGTTACTCTCTTTTCCTACCTTCTTCTATCTCTCTCTGTCTCAACTCGATATTTCAAATTTTTTCCTTGTTTATTTTTGGCAATGTTGCCGTCAGTGTTAACATCACTGACAACACTTATAGCACTACGTGTTTTAAGGTTCATATTTTATTTTGCATAAATGCTTTTCATTTTCTTTCTTCATAAAAAGGGTGAGAAGATGAACCGGTAATCATGCACATGTGGTGAAAGAAAGTGTTTCGGATTCTATTTTTAATGGAATTCATATTAAGGGGGAGTTTGATAACTAGAGCGAGATTGAAATGTTGATCCTATTAATGTTAGATGTTGGGAAAATGTTACAACATTTGATTTCATTTTTGAATGAGATCTTACATTAAAGGAGACTTTATTTTAAGGGGGAGATTTATCTAACTTTGTCTTGCAGGAACATCACATATTTATTTTGTGAAGAAATGTGAAACTAAGGGGGAGATTGTTAGTGCAGAAATGTGGTGCTACCACAAGTGCTGCCAACAGTGTTACCCCAGACGGGATTTATAATAGTTTCATCATTTATTCACAAAATTATTGGACTAATGACTAATATTTGTGCAAGTTTATTGTTTATGTTGGTCCAATTTTTCAGGTATAATATATGCTAGAATATTGCAAGGAAGTTAAAAAGGAGTTATGGATAAAATGAGATTTTATCCATTCAAGCATGTGGGATTTGTGCATAACTAACACATGGGTAATTGGCCCATTCAAACGGCTGAGATGATGGAGTAAAATGTACAAGGCGCTGATGCAAGGTGGTACAACAAGGCGGAGCTATGACTTGGGCACAAAGAAGTTGTTCCTATTTTATAGGAAATGTGGAAATAAACATCCCCAAGGCTCGGCACTCTCTCCCTCCACTACACCACGTTTTTGCATCCTCTCCAAGCCATTATTGGAGTAACTTCCAAGTTCCTAAAGCCTATAAATAGCAAGAGGAGGTGAAGATGGAAGACACGGCAAACACAACATACAACACACATCTTGAGAGAGAGAGCTCACATATTCTTAGACCATTGTTGCTAGTGATGTTATAACACTCATTCCAACATCACAATCTAGTTCTTGAATGAACTATTTGTTGAAGGCTAAATTGGTCTAGCCTTTTGATTGTGATGTGAGTGTTATTTCTTTATTGAAGGTTCTTGTATCTAGCACATTTTGTACTCTTATTTTCTTTAGAGGATAGGAGTTGTTTAGACTTTGTATTTAAGAGAAATACTTCTAGTGAAAGTCCTTTTTTGGCCATGAGGCTACCTAACTTGTGAAAATATTATCTTTCTGTCTCAAATTTCCGCTGCAAACTCTTTTCAGAAACTGTTTTCTGTTCGTGTGTGTAAGTGTTGCCAGAAGTGATATCGTTGCAGTGACAACACTTTTGATATCACTTCCTTTCTGACTTAAGCCTTGACCCTGCTTTTTCAGTTATGAGTATGACGTGTAGGACCCATTTTCTATTGTAGGATTTTGACTCTTAAAATGGAACGCAATTTTAAAAAAAAATTGATTCTTAGAATAGGACTGGAGGAGTATTCAATAAGAGAAGTATTCAACCTGAGAAATCTAATCCAAAGTGACTATTCAATAAGAGAGATTCAACCTGAGAAATCTAATCCAAAGTGACATACTTCTTCCAGATTTTTGCCATATGCATTCTTTCTCCTTTCTTATAGAAGGGGTGACCAATGGTACAAATCTAAACCAACCAATCGCGTACTAACCGTACCAAACGCATTTGGTATACCAAAAGTTGGTACATGGTATAAATATTTTATTTTGGTTGGTATACCGTACCAACTTTGAAAATTTGGTCGGCACACGGTATGAATATTTGACTTTGGTTGGTATACCAAGTACCAACATTATTTTTAAAATGTGTTAAATTATTAATTATATACCTAGATGACCTTTGATTGGTCGAGATGTATATATAACATTTTGATTTAAAGACAATAACTTTTCTATTACATGCATTTCTATGTGAAAGTTCCTCACAAGTCAAGTTGTAAAAATCTCCAGTAAATTGATTTAATTTCTATTGTATAATAAAATTATAGTGCATGTTTGCTTTTACCATTTTTAAATGCATGGTTCACCTTTTGTTCTTCATATTGTTCACTAATTAATGGAAAATGCAAAAAATTGCTCAAATAACATTTAATTTTTTTATTTAGTACTTCAATTCATACTTGGTAGAGTACCACGTACCGACCATACCAACCAAGTATCATCTGTATCAATAAGTTGGTATACCGACTTTTGTAGTTGATAATGGTATGCATTTTCTTGTACCACGTTTAATTTGGTTGGTACACGGTCAGGGGCAGATCTAGTATATAACGAGGGTAGGCCGATGCACACCCTGGTTTTCCCAAAAAAAAAATTACCGAGTAGTATATAAATATATATATATATATATATATATATATATATATATATATGGGTGTAAATTGTGATTTTTGAAAGAAGAGGGGTGCAGAGTGTAAAAAAAACTATTACTAAGAGAGTAAACCAAACTTAAACGGGAAATCAGAACACACCATCGAGTTTTATTTTCTACGCCGCATTCCGATTCTCTGCGCTCTGCAGACGGAAAATCGACGGAGTCACGGAGACGACGCCTGTGCGACTCGAACAGACCACCGGTGGCCACGGCAACTCGGCAAGACGCCATCTGCCCCTGTTTTCCTTCCTCAATGTCTCAATCTCAAAAATGTATTTTTTTTGAAATTCAATTTTAAGGATTTAAAATCTGAGCAATCGGCTTCGGCTTGATGGATTTGGGGATTTATTGAGCAATTGTTGTTATCATTTTTGATAGGTAAACAATCTAAGCTTGATGGATTCTTCTTCAAACGCCCTAGATGTGAGCAATCGCCTTCGGTTCCAGTTGATCCTATTCCTAATATTGTCAATGTTGAAAACCATGAACAAGAAATCGCACAAGGTACTTCTTCTCAACAACAAGTAAATGATAACTCTTTTAGAATTGAGTCTGATCCGGGTTTGAGATTACCATTGTCTCGTGTTGCTAAAAATCCTAAAGATATTTTCTGCAATGAAGATTGTGAAGTCCGAGTTGCGTAATCGTATGAGGGATGGTATGCTTAATGATTCTTTAGTGTCTTAGGTTGAAAAAGATGTATTAGACGATGTAAGCGTTGATGAAGTCATAAATCACTTTCAGGAAATGTCAGTGCGTCGTATATCGTTGTAATCTTTATTTTTATTAATAAAAATGATGCGTATTATTTTGTCTTGGATTTTTTAATATTTATTGCATTAAGTTTTGTGCCGGCCTGACCGGACCCCAAAAAAAAATTTCGAGGCACCCTCACCTCAAATCCTGGATACGCCACTGTACACGGTATATGCAAAATACACTTGGTATACCAACCAAGGCACCCTACTTTCTTCTTTCTTCTCGTCCACACACCAAATTTCATCTGTTTAGAGATTTAGCCCTCTACCACACTCAAACAGCATGCTACTCTAATTCTGTTTGAAAATATTTGTGTAAGAGATAAATCACTATCATTAATAAGGGTATAGTTGGTAGACAACGACAAAATATCCTTGAAAATAGTAAAACAATATGTATTTTGAGTCAAAAATTAACTCTCAAAACAACATATATTTTGAGACGGAGGGAGTAATGTTTAGCGATATTCCCAAATTATCCCTTTTAGTTGACACAACTATTTCTTTCTAATAAAAATAAGATGTAATGTTTTGTGAACAAAAATTACTACTCCAATGATGGGAAAATCAAGAAAAAATAACAAATAATTTAAAATATTCAACTTTTCAATTGTGACTTTTTAGTTTGAGAGGAACCGAGTAAATGCTGTGTTTAATAGATGAATTGAAGGCTCATCCGCTCATGAATTGAACTGTGCGAGTTGTTCGACAAAATTTAAATCATCAACAAATGTCAATAGGGTTACAGATGTGGCGGATATCGTATTATTTATTTTCCTTGTTTTCTTATGTATAACACTTTATTTTGATGTACTTAGACTAGTTTTGATGTAATTTGAGATTATATTGTAATTTGGGCTTTATTGTACTCTGGGGGTATTTTAGTCTTTTTACTTTGTATCCAGATGTAATCTTTTTGTATGAGCTTCAAAGTGAAGTCCCAAGTGTCAAGAAAAGTCAAGGTACAAGTCAACTCAAGTCAACCAAGGGGTGGAACCGCGAGACGAACTAGGAAACTGAAGAAAATAAAGGAGCATAATTTTTGCCTTTACACGACTCGTGTAGCCTTACATGAGCCGTATAAGTCAGCCTGGAGTCAGATCTGGTCTGCACAAAGGACATACGGGAACAGTTGTTTTTGTTTTATTTTTGTTTTATTCTTTTCCTTTTTGAATTATTAATAGACTAGGGTATTTAAAATACTTTTAATTATTAGATTAGGTCTCTCTCTTTTTTGAATTCTAGACTACATTCATTCTTTTCTCTAGAGCTTGAAAACCTTCCATGGAGAACTAAACTCCATTACGTTGGATTGTGAGCTTGAACCTATTTTATTTCAATTGAGGTAAATTTCTTAGTCTTTTGTTTAATCTATTTATAATTTTGCTTGTCCTGATTTTAGATTTATAACTAGGGTTTGTGGATTTGGCCAATTCACTAGTTCTTTTTATGAATCTATGCTAGAATTCTCTGTTCAGTGCCAGAATTAGGGTTTTCACTGTAGCAACTTCACGGATTGTGTATGTGCCATAGAAATTCGGGAAGTAGGCAAAATTAAGCGATTATCTAGTAACCTAGAAAGCGTTCTTGATCTTAGTCTCTTAAATTGAATCAATTAATCTTTAGACATTTTCTATGCCAGTCTAGGTTTAATTTTAATTAGGGTTTATAGTGACTGTGCCACTGCTATAGACTAAACTGTAAGAAGAGACAGAGATTGAAATACATCTCGTGATCAAGTGAATAGGATTAACGGAGAAAAAGACGTACAGATGAAATTGAAATAGAGGACGGGAATAGGGATACATCTGAAGTGCTTTTAAATCATTGTTTTAATCAATATAGTTTAATTTCCCGTATTAAGAATTAACTACAATCAAAATCAACCCCCAATCTGGTTAAGTGACTAGTACACAAACAATCATCATTCTTCGTGGATCGACCCTGACTTACCCTAATTACATTATTAGTGGACGAGTTTGGATCTAATTTACTAGGCGTGCGACTAAGCCTACCAGTTACTGTCTAACATGTTAGACAATACATTTCACATTTAAAAAAAAAAAAAACCAAACATGTACCTATAAATAAATTTGAGGGACACTACTTCCCTTATTATCAATTTATTTTTAGGTGGAACTTCAAACATATACATACGATATCAGAGCTTGCTTAGGTTGATGATGGATGTATGCCCATGTTGGGTTTGAGCTGACGGTATTGTCGAAAAAAAACTTTTAAGGAGAGGATGATCAAATTCTAAAATGATATCAGAGCTGGTCAATCACTAGACTCTGTTGGCCATTCTTCTGCTGCTTCTACTTGGGCTCACTCTTCTATAAGACTCATTTTCTCATATTTTTATAAGGTTGACATGCTCAACCCTCGACCTTCTCTCTGGGTAACATGTGAGAGGGCGCGTGTTAAACAATATATTTCACATAATAGAGAACTAAACATGGACCGATACATATAGACTTAAGGTTGAACCTTCAAGATAATTTATTATTTGCTCAGTCCAATCCATGCCAACACTTGAGCTTTTCTTTTCTTCTTATCCCAGCTCTAATTCTACCAGACCATCCCATACTAACAATTGAGTCTCTCTCGACTTCTTACCCCAACTCTAATTCTAAGATAACAAACAAAACTAAGAATAATTGAAAACTTATGATAGTCAAGCTCTGATTATCAATGCTAACATATCTAATTACATTCTTGGCAAAATTGGATTCCAAGATATGGAAATAATAAACATTTTATCAATAATTCACTTCAATGGTTTTCATAATCTAACACTCCCAATGCTCTTTCAAAAAAAAAAAAAAAAAAAACTTCCTCTATTCAGAAATTATTTCATTTTAATTTTTGTGGTCAATTCGGTTAAATATTTGAACAATTATTAAGAAAAACTATTATCTCAATAAAATTTTAAAATTAATTATTGATACACCGTTAAAAAATATTATCAATAGTAACTCTTTTTATGCAATCATAACAATTTAAATACTAATTAAAGCAATTTAATTATATTGACAATATAAATAACTATTAAATATAAGGTGCGACTATTTTTTGTAGTAGTATTTAATTGATCGAAACAAATAATGGCATATGAGGTTTGATATAAACCCCGATTTGAGATTGAACTGAATTAAATCATGCTATTTGGTAAGGTCTTCAAGGATGAGTGATTCAGTCTGACCTCAAAAATAAGCAGATAATATGGTTTAGTTTGATTTGTTGTCTGACCCCTTCAAATCAAATTAAACTGAATCAAACTAAACCGCGATTTAAGACTGCCAGACCGTGCCACCTAAATAAACATTAGACCGAACCACAAAACTATACTATATATTAACCATAAATTTGTATGTTGAGTAATATCAACCCGGAGTTTCTTGAGAAAACCCATTGCAACAAACTAATTCTAACCATTTTTTTTTTCATCTTATTCAATACTCCCCCGTCACATTTTAAGAGTAATTTTTTTTAAATAGGTTTCCCAATTTTAGGGTCAAAATCCTAACAAGGAAAATTTTTCTTCTACATCTTTATTTAATGGGCTCTACACATCATATATACAACAACTATCCACTAAACTATTCTCTACCGACTACCATGCATGGCTTCGTCTTGTAAATCATGTATGGCTTCAACATATTTTTAATAGAATTCCTTTTGTTGCCGAGCAAAAAAAAAAAAAAAAAAACTACCTCCGTCTCAGAGTATATGTTCACCCTCTCATTTACACGGAGATTAAGAAATGGTGGAAGTGATGTAAGTGTTGTGAGTACGAAAAGTGAGGTAGTAGATATGAAGTAAGGTATGGAATAGTAAGTTGATTGGTGTTGTGAGTATAAAAGTAAAGTATAAGAGATAATAAGTGGGAGGAATAGTAAAGATTCTTTGCCATTTTTGAAAGTGGACATATATTGTGAGACAGGCTAAAAAAGAAATGTGGACATATACTCTGGGATATATGGAGTATTCTCTACCCCACTTTTTCTCTCCTATCCACTTTCTATACTCACAACCAGTGTTCTAAAAGACACCCGTTTAGGCCCCGTCTAGGCGCTAGGCGTTCATGAAAACGCCTTGGTCCTGCCTAGGATATTATAACTATGTCTAAATTCTCGGCCCCAACTAGATCTCGTCTAGGCCCCGCCTAAGCGATAGGCCCAGCTGCGGCGCTTAGCTTTTTGTAACTTTGCTCACAACACTCTCAACACTCTAATCTCTGCTATCCACTTTCTACATCTTTATGCATTCGTTTCCTTCAACCTCCTCCTTTAATCTATGTTATTCTTCTACTTCCTCTTTTACTCGTAACGTCTTCTTTGATTTTTCCATTGTGATCATTATATAAGCAAATCTAATAATGCTACGAACCATAGTTTGAATCACGGTTTAAACCATATTTGAAAGACAGTTTGAACTGCATACCTGGATTGCGCTCTGACCCAAATTCAACCAAACCATGTGGTTTGATTGAATCCGGTTTGAAAATTTTTATGGTTTCTTTCGTTTTAAATTTTTTCCAGATAGATGATTAGTGATTCGATTTGTAAATTGACTTAGACTGAACCAGACCTAACTATTTACACAGAATCGAAACACTAATGCCAATATTTTCTCATTCTCTTGTACAAGTAATAACAATTGTGTCACGTGTACCCAATGATAAAACTAGCAATTAACAATTTAATTTTGCATGAGCTTCACATATTATTTAATATTATATTGTTTTAGCCGTACACTAACCTCGAGAGCGACGTGTCCAATTAAAGTAAATATTTGATATAAGAAAATTTAAATCCCCAATTGCGCCCCTAGAGAAAATATATCCATCTTTAGTGATCTCTAAAGTAAACAAAATAGGCAAAATACAACATTTCCCATCAACAAGAATAGTGCTACAACTAAATGATTTCATCTTTCATCCCATTTATAACAAAATATGAATGATTTGTCACCACCCATTAAAAGAAAAATAAAATAATAAAATAACAAGATCAATATAAGGGGAAAAAAACAGCCATGAAATGAAACACGATGCTATGCAATATCTAACCCAAGTTGTCATAATTGAAAAGCTTTTTCAGGTACATCTTAAATGACAAAAATGTCTTACAAGAAACCCCTTAATTGGAGTCCTGTAGATCTAGTAGTCTTACTACCACTTCTTTCATTACAAAATCTACCAACAACAAAAGCAATTAAATTCAAACTACAACTACCTGATCTTGATCATCATAAAGGGTACCCAATTCTGAATTTAAATACTACATCTGTCTCTAAATGAGTGTTCAAATTTCATTTTAAGGGACATAACTTTTTGTACAATTTGGTGCCAAAATTCATATATAATCATGTAATTATCTTTACAAATATTTAGTTTTTGCAAGTATAAAGAGACCGGTGAATTTATTTTTGAAAAAAAAAAAAAAACCATTTAGGGACAAAGATATGATCAAAATAGACACTCATTTTGGAACAAAAATTTTCTGAAATTGGACACTCATTTAGGGACAAAGAGAGTAATCAAAATAGAGATGTAAAATACCCCCCTTGAATTTTATTTACTTATATATGATCATAATGTGGTGGGGTTCGTTAGGGCGGCTAACTTGAATCCCCGTGGTGGAGCATGCGGTGGTGATAATGGATGATGCTCAAAACTGACCAGCGAACTAAACCATCAGACTGAACTATGAAACTGCATATATTAACTATAACTTGTATGTTGAGTAACCTACATTGATACAAATTCAAGACTAATCCTTGTTTTGCATCATATTCAATATTCATTCATACTATGCTATCTTTATTGCAGCTAGTGCCTTACTAAATTTTATCCACGATCGACACTGCGTAATGCGTTCGTTTTGTTCGGCCTCCTCCTCCTCCGCATCTAATCTCTATTTTTCTTCCTCTTTCCCCTTACTCATCCTCAAATCTTTGCTTTTCTATTGTAATCATTAATTTTAAGAAAATCTAATGATGATACGAACCATTCACCACTAGAAAAATTAAAATTAAGAACGGACATATTCGTCCCCAATCAGCCAAATCCGTCACTAAATTGGAAATCTGCAACGAATTTGTCCGTCCTTATTTTCTGGTCGCCGAACGTGACCAAACAAGATTAGAAACGACTAAGTCGTCCCTATTTTGGTTTTTGGTCATTTTCTTTTACCATGATTGGGGACGACATAGTCGTTCCTAAATTTTTAAATTTGCAACGACTTAGGCGACCCTAATTTGTCAATCTAAAATTAAAAAATAAATAAATAATTAATCACTAGATAGTTTTGCAATAGAAAGAATGTGCAATTCATTTTTGTCATTGTCAGCCGTACCAAATTTATATTTAGTTATAAAAATAAGTTTTAATAGTTAGTAATTTAATTCTTTCAAAAAAATAATTTGTAATTTAATATTTCAAAAAAATAATTAGGAATTCAATTATTAGTCCATTCATCACAACCGTTCACAACCACCCACCACCACCGTCCAACACCACCCACCAACACTGCCAACACCACCGTTCACAACCACCTACCGCTACTGCCTCCATTATCCCACACACAACAACAATCTACCACCCACCACCACAACCAATAATACCGGAATCTACCAATCAAGAATATGATGTTGGTGTTGTATGCTTTAGGCACGTTATGAGAACGATTAATGTTATCTATTGATTATGATTTAATAAAGATATTGAATGTTTGATTATTATATCCTTTGCATGTTTATTATAATAATCACTGTCCCTGATAATTATGATTAATTGTTAGTATAAGTTTGATAGATAATCATATGATGATTATGGTGTATGGGATACAATTAAACTTATGGGTATTTGTTGGAGAACAAATACTGGACTGACCCGTATGAGATTTATGTCATGGTCACAATGTCATAATTAAGTCTCATATAGTTATATTACTGGAATCTTTAGACTTGAAGTTATTACGGTCTTCCACTAGAAGAACATTATGTTTGACATATTCAAACGTTACCCCTAACCGGGTGGTTATAAAGAATATGATTGGCATAATCAGAATCATGTAGGAAAGTGTAATAAGCCAAGAAATGATTTGTTCCTCGTCAAGAGAGATGTCAAACTTTGGCCACTCGATGAATGGTATTGATGAAATGCATGGCCGTGCTCAAATAAGATTTGTCTTATCAATACATTCGGGATCGAGAAAGCATTGGAATATGTAAGTTGACCATTGACCATGGCTTACGTTCAATAGACATCGTGAAACAAAGAGATTGCAATATGTTCTATAAAGGATTCACGAACTTTGACAAGTTATATTAATTGGGTAGTCATGATGGCTTGCTAAAGTCCGCTCATGATTTATGAGTACAAATGTGTTTGGGCTCATTGCCAACTTAATATAATCCTATGGGGTCACACACAAAAGAACGAATTGTTTAAAATGCTAAAAATGACTTTCTGCTGGTGCTCGGCCGAGCACTTCAAAGGACTCGGCCGAGCAAGAGAAACAGAAGGGTTAAATAAAGAGGCGCTCGGCCGAGCACCTCAAAGGACTCGGCCGAGCAGGTCCTGTTCGGGCCAGAATTCCTGATTACGTATTGTGACGGGTTTTAACCTATTTCTCCTAAAGGGTTTAGGTTAAATGAGTTTAAATACCTCTCCTAATACCCTAATCAGATACTATTGATATTTGATCAATTAAGAGAGCCTCCAAGAGAAAAAATATATTCTTCTTCTTCAAGAACAAGAATCATAGTTTTTCATATAGCCTTCATAATAGAAATAGTTTCTATTGGGTCTAGCAATCCGGATCAAGAATAGTTCTTGATATTCGTTCGCGTGTGGATTAACATAGAGGGCGTTGGCATCAACTCCTCCAAGTTCCTGATCCAAGATTTGCGGCCGTGTTCCTGCGTTCGTGATTCAAAGAAGCGCGAAGAAAAAAGATTGAAGATCTCAGAATTTTAAAGCTCCATCACGGTTAGTGTTCTAAATTCATCTCCGTATTAATTTGATCATCTTGAATGGATCTAGACTTTGGGTTTATTCCGAAGCGCATGTTTGCTCAAAACCCAACAGTGGTATCAGAGTCCCGTTCATCATGGTTATTTTAATAATAACATGTTAATGATATAATTGGATTATATGTGTGAGCATGCTATTTGAATTTAGATTCATGATGTTTATGTGATCTGAGTTTTATGCATGTATATGAGATATATGGAAAACATAAAATCGCACCGTTTAAATACGTTATGTGGGATCTAAGATTGCAATAATAATTTGATTATTATGTTCTTTATGATTATCAAAAATTAATTGGATTGTTTTTTTGATGATCTTTGATTCATGAATAAATTGTTTATTCAAGGTTTTGATGAACATGGTGATTTAATCATCATGAACACCAAAACCTAATAGAATCGGGAAAGCAATTTTAGGATTAAAATTAAAAAGAAAAATCTGTTCTGACGGCGTGCTCGGCCGAGCGGAAGGGATCAGAAGGTACAGTTTTTGAATACAAACGTGCTCGGCCGAGCACCTTAAATTTGTTTGTCAGATGGCTGGTTTGAGAAACCGTGTTTCCTGAAAACAAATCTCAAGGTCAAAGTAATAAATTGATGAGACAAAAGAATTTAGAATCGAGTTACATTATGTAAGGGATTGTGGATGCCTTTTGGCTTAGTTTCGACCTTACATAGTTGTTTCTTCTAGTTTCTAAATTTGGTACGGGATTGTGGATGCCTTTTGGCTTAGTTTCGACCGTACAATCGTGCTCTCAATTATGTGTTAAATAATTTATCCCCATAAATCAATCACATGAAATCATAGTTTAATTAATTGGATTAATTAAATTATTAACCGTTGTTTTATGTGTTTATATTATGTGACTATAAACATGTTACCATGCTATATGATGTGAACCTTCTTTAAAATTTAAGTTCCGTGTCAATCCATGATTAAAACATTTGTGAGTATGTGGGTAGTTTTATGTGGGTTACGCCCTAGCGTAGGTGCATTAATTCTATCCATTTATGAGCAAGACGAGGAAACAGTGATTCCTATACGTTTAAAATGGTTTAACTTAATTAGGCTATCAAAACAGTTTTGGGCCTAAGGCACATATGAGATTAAAACATGTTAGACATATGATGTCTAAAATCTCATAAAAGATCTAAGAGTCATATATGATATGATTGACAAGGAGTTGTCTACCTAAATAACTTATTTTGAGCAGTCGTGCCCTAGCCGACTCAAAGTTAAGTGAAATATGGATCTTATCCCATTTAAATTATATGATACATATGATGTATAATGAAGGTTATATAATTTAGTGGGAGTATTTGTGAAATACTATTAATTTAATATCTTTAATTAAGTTGGTTCTTATATTTAATTATATGTTTGCATAATTGTAGATAATGGCTCAATGTACTGATTCTTTAGCATTGCGATCTATCCTTGAGAAGGAAAAACTTCAAGAAAATGGAGCTAACTACACAGATTGGATCCGTAGCCTTAGAATTGTTCTAAAGCATGAGGACAAGCTCTATATTCTTGATGAGCCCGTTCCTGAAGATAAACCTGCTTCTAATGCACCAAAGGATGAGAGAAACGCCTACAAGAAACACAAATGTGATTCTCGTGAGGTGGGTTGTCGCGCCCCAACCCGTGGTCCTACTTGGACCCACATTCGGGACACGCACGGAAGACGTCATAAAACATTTTAGGAAAATTTTTCGAAATGTCATTTCATAAAAGTTTCATATAATAAAACACATTTACTTGAAACTTGATTTCATTTCACACAAACAAACTTTCACAACCCAAAGTACTTAGCCACAAGGGCTTACACACTTTACTTACAAATTTACAAATCACCAACATGTTCAAAAAATAGGTGATACAAAGATGAAGTCACGGGTACACTACCCAAAAGGTTATACATTTACATAATGTAGCCTTTACATAACACATGTCCCAAAATGTCTTACCCAAAATCACCACCTCGACGTCCTCCCTTGTGAAGTGACCTATCCTCTGGGCTCTTCTTTATCTAAGGAAAACAACATTGAAAGGAACGGGGTGAGAATAAATCTCAGTAATCTACTAAAATGCAACTACGTTACATGCTGAAATGATACTCGTAATTGAACAATGTCAATAAACATTCATTTAGCACATAACATGAGAGGCAAATCCAACTCATCATACCACACATAAGGCGGAAATAAACACTCATAAGTGGATATTGAGCCAAGGTTCTCCAATCAAACATATAACCATCTGAGAGATATCAACTGAGCAGTACCAAAGGGCTGAAACGGTTCATGAACCAAACAACAACAACAACAACAACAGGGGAAAATGACACAAAGTCATAACCCAAACGGTGACTAAACTCACACAAAGGAGAGCTAGCCCAAACCCAATCCGTGGCCCAAGGAAGGGGGTTAAAATGGGAAACTAATGGTAGAAGCCTCACAATGAACTTGGCTCGTGTGCCATTATAATCCCTACCACTGCCCGACACCACAACAAGTACCAGCTGGACTTTAACATGAGCATAGTAATAAATACTTGCTTAAACAACAACCGGGGCATGATTCCAAAGAAGGGAACCACACAATCTCATCATAAAGATGCAAACACGTTACTCATAAAGAGTTCATTCTCAATAACATTAAACGGGGCATGATTCCAAAGTAGGAAACCACACAAAACTCATCATAAAGATGCACCAATCCAAAACACATCAAAAGATGTTTCACAATTCTCTAATAATACTTAGTCACATTCCATAACACAATTGTTCACAAAGGAACCATTTTCAATATACTAAGGTGTTCCACAATGACCATTTAAGTCAACTAGAGTAGTACCCCAAACCTAGACCAAGAATACATCCTAGTCTTAATCAAACAAAAGGAAGATTTCTGAAAATAGGGGCAAGCGGGCGCTCACTCTAGACCGGGCGGGCGCTCAGCAGACCAGACGGGCGCTCAAAAAGTACCAAGCGGGCGCTCCAGGTCAACAGGGATTTTGGTCATGAAACAAAAGGTAAGCGGGCGCTCAACTCATACGCTCGCGGGCGCTTCAAAGGCTAGCGGGCGGGCGCTCGGTACCCGATTTGGGCCAAAACTGTACCTGGTTCTTTACCTACTCCTTCCGTCCCAAAGTACTAACACACACCTTACCTCTTACATAAACCTTAACCAAAGGAACCCAGGAAACACACTTATACTTCCCTTACTATTTTACAACCAACTTTTCAAATACTCCATTTGTCCCAAAATTACAAGTATCACCAAATTCACCCAAATCACAAAATTAACACTTACAAGTATCAAGTATAACATATATGACCAGTTTAACATTTAAAGAGGAATTAGTAACTTACCTATTTCGGGAAAAAGTATCGCAGAAATATGTTTTGTTCGGGTAGAAATGATCTATTCAACGCCCTGATCATTTTTATATAATTAGATTTTAAAACGGAGTAGTAAATAAAAAGAAAAAAATTAAACTAGGATGAACTTACCTTTTCTTTCAAACCCTAGGAAATAACGAGAGAGAAGTGTGCTGTGTGAATTGAAAACACAGAGAGGGAGATAAGCATGTTGTAAAAGATTTTTACCTCATTTTTATACTTAGGTCACTCAACTTTCCATTTGAACAAATAACCCCCTTCTAGTTATAATTCCACTAAGGACCTTAAGGTTTCAACTTAATCATTTAACTCCCTTAACCATTATTACAACTAACTAAATAAATAACACAATTAATCAAACAATATGTGCAAGCCATAAAATATGATGCAACACATAAAATGCACACATAATGTTAAATTAAAATTCCCAAATATATAAAATAAATAGGAACGGGTTTTGGGGTCATTACATGGGTTGTCTTATGCTTGCGGTCATGTGTACAGAGCTTTAGAAGACTCTTGGACACTTGGAGGCATTTGACCTTGCTGCTTCGTTGAAAGACATGTTTCAAGAACAAGCAAGGCGGGAGAGGTTCGACACAATAGCTGTCTTGGTCTCATGCAAGATGAGCGAAGGGAAGATTGTGGGCCCTCATGTTCTTAAGATGAGGGCTCATTTTGAGCATCTAGAGAGGCTTGGCCATCCAATTGATGTTGAGTTGGCCACTGATTTTATTCTTAATTCATTGCCCAAAAGCTATAGTCAGTTCATCATGAACTTTAGTATGCATGGGATGGATAAGTCCCTGTCTGAGTTGCATGGGATGCTTAAGACAGCGGAAAAGAAAATCGGTAAAGAGGACGCTCCCGTGCTCATAGTGTCTAAGGAAGGAAAGAGCCAGAAAGGCAAAGGAAAGGGTAAGGTTTCAACTTAATCATTTAACTCCCTTAGCCATTATTACTACTAACTAAATAAATAACACAATTAATCAAACAATATGTGCAAGTCATAAAATATGATGCAACACATAAAATGCACACATAATGTCAAATTAAAATCCCTAAAAATATAAAATAAATAGGGACGGGTTTTGGGGTCGTTACAATCACTCCCCCTTAAAGAAAATTCGTCCCAAATTTTAGGGTAACTTACCAAATGAATCAAACAACCAGGGATACTTCCTTTCCATTTCCTCCCGAAGCTCCCAAGTAGATTCTTCCACATTATGGTTCCTCCACACAACTCTAACAAGATGAAGACTCTTGGTTCTCAATTCTTGAACTTTAGAATCAATTGCTTGAACTGGATGCTCCTCATAAGACATATTTGGTTCAATATCCTCAGGTATCTCAGACAACACATGAGAAGGATCATAAACATACTTACATGAAACACATTATGAATCTTGTCAAGAGAAGGAGATAACGCAAGACGATAAGCTCGATCTCCAACTCTTCCCAAAATCTCAAAAGGCCCTACAAACCTTGGAGCAAGTTTCCCTTTCTTCCCATATCTTTTAATTCCCACCTTTGGAGAAACTTTCAGAAACACAAAGTCACCCTTTTCAAACTCAAGGTCTCGCCTCCGGTGATCTGCATAACTCTTCTGTTGACTCTGGGCAGTAGTCAATCGATCCCGAATAAGCTTAACCTTTTCAACTGAATCATTAACCATATCAACACCCAAAATTTTTGCTTCCCCAACCTCATCCCAACAAATAGGTGAACGACATTTTCTCCCATACAATGCTTCATAAGGAGCCATCCCAATACTTGACTGAAAACTGTTGTTATAAGCAAATTCCACGAGAGGCAAATGAATATCCCAAGAATCTGCAAAATCAACTGAACAAGCCCTCAACATGTCCTCAAGAATATGAATGGTTCTTTCTGACTGACCATCTGTTTGAGGATGAAAAGCAGTACTAAACCTCAACTCTGAACCCAAAGCCTTCTGAAATGCTTGCCAAAACTGAGAAGTGAATCTAGGATCACGATCAGATACAATGCTAACTGGAACTCCATGCAACTTCACTATCTCATTAATATACAACATAGCAAGCCTTTCCATCAAATAGCTAATCTCAATAGGTAAGAAGTTAGAAGAATTTGTCAATCTGTCTACGATCACCCAAACTACATCATGCCTTCTTCGAGTACGAGGTAACCCTGACACAAAATCCATAGTAACATGTTCCCATTTCCATTCCGGTATCTCTAAAGGTTGAAGCAAACCTGAAGGTATCTGATGTTCAGCTTTCACTTGTTGACAAGTCAAACACTTCGACACATAATCCGCTATCTCCCGCTTCATGTTGTTCCACCAAAAGTGTTGCTTCAAATCTTGATACATTTTGGTACTCCCGGGATGAATAGTATACCTCGAATTATGGAATTCCTTGAGCACTTGAAATTTAATCCCATCAACATTAGGCACACACAATCGACCTCTGAAAGTCAATACCTCTTCAGAACTGAGAGAGAAGTCTTCAAATCTGCCATCTTTGATTTTACCCATTATCTTCATTAACTCAGGATCATCTTTTTTAGCATCCTTGATTCGTTGAATTAAGGTTGGTAATACTCTGATATTCGCAAATATAGCGCCATGTCTCGACTCATAAGGACCATAATATCGAGCATCTTCTAACATATTCCATTCTCGTACCATCAATGAAGCTACATACGACTTCCTACTAATAGCATCGGCTACCACATTGGCCTTTCCCGGATGATAAGAAATGGTACAATCATAATCCTTCAACAGGTCCATCCATCTTCATTGTCTATTATTCAACTCTTTCTGGGAGAAAAGATACTTCAAACTCTGATGATCTGTGAAAATCTCAAACTTTGCTTCCATTTGTGTAACGCAAAAACAATCGCAGCTAGCTCCATGTCATGGGTCGGATAATTCTGCTCACTAGGAGTTAACTTCCTTGAAGCATAGGCAATTACCTTCCCACTCTGCATTAAAACACACCCCAAGACTTCTTTTGAAGCATCACTATAAATCACCAAGTCATCATTCCCATTAGGCAGTGCAAGAATAGGAGCAGTGGTCAACCTCTTCTTCAACTCTTCAAAACTAACTTGACATTTTTCATCCCACACATATGGCATATTCTTTCGATTCAACTGAGTTAATGGTGTTGCAATCTTAGAAAACACTTCAATGAATCTTCTGTAGTACCTAGCCAACCCCAAGAAACTTCGAATTTCAGTGACTGATTCTGGCCTCTTCCAATTCACAATGGCTTCTATTTTTGATGGATCAACAGATATACCTCTATTAGAAACCACATGTCCCAAAAAAGAAACTTCATCGAGACAAAAAGCACACTTACTGAATTTTGAAACAACTGCTTCTCCCGAAGAATAGATAGAACTCTTCGCAAATGTTGCTCATGCTCCTCCCGAGACTTAGAATAAACCAAGATATCATCAATAAACACAACCAAAAAAGAATCAAGATAAGGCTTGAAAACCGGATTCATCATATCCATGAAAACAACTGGAGCATTTGTTAACCCGAAAGGAATGACAAAAAACTCATAATGACCATACCTACTACGAAAAGCAGTCTTAGGAATGTCTTCTGAGTGAATCTTCAACTGGTGATACCCACTCCTCAAGTCAAGCTTCGAAAATACAACTGACCCTTGGAGTTGATCAAATAAATCATCAATGTGAGGCAAAGGATATTTGTTCTTTACAGTCACCGGATTCAGTTTTCTATAGTCGATGCATAGTCTCAAGGACCCATCTTTCTTCTTTACAAACAACACAGGAGCTCCCCACGGTGATACACTGGGTCGAATGAAACCCCTATCAATCAACTCTTGCAACTGAACTTTTAACTCTTTTAATTCTGCTGGAGCCATTCTATAAGGTGACTCAGATATCGGGGTAGTACCTGGAAGTAAATCAATACAAAACTCGATCTCCCTATCAGGAGGCATAGAATACTCAGTAAAGAACACATCAGGAAACTCTTTCACAATATGCACATCCTCTACTTCAGGCAACTTTTTAATAGTATCAAGAACACTGGCCAAATACCCCGTACAACTACGGTGCAACAACTTTCTAGCTTTCACATAAGAAATAATATGAATTCCCTTACCCAAATGAGCAGCCTCAAAAGTAAATTCAGGCACATCAGGAATAGAAAATGTGACCACCTTTTTATAACAATCAACTGAAGCATGGTACTTACTCAACCAATCCATTCTCAAGATAATATCAAAATCTTGTAATGGCAAAACAACTAAATCAGCAAATAAAACATGCTCCCAAATATGCACATCACAGCCACGTAACATCTTATTAGTCACCAAACACTCCCCTATAGGAGTAAATACCTCTAACACATAAGGTAGAGATTCAGAAGAAACATGCAATCGGGAAGCAAAATGCACAGACACATAAGAATGTGAAGAGCCAGGGTCTATAAGTGCATGTGCCCTCAAACTAGACACAGAAATTATACCTCCTATCACATTAGAAGAATCTGAAGCCTGCTGTTGGTTGATAGCAAAAACACGACCTTGCACTTTAGACTTTCCAGAGGCATCCCTCTTCTGACCCTGAGATAATCCTGCTCCACTCCCATATGGTATAATCATTGCTCTTGGACAATCCCTTTGAAAATGGCCAAGCTGACCACAATTCAAACACTTTCCCTGCTTCTTCCAACATCGCTCTTCAGAGTGCCCTTCCTTCTGACAGTAATTACATATTCTTCTACCTTGATTTCCCGGGGTGTTACCTTGATTCCTGGCAATTGGTTGCCCCTGCGGTTGCCCTCTAAATTGTGATGGTGTTCCTTGACCTCCTCAATTATCACCACGCTGTGGTTGAGGTCTTCCTTGCCTTCCTGTACCTGCCAATTCATCTTTCCTCTTATGCTCTTCTATATCATGCTCCACCTGATATGCTCTATCGACAGCATCTTGAAAATCTTGCAACTTGTGGGATACTAGTTAACTTCGGATCACAGTTCTCAATCCCTTTACAAATCGCATAGCCTTCCTCTCCTCAATTTCCACTAAGTGAGTACAGTACCTGGATAACTCCGTGAATTTGGATGTATACTGAGCCACAGACATAATATTCTGCTCCAAGTTAAGAAACTCAATTTCCTTCTTGTCTTGATCTACCTGAGGAATGAAATGTTCCTTGAACTTCTTCAGAAAATTCTCCCAAGTATAGGGTACATGATTCTCATCCCAATTTGTTTTCAAAGCTCTCCACCAGTGCTCAACAGCTCCACTCAATTTATGACTTGTTCTTCATCTGAACATATGAGAACATCAAATATTTTCTCCATCGATTTAATCTACCTCTCGACCTTTGTTACCTCTGGTTATCCTTCATAAGCCATTGGTTTCATCTTCAGGAACTGTTCTAACCCATATCTCGGAGGTGCATGTTCTCCTCCTTGCCTTTGATCATTTAAAGTTTTCATGGCTGCTTCAAACATCCCTTGAAACAAGATTCGGGCCTCTTCTCTGGCATCCCCTTGCCCTGAAGAACCAGCCTGATCTCCTTCGGTCTCAACCATTTTCAATAAATACCTGCATAAGACACTCAACGTTACTCACTCTATACACAACTACCTTCTTAGGTCACTTAGTCATTCTAGACCATCTACAACCTAGCTCTGATACCAACTGTTGCGCCCCAACCCGTGGTCCTACTAGGCCCCACGTTCGGGACACGCACGGAAGACGTCATAAAACATTTTGGGAAAAATTTTCGAAATGTCCTTTCATAAAAGTTTCATATAACAAAACAAATTTACTTGAAACTTGATTTCATTGCACACAAACAAACTTTCACAACCCAAAGTACTTAGCCACAAGGGCTTACACACTTTACATACAAATTTACAAATCACCAACATGTTCCAAAAATAGGTTATACAAAGATGAAGTCACGGGTACACTACCCAAAAGGTTATACATTTACATAATGTAGCCTTTACATAACACATGTCTCAAAATGTCTTACCCAAAATCACCACCTCGACGTCCTCCCTTGTGAAGTGACATATCCCCTAGGCTCTCCTTTATCTAAGGAAAACAACATCGAAAGGAACGGGGTGAGAATAAATCTCAGTAAGCTACTAAAATGTAACTACGTTACATGCTGAAATGATACTCGTAATTGAACAATGTCAATAAACATTCATTTAGCACATAACATGAGAGGCAAAGCCAACTCATCATACCACACATAAGGCGGAAATAAACACTCATAAGTGGATACTGAGCCAAGGTTCTCCAATCAAACATATAACCATCTGAGAGGTATCAACTGAGCAGCACCAAATGGCTGAAACGGTTCATGAACCAAACAATAACAACAACAACAGGGGGAAAATGACACAAAGTCATAACCCAAACGGTGACTAAACTCACACAAAGGAGAGCTAGCCCAAACCCAATCCGTGGCCCAAGGAAGGGGGTTAAAAATGGGAAACCAATGGTAGAAGCCTCACAATGAACTTGGCTCGTGTGCCATTATAATCCCTACCACTGCCCGATACCACAACAAGTATCAGCTAGACTTTAACACGAGCATAGTAATAAATACTTGCTTAAACAACAACCGGGGCATGATTCCAAAGAAGGGAACCACACAAGCTCATCATAAAGATGCAAACACGTTACTCATAAAGAGTTCATTCTCAATAACATTAAACGGGGCATGATTCCAAAGTAGGGAACCACACAAAACTCATCATAAAGATGCACCAATCCAAAACACATCAAAAGATGTTTCACAATTCTCTAATAATACTTAGTCACATTCCATAACACAATTGTTCACAAAGGAACCATTTTCAATACACTAAGGTCTTCCACAATGACCATTTAAGTCAACTAGAGTAGTACCCCAAACCTAGACCAAGAATACATCCTAGTCTTAATCAAACAAAAGGAAGATTTCTGAAAATAGGGGCGAGCGGGCGCTCACTCTAGACCGGGCGGGCGCTCAGAAAGTACCAAGCGGGCGCTCCAGGTCAACAGGGATTTTGGTCATGAAATAAAAGGTAAGCGGGCGCTTCAAAGGCTAGCGGGCGGGCGCTCGATGCCCACCAGGCGGGTGCTCGGCACCCGATTTGGGCCAAAATTGCACCTGGTTCTTTACCTACTCCTTCCGTCCCAAAAGTACTAACACACACCTTACCTATTACATAAACCTTAACCAAAGGAACCCAGGAAACACACTTATACTTCCCTTACCATTTCAAAACCAACTTTCCAAATACTCCCTTTGTCCCAAAATTACAAGTATCACCAAATTTACCCAAATCACAAAATTAACACTTACAAGTATCAAGTATAACATATATGACCATTTTAACATTTAAAGGGGAATTAGTAACTTACCTATTTCGGGAAAAAGTATCGCAGAAATATGTTTTGTTCAGGTAGAAATGATCTATTCAACACACTGATCATTTTTATATAATTAGATTTTAAAACGGAGTAGTAAATAAAAAGAAAAAAATTAAACTAGGATGAACTTACCTTTTCTTTCAAACCCTAGGAAATAACGAGAGAGAAGTGTGCTGTGTGAATTGAAAACACAGAGAGGGAGATAAGCATGTTATAAAAGATTTTTACTCCATTTTTATACTTAGGTCACTCAACTTTCCATTTGAACAAATAACCCCCCTCTAGTTATAATTCCACTAAGGACCTTAAGGTTTCAACTTAATCATTTAACTCCCTTAACCATTATTACTACTAACTAAATAAATAACACAATTAATCAAACAATATGTGCAAGCCATAAAATATGATGCAACACATAAAATGCACACATAATGTTAAATTAAAATTCCCAAATATATAAAATAAATAGGGACAGGTTTTGGGGTCATTACATGGGTTGTCTTATGCTTGCGGTCATGTGTACAGAGCTTCAGAAGACTCTTGGACACTTTGAGGCATTTGACCTTGCTGCTTCGTTGAAAGACATGTTTCAAGAACAAGCAAGGCGGGAAAGGTTCGACACAATAGCTGTCTTGGTCTCATGCAAGATGAGCGAAGGGAAGACTGCGGGCCCTCATGTTCTTAAGATGAAGGCTCATTTTGAGCATCTAGAGAGGCTTGGCCATCCAATTGATGTTGAGTTGGCCACTGATTTTATTCTTAATTCATTGCCCAAAAGCTATAGTCAGTTCATCATGAACTTTAGTATGCATGGGATGGATAAGTCCCTGTCTGAGTTGCATGGGATGCTTAAGACAGCGGAAAAGAAAATCGGTAAAGAGGCCGCTCCCGTGCTCATAGTGTCTAAGGAAGGAAAGAGCCAGAAAGGCAAAGGAAAGGGTAAGGCAAAGGTTGTCAAACCCAAAATTGGCAAGGCAATTGTTGCCAATGCTACTGTGGCTAAACCTACTTCCCAAAAGGATGCAATCTGTTTCCACTGCAATGAGATTGATCATTGGAAAAGAAATTGCAAGGTTTACAAAGAAGAGTTAAAGAAGAAGAAGAGCAGTGGGACTGCATCTACTTCAGGTATCTATGTTATAGATATTCTACTTTCTACTTTTAGCTCCTGGGTATTAGATACCGGATTTGGATCTCACATTTTTTTAAATGTGCAGGGACTAAGGAATAGAAGGCTACTTAAAGATGGCGAAGTGGACCTACGTGTGGGGAATGGAGCAAGAGTTGCTGCATTAGCCGTATGAGCATATGATGTCATTTTACCTAGCGGATTAATTCTTATTTTGAACAATTAGTTCCGGATTTAATTAGAAATATTATTTCAATTTCTTGTTTGGATAATGAAGGGTTTAAGTTTTTTATTGAAAATAAGAAGTTTTCTATTTATTTAAATAATATGCTTTATTGTACTGCATGTTCATTTAATGGCTTTTATATTCTTGACGTTGAGAATGTAAATAATGAGGATGTCTATAATGTAAATAAGAAATCCAAACCTAATGATGTAAATCATACTTATTTGTGGCATTTTCGTCTTGGTCATATTAATGAGAAGCGTATCTCAAAACTCCATGGGGACGGACTTTTAGATTCACATGATTTTGAATCATATGAAACTTGTGAGTCTTGTTTACTTGGAAAGATGACTAAGGCACTTTTTACTAAGAGTAGTGAAAGGGCTAGTGAATTATTGGCACTCAAACATACTGATGTGTGTGGACCAATGAGCTGCAATGCTAGGGGAAGATACCAATACTTTATAACTTTTACTGATGATTTTAGTAGATATGGCTATGTCTACTTAATGAAACATAAAAGTGAATCTTTTGAGATATTTAAAATATTTTAAAATGAAGTACATAATCAAATTGGCAAAAATATTAAAGCACTTCGATCCGATCGTGGTGGAGAATATTTAAGGCAAGAATTTGACAATCATCTTAAAGATTGTGGAATTGTTTCACAATTAACTCCACCCGGAACACCACAATGGAATGGTGTGTCTGAGCGGAGAAATATGACTTTATTAGATATGGTTCACTCCATGATGAGTCAAGTTGATCTTCCTTTATCCTTTTGGAGACATACACTAGAAACTACTGCTCTTACACTAAATAATATTCCAACAAAATCTGTTTCAAAGACTCCAAATGAGATGTGGAATAAAAGAAAACATAGTTTGTCTTTCATGAAGATTTGGGGATGTGAATCATTTGTTAAGAAACTCATATCTGACAAACTCACACTTAAATCTGATAAATGTATTTTCGTTGGTTACCTTAAGGAAACTAAGGGTTATTACTTTTACAACCGCGCGGAAAACAAAGTGTTTGTTGCCCGTCATGGTACCTTTCTAGAGAAAGAGTTTATCTCCAAAGGAATTAGTGGGAGTAAAATTAATCTCAAAGAGGTTCGAGAACCCGAAAATAATATGGAACAAAATATTGGATCTGAACAAGTTTCACAAGGAGTTGTGGAACCTATTCAGAATACACAAGTTCCTCGCAGAACTGGTAGGGTGCGATCCGAACCTGAGAGATATGGATTTCTCATGACGGATAGCAATGAAGTGGAAGTCATAGTTGATGACGAACCTACTTCCTACCAAGAAGCGATGTCCGCTCCTGATTCAGAAAAATGGCTTGGAGCCATGGAATCTGAAATTAAGTCCATGTATGATAATCAAGTTTGAAACTTGATTGATACGCCCGAATGTGTAAAAACCATAGGATGCAATTGGATTTTCAAAAGGAAAACTGACATGGATGGAAAGGTGCATACTTATAAAGCTAGACTTGTAGCGAAAGGCTATACGCAGATTCATGGAATCGACTATGATGAAATATTTTCGCCCGTAGCAATGATCAAGTCTATAAGAATTTTACTTGCCATAGCCGCATATTTTGACTATGAGATATGGCAAATGGATATCAAAACAGCGTTCCTTAACGGGAACTTACTTGAGAATGTTTATATGACACAACCTAAAGGTTTTGTAATTCCAAAATATTCTAATAAAGTATGCAAGTTGCAAAGATCCATTTATGGATTAAAGCAAGCTTCAAGGAGTTGGAATCTTCGATTTGATGAATCGGTCAAAGGGTTTGGCTTTATCAAGAACGAAGATGAGCCTTGTGTATACAAGAAGATTAGTGGGAGCATAGTATTATTTCTAGTACTATATGTTGATTACATATTACTCATTAGAAATGACATTCCTGCACTGCAGTCTGTAAAGACTTGGTTAGGAAAGTATTTCTCAATGAAAGATATGGGAGAAGCCGCTTATATCCTTGGCATTAGGATCTATCGTGATAGATCCAAGAAATTGATTGTTTTAAGTCAAGATACATATATTGACAAAGTTCTTTAGAGATTCCGCATTGAAAACTCTAAGAGAGGAAATTTACCAGTAGGCCATGGCATAACTCTAAGCAAGAATCAGTGTCCTAAGACAACTGATGAGCGTGAGAGAATGATTGGGATTCCATATGCTTCCGCAATGGATCAATCATGTATGCCATGATATGTACTAGACCCGATGTCTCGTATGCTTTGAGCATGACGAGTAGATACCAATCAGATACTGGTGAGAGTCACTGGATTGCAGTCAAGACGATTCTTAAGTACTTGAGAAAGACTAAAGATTCGTTCTTGGTGTATGGAGGAATGGAAGATGATCTTGTTGTAAGTGGTTACACAGATGCAAGCTTCCAAACCAACAAGGATGACTCAAGATCGCAATCTGGATTTGTATTTGTGCTAAATGGATGTGCTGTTAGATGGAAGAGTTCTAAGAAAAGTACCGTCGCAGATTCTACAACGGAAGCTGAGTATATTGCTGCATCCGATGCTGCAAAAGAGGCTATTTGGATCAAGAAGTTCATTGTTGAACTAGAGGTGGTTCCTAGCATTGCTAACCCAATAGGCCTTTATTGTGATAATAATGGTGCTATTGCTCAAGTAAATGAACCAAGATCACATCAAAAATCCAAACACATACTTAAGCGTTTTCATATCATTCGAGAGATCGTTGATAGAGGAGACGTAAATATATACAGAGTACCGACTGATGATAACATTGCCGACCCATTGACAAATGGTCTTCCACAAGCAAAGCATGAAGGTCATGTTAGGTCTATGGGTATTCGATACATTAATTAGGCCTAGTGCAAGTGGGATATTGTTGGTGTTGTATGCTCTAGGCACGTTATGAGAACGATTAATGTTATCTATTGATTATGATTTAATAAAGTTATTGAATGTTTGATTATTATATCATTTGCATGTTTATTATAATAATCCCCGTCCCTGATAATTATGATTAATTGTTAGTATAAGTTTGATAGATAATCATATGATGATTATGGTGTATGGGATACAATTAAACTTATGGGTATTTATTGGAGAACAAATACTGGACTGACCCATATGAGATTTATGTCATGGTCACAATGTCCTAATTAAGTCTCATATAGTTATATTACTGGAATCTTTAGACTTGAGGTTATTACAGTCTTCCACTTGATGAATATTATGTTTGACATATTCAAATGTTACCCCTAACCGGGTGGTTATAAAGAATATGATTGGCATAATCGGAATCATGTAGGGAAGAGTAATAAGCCAAGAAAGGATTTGTTCCTCGTCAAGAGAGATGTCAAGCTTTGGCCACTCGATGAATGGTATTCATGAAATGCATGGCCGTGCTCAAATAAGATTTGTCTTATCAATACATTTGGGATCGAGAAATCATTGGACTATGTAAGTTGACCATTGACCATGGCTTACGTTCAATAGACATCGTGAAACAAAGAGATTGTAATATGTTCTATAAAGGATTCACGAACTTTGACAAGTTATATTAATTGGGTAGTCATGATGGCTTGCTAAAGTCCGCTCATGATTTATGAGTACAAATGTGTTTGGGCTCATTGCCAACTTAATATAATCCTATGGGGTCACACACAAAAGAACGAATTGTTTAAAAGGCTAAAAATGACTTTCTGCTGGTGCTCGGCCGAGCACCTCAAAGGACTCGGCCGAGCAAGAGAAACAGAAGGGTTAAATAAAGAGGCGCTCGGCCGAGCACCTCAAAGGACTCGGCCGAGCAGGTCCTGTTCGGGCCAGAATTCCTGGTTACTTATTGTGACGGGTTTTAACCTATTTCTCCTAAAGGGTTTAGGTTAAATGAGTTTAAATACCTCTCCTAATACCCTAATCAGATACTATTGATATTTGATCAATTAAGAGAGCCTCCAAGAGAAAAACTATATTCTTCTTTTTCAAGAACAAGAATCATAGTTTTTCATAAAGCCTTCATAATAGAAATAGTTTCTATTGGGTCTAGCAACCCGGATCAAGAATAGTTCTTGATATTCGTTCGCGTGCAGATAAACATAGAGGGCGTTGGCATCAATTCCTCCAAGTTCGTGATCCAAGATTTACGGTCGTGTTCCTGCGTTCGTGATTCAAAGAAGCGTGAAGAACAAAGATTGAAGATCTCAGAATTTTAAAGCTCCATCACAGTTAGTGTTCTAAATTCATCCCCGTATTAATTTGATCATCTTGAATGGATCTAGACTTTGAGTTTATTCCGCTGCGCATGTTTGCTCAAAACCCAACATATGAACACCCAGATTCGCAATCATGAACGCATAAACAAGCAATACATAGAGAGAAACGATCTGGAAGGGAAGAAGATACTAAATCTAAACACAAACTCAGATCCACAAAACATTAGCAGAAAAACACATATACCCAGATCTGCAAAATAATCAAAAATCTAAACCTAGATCCACACCTTAGAAGCTCGATTTAAATACAGGACAGAATGAGACGATCTGGAAGGGAAGAAGATGGCGGAGTTCTACGGTGGCAGAGGGCGGCGCAATTGTCGCTATTGGTTGCCTCGGTTACGCCATAGTTGGTATCGTGACGACGTTTCTAGTAGTGGTGGAGAGCGACGGAGGAACGGTGATATGGGTGAAGGCGCAGGAAAGTGGAAAAGGGGTGGGGCAGAGGAAGGGAATCAGGTGGTTATGGAGGAAAGAAGAAATGGATGAGGTTGGAGGACTTGAGAAGATGAAGTGAGAAAGAGAGAGAAATTGGTTTTTAGGATAAGAATGGTCAGCATTGTGTGTGTTTGTGTTGGGATTAATTGTGAGCCATTGATTGTAATGATATAAGTGGTTAAGATGGAGTAGGATGAGTTTTGTGGTGATCCAAGTGAAATTTTAGTAACCAATGGACAATTGACACCTATTACATTTTTATTATCAATCTATTAATATTCTTATTTATCCTTTTAAAAACTACTTTCTTTGGTCCAAAATAACTGTCACTTTTGTTCAATCAGATGTATTTTTGACCAATAATATAAATAAAAAATAATGATACTAATAAAATCTAAAATTCGTCATTGTATTATAATTAATAATACTTTTAATAACAATTTTTAAATTTTTATTAGGATCATTATTATTTTTTTAAATTTATTGGTCAAACTTACATCTGTTTGACCAAAAGTGACATTTATTTTGGACCAGAGGGAGTATCATTATGATTAATAATGATAATAAAAATCAAATAATAACAACTGGTTATTGTATAACAAAAAGATGATTACAGTTATTAATAATTAAATTGCACTTTGATTAAAATGATCAACTTAATTGCACTTTGATTAAAATGATCAACATAATTGCACTTTGATCAAGAGTTTATAGAAATTTTAATAATCTTAGAGAAAATCTAGAAATTATTATTAATTCACCATTATAAATACTATAGATAACATAATGTTTAGATTTTTATTAGAATTAGAATATTTTTATAAAGTGTAGCTCAAAATGTAATTAAATTGATAATTTTAATTGAAATGATGCAAGTTGCTATGGGACGAATGGAGTAGATATTTGGTTAGAAAAAATGATACTAATACTTACTAACCACCACTACCAAAATGATAATAGTTATTAACCTCCACTACCTCACCTCACCATCATCGCCTTTATCACTACTACAACTGTTACCACCACTACGACTCAACCGCTCCCACTGTTGCCACAATACACACCACTCCGTCTCCTATGCATCACTGCTACTTCAGCACCATCCCATTACAACTATCAACATTACCGTCACCACCATTACCACCACTTGGTAAGTGGCACCACTTACCAACACCACGGCTATAACACTTATAACTAACCACTCCCACGATCGATAACCACCAACAACGCAACTGCCACCACCAACGATAAGGTTGGTGTGGATGATTTCTAAAGTGGCAGTGAAGAAGGTGTTGACGGTAGTGGTGAGTGGCACTGATGGTAAGCGACAATTAACTAATAAATTACATTGTTTCATCCCTCCAAAAGTAAATTTTAAAATATTTATATATAAAAAATACATTGATTTTGATAATAATAAAACAATAGAATGGAAACAAAAGTTGATATGTTAAAATTATTTCAGTAAACATGATTTTATTTTCTTGTGATATATAATATCTTATTTCTTTATGAAAGGTTTTTTTTATTAGTATATTAGTTTTTAATAAAAATAATTACATTAGGAATATAAATAAATTGCTTTCATATAATTAAATTTTTTGGTGAATTTTAATTATGCACTTTTATATTTCTATTTATTTTTATTATTAATAAATTATTAATAATTTACACCTATTTTAATTATTATTAACAGTTAATAATTTGTAATTTCATTAATAAATAATTATATCCAAAAGAGACTTTTGAATTTTGGATTTCCACTCATATTTAGGGACGACCAAGTCAGTTTCTAATTTCAAATCCGTCCCCAAATCAAATAATAGCAACGACTAAGACGTTGCTATTTTTCATAAAAATCAGCGACGACTAAGTCGTTGCTAAATTGCATTTTGGTCGTTGCCATTTTTCCTAAAAATTAGCAACGACTAAGTCGTCGCTAACTTACATTTTTCCGTCCCTATTTAGGGAGGAACATGGTCGTTGCTAAATTCCGTTGCTGTTTTTGGTTATTCTAGTAGCGGTTGTCTGAATTACAGTTGAACCACATTTAAACGACAATTTGAATTGCATATCTAAATTACGCTCTGACCCAAATCGAATTAGACCATGCCAAATTGGTTTCGGTTTGTAAATGAACCAGACTAAACCAAGTCGAACCATTTACACAAAAATTAAAAAACACTCATGCCGCTATTTGCTCGTTCTCTCGTGCGAATCATAATAATTGCGCCACATATACCTCTTCTAAAACTAATTATTGACATTAATCAAACTTTGGATGAGCCTCACATACTATATGAAATTAATTTTGACCATCTACCCACCAACTGGAGAACGCATAGGGATTTGTAATAGATAGGGCAATAGATCTGTAATAGGCTTCATAGGAGTTTGTAACACGATGGCAATTGCCTTAATATGATATGATACAAGCTTACTTCAAAAAAAAATTACACTTGAGAAAAAAAAAATTGTCCATCTTTAGTGATCTCTAAAGTAAACAAAAGAGGCAAAACTAAACATTTCCCATCAACAAGAATAGTGCTACAAGTGATTGATCTTTCATCCCATTTATAACAAAATATGAATGATTTGTCACCACCCATTAAAAGAAAATACAAAGAATACAAAAACAAGAACAGTAAAAACAAATAAGAAAAACCAGCCATGAAATGAAATATGATATGCAAAATCTAACCCAAGTTGTATAATTAAAAAGCTTTTTCAGGTACATCTTGAATGACAAAACATGTCTTAAAAGAAACCCCTTAATTAATGGGAGTCTTGGAGATCTAGTAGTCTTACTACCACTTCTTTCATTACAAAATCTCTCATAAAACAACAAAACAATTAAATTCAAGCTACAACAACCCGATCTTGATCATCATAATAAAAAGGGTACTCAATTCTCTGAATTTAAATAATCAAAAGAGAGATCTAAAATACCCATTTGAATTTTATTTATTTATATATGATCGGTGGGTTTCTATTAGGGGGCTAACTTGAACACGGTGGCGGGAATCCCGGTGGTGGAGCTTGCGGTGGTGATAATGGAGGAGGCGGTGGTCGTTTTCTTTTCTTCTTCTCATAACTAACTCCTCTAGCTTTAGCTTGAGAATCTCTAACCTCACGTAAATAAAGCCTAACTGCACGCGCGCCAAATGGGTTAACTTCCGGTTTGCCGCCGTTTTCTTCAAAGGCGGCGCGTAGGCGGCCGATGAGGGCGTCGAGGCTCCCCCAAGCTTGTCGGAGTGGGCAGGGGCATGGGGCAGGAGGGTTAGGGTGACCGAAGAAGGGGCAGAGCTGAGTGTGGACTTTGGTCTTGCCGAATTGGTCAAGGTAGCGGAGGAATTCAAGAACGTGGGCGCCGCTGCAGCGGGAGAGAGAGAGCGGCGGACGGTGGTTGCGGAGGTATTGGCCGAAGGTGTTCCAGTCCCGGCGTTTTTGGTTTTCGTAGCGGCTTAGAGTTGGTGGGGAAGTGATGGTGGTGGAGGAGGAGGGAGAGATTGGGCTTAGAATTATTGATGAGGAGCTAGTTGAGGAGTTGCATTCCATTTCTCTTTGGGTTGGGTTGATGTTGATCCCAAGTGTGTGGTATTTTTCCATTTTGATTTGTAGATTGAGAGAGAGAGAGAGAGAGAGAGAGAGAGAGAGAGAGAGAGAGAGAGAGAGAGAAGTGGGGAGAGAGAAAACACACTCACCAGAAATTGCTTAGGGTTTCATCTTCTCTATAAAGAGAGAGAGAGAGAGTTGCTAGGGTTTCATCTTTCAAGTGAAGAGAGAGAAAGAGAGAGTTGCTAGGGTTTCATCTTTCAAGTGAAGAGAGAGAAAGAGAGAGAGAGAGAGAGAGAGAGTTGCTAGAGAGGAGATGGATAGGGTTGCTAGAGAGATATTTTGAAGTGGGAGAGATGAATCTTGAATATATAAGGAGGGAAGAGAGAGAGGGGGAGGGGGGGCTTGTAATGCTTTTTTGGTATTTGGGGTTTGAAACCTATGTTGGTTTTGATCAATACTAGAAAGAAAAGAATTAAGGTTACTAATAATACTCCATACTTATGATTTGTTTTGTGCAGTTGTATAGAACTAGTAGTAAGTAGTAGAGCTTTGTTTTCTGAAAATGTTTAAAGAGATCTAGGACATAGTCACATAGTTTTCCTAGAAAAGGGGGAGCAAACTGTGCACACACATACTACTCTCAGTCCAAGCAAGAGAGAGAGAGAGAGAGAGAGAGTGTGTGTGAGAGAGAGAGAGAGAGAGAGAGAGAGAGTGAGAGAGAGATGGTAATGGTAAGTGTAAAAAAGGACTTTGGTTAGGGCATTTTGTGGAAATAGAAAGAGGTTGGGAGGAAGCTTGGAGATGATGGGAAGAATTGATGGAGACAGGAAATAAAGGGGTGTGAATTTTGAAAAAGAAAAGATAAAAAATAATATTGAAGGGAATAAATATGATTTTGTTTTTCACCAATCACCCTTTTGCTTTGATTGACAACACCTTTTCTAATTACACATTTGCCCTTCTTTGCTCCCACTCTCTCTTAAGTATAGTACTTTCTCCGTCCCTAAGTATATGTCTACTCTCTCATTAGCATGGAGATTAAATATGATGAAAGTGAGTATAAAAATAAAGTATAAGAAAGAATAAATGGGAGGGAATAGTAAGTTAATTGTTGTTGTGAGTATAAAAGTAAGTAGGAGAAAGAATAAGTGGGGGAATAGTAAAAATTTTTTACCATTTTAAGAAGTTGACATATACTCTGGAACAGACTAAAAAGGAAAGATGAACGTATACTCAAGGACGGAGGAAACGGAGGGAATAGTAAATTTCAACTTATAACCCCACACTCGTACATAAAAATCACAATAATTCGTCCATGAATATCAGTATTTCTCTTTGCTTATCGTATCTAGACTAAGATTTTATTAAATCTTAATAAAAAAAGGTATTTTGTACTTGTATTAAATTTAAATGTAAAACGTGTTTTTAAATAGTAGAGTGATATTTTTGTAAATAAGCCGAACATTGTTACAAGGCGTTGTGACATTTTTTTCAAATACCTGTAACTTACAAAAACTCACCAAACACCTTTTGATACTGACGGAGGCGTTTTTCAATATTAAAACACACTTTTCAATACTAGGGCGGACACTTGTTTTAGAACTTATAAAAACTCACCTTGCACCCCATTGTGGTTGGCTGTGCATATACATGTGATCATTCAGATGGCGTCGGACGTCTATGACAAGAGGACTACCTGGTGGCGCAAGGACGTCTATGGCAAGCAAACTATCAGATGGCGCGGGACGTCTATAAGAGATCTCTTCATCAACTTGTAGGGCAAGTATCATTCTCTGTAATAAATTATAGTGGTGAAACTCCATATGAGCTTGTGATAGGCAGAACAATAGATCTATGATAGACTCTATAAGGGCTTGTAAAACGATGACAATTGCCTTGAAATAAATGATACTCCCTCCGTCTCAAAATAGATATCGTTTTAGACACTTTCACACATATTAAGAAATGCAATTAATGTATGTAAAAATGTCTTATATACCCCTAAAGTAATTCAACTACCTAGACTATTAAATGCTTGTGCAAGAGATAATTCCTTATCATTAATAAGGGTAGAATTGGTATACAACAATAAATAAGCCTTGAAAATTGTAATACGACAAGTATTTTTAGACAAAAATTAACTCCCAAAACGACATCTAATTTGAGACGGATGGAGTATGTTACAACTATTCACAAAAAACAAGCACTTTTTAACACTACATCAGGCAATTGTTAACATACAACCGGCAACCTTAATACTACCATTAAAAGTGTATGTTTGAATATACAAAAGTGTCTGTTTGAATATTAATAAGTGTTATATTACAATAGATGGTTTCTAATATTAGGACATACACGTGATAATATTAGATAAGACAGTTATGAAAAACCCGTTTTTTCATCTCATAGCGTAAAATAAGTTTTTCATAAGGCTTACTCTTTTATTACATGTTTGGTAATCTCTCATTCTTAAAATGAATTTTTAATTTCATTAAAACAAATTATAATTAAAAAAACTAATAGGAAAAATTACAGCATATGTTCTATATACTTTTAGATTTTAGTTCTTTTTATTAGTGAAAATGTATTAAATCTTTATTATACAACGTCTCTTTAATTATGCAACCCTAATTCACACCCCTAATGAAAATTTGTCAAATTCAAACGAATATGCATTACTTTTAAATTTAATAGTCTCATTTTATTTGTTATGGTCAACTAATAAGCTACAATATATAAGAAAAAATATAATCAATGACAAGTTATTGATACTATTCTAAATTAGGAAAATAATAGTATTATTTAAAATTTCAGTAGGATATATCTATCTTTATATATTATGATATATTTTACTTTAATTAAGTTGATTATAAAAAAGAGTTGGTTTTGGGGGAAACTAGTTCCTCCATATAAGTTATAAAAAATCCACTTTTTAACCCTTAAACCTAAACACTAAACCCTAAATTCTAAACCTTAAACCCTAAACCTTAACCCCTATAAAAACAGGACTTTTTATAACTTATGGAAAAACTAGTTTCCCCCAAAATTTTCTCTATAAAAAATTAGAATGAAGCTATTTTTGTGGGAGGAAGAAAGTATCTTATGAACTCGTGGTTCATTTTAAGGGATTTTGACAGTTGCAATAATTTTTATTTAACCTTCTGAGTTGGTAATTGTATAGGACTATTAATAATCGTAATAAAAAGATCTTCTTGGAAACAGACCAATTGATAAGTAAGAATGGTAGGGAAGAAGAGGAATCATTATACTGTTGATGTTAGGCTATTCATAGCTAAATGTTAAGGTATTCAAGAGTTGTCACTTCTTTATCTTATGGCAAAGGAATAAATGATTCTAAATTTGAAGAAAATGGAAAAACAACTTTCCCTTATGCTACCACATTTTTGGAAAAGTGAATGTTATATTCTTCCCGTCACAAAACGATAGTCTCGTTTAACATTTTAAATATATTAAAACTATATTTTTATTTTCATTATTATCTTTACTGAGGCCCAATTATTATTTACACTATATTCTCTCTTGCAACAACCATGCACTACTCAATAGATTCATCACAAGGTTACGTTTGGAAGTTCACTCATTTTAACACAACAATTTTGGAATTAAGATTGTCTTTTTTTAAGACAAACATAATTGGAAAAAGAGATTATCATTTTCTGACGAAGTGAGTATCGTACACACTTACACAGTTACATTAGGGCTTGCAATGTGGCCGCGGCCTTCAGTTTTACTATAAGCAGTTGAAACTTTGTCACATGTTTCCTTTTCTAGTCAATGATTATATTAATTTGACTTAGTATGGTCACACACATATGTATATATCAAAATAATTTTGACCGCCCATCATCAATAAAAAGGTATGTTCGATTATGGACCATTTGAAGGAGTCGTCGCATGAGCATTCCCTTGTATGCCTTTTAAGGTTGAGTTTGATAAGATCGCTTATTTGATCCAGACCATTTTAAATGAAAAATTTAAGTTTATATGGTCTGACTTTATATAAATCAGACTGGTCAATGATCTCTTCCATAAATGAGTGGCTCTGGTTGATGAGAGAGTGAGGGTAAAAAACAGTTATACTCATAAATTATTTAATAGTCTAAATTATGATAAATCTATATCTTTATAATGACAGAAGTTCACTTAACACACTTACTATACATGGAATTTTGGCGCCTAAACTTCATATCTATAAATAGTATCTTTTAATGAAACATCATTAAAGCATAATTAAAGCAAAATTTGACTTAAAAAAAACAAATTATCATTAAATGTATGTTTGACACATGCTTAACTATTAAATAAGGTTTCAAAATTTACAATACACCACTTTAAAGAACAATTATCATCATAATACCCATGTATTAATTGTTGTGGTACTACATTTATAATACACCAAAGAGACCCTTCACGCACCTGCTCAAGTGTTAATGAATAACATTTATTATGTCTATTTAATAGCATCTTTTTGGAAACAACATTTATAATTAAGCAAAGAGCCCCTTCATTTATAATTAATCAAAGATCCCCTTCATTAACCAAAGAAAGTGGAGAATATGTGCAATTAATGATCTTCAATTCTATTTATGATTACCGATGCAATATAATGAATAATAGCTGGGAAGGCACATGAAAAATCACTTAACAAGAATAAAGAAAAAATGAAAAGGCGCATTCATTTATAATTAACCAAAAAGCCCTTCATTAACCAAAGAGAGTGAGGAATATGAGCATTTAATGATCTTCAATTCTATCTATGATTACCGATGCAATATAATGGATAACAGTTGGGAAGACATATAAAAAACCACTTAACAAAAATAAAGGAAAAATGAAAGGGCGCCCCTTTCTTCCTAGATACATTCATCTAGCTCTGTTCTTTGAACAACCATGAATGCACTACAAATATAGTCATCCCCAAACAAACTCATTCAATTGAACTTACATACAACAACACTTTGAACGAAAATGCCTTCATCATTATCCTACATCCGTGAACTCAAGCCTTCGAAAGCTATCATGATCTTTATAATGTTGATGTTGTTGATGAAAGCATTTTAACTGGTAAACATGTTTGCATTCAATGTTATTTAAATTTTGATTTAAAATTTTACTATTCATTCAATTTCTTCTTGTCATATCTTTCAACTACACTACTTTTCTAATAGATGTCATAGGGAAGGTTGCAAGTACATACACTACACAGGATGACAACTTTAATGGAAGGGAGGCTAAGATGTTGGAAATAAGTTTAGAAAGCATCCGGTTAATATATTTTCATCGCATATTTTTTTTACTTTTTTTTTTCTTAATTTTATTATTGAATATTTGTTTCTATGATATTTTATGCAGAGAGAAGATGTTATCATGCAAACTGTACAAAGGTGAAATAACTATTTTCAACACATTTCAAGTATTAGAAATTCTAATCAAAGACAAAGTGTCTAAGATTACAGATTTTCAAGAAAGGTAATGCAACAAATATTAAATATGTTATGTCATTCTATTATTTATTATAGTTTATGTATTAGCATTTCCTTTTTCTGAAATTATTTTGTCACTTTAATTTTTGGCAGAAGAATTACATCAACTACTCCAATGGAAGATATAATGATGAAGTCAATTGAAAGAAGGGATTGCAATTGGTTCAAAGAGAAGGTGTCTAGGGTGGAAATAGTCATTAAGAGATTGTAATTGATGACATCTTTTACTTGTGTACTAGGATGTAAATATATCTATGGTTTATTTAGAATTTTAGATGTTTTAATAAGTTTAAATTTGATATCAAGTTGTTGTTTTGTTGAAGACATGTTAGTGAATTTAAATGTAAGTTCAAAATTTGGAGAGTACATAGATAGATTTAATTTAATTCAGAGAGTACAATCAGAATTTAAGAATTAAGAGATAAATTTGAATAAAAAAAATTACCTCGAAACATGTAACAAAATTAATGTTCTCATTATACATCCCATTTATTAAGCAAATTCAAAAAGCAAACATTGAAAGAAAACTACAATCAAGAAAATGTGTGTGCGTGCTTATAATAAATTCATGTATCAGTAATTATGATTACATAACGTTTCATATTCTATATTTAATAAAAATGAACATTAATTACGCATGCAAAATAAATTTGGAATAAACTATAAAAAAAATACGTTAAATAAAATTAAGTTATACATTTTTTTTATTTAGAGTTGTTTTGAATCAGAATCTAAGAATTAAAAGATAAACTTGAATAAAAAAATAACCTCGAAACATGTAACCAAATTAAAGTTCTCATTACATCCCATTTATTAGGCAAATTCAAACACAAACATTGAAAGCAAACTACAATCAAGAAAATGTGTGTGCATGCTTATAATAAATTCATGTATATGTAATTATGATTTTATAACTTTTCATATTCTATATTTAATGTTACATTGGTAATGATACACATTGGTTAAATAAAAATGTAATCTAAAATAATACACATTTAGTTCTTACTTGCTGGTATATGAAAGTTTTTTTTTATTTGGTATAGAAGCAATTGGTCTTCCTTCAATGCATGTTCACTTTGTAAACATAGATTCTTCTTCAAGTAAGAACACAAAATGAAAATGAAAAGAAGTCTCTTTCATGAACTAAAGAAGAGTCGATATGACTGGAGTGTGAAGGTATTTGTTGCACGCAAGTGAGAAGTAAAATATGATGGCATTTTGAAGTTACCCAATACTTTTGAGTTTATTCTTGTGGATTCAGAGGTAAACACTAAATAGTTATTACTTTTTTGATTTATTTTTTATGGTGAATTTTTTTATATATCTACTTTTACTAAATGAAAACTATTTTTTTTTAGGGAGAACGAATACAAGCAACAGTTCCTACCAAATTGATAAGCAAATTTAAAAACAAACTGCATGAGGGACAACTGAATATAATCTCTAATCTTATTGTTGCCGATGCTAGCCGGGGATTCAAAATTGTGGCTCATCGATACAAACTCGTATTTTTAGACTCTACAGTTATCTTTGGAGTAAAGGACAAAAACTTTCCTACAAAGACATTGTTTAACTTGATGTCTTTTCAAGAGATTTTTGCCATTAGAAACCCAAATAAATCTGTGATGAAGAAGGAAAAACTGACAATGAAACAACAAATGTTGTTTACAAAGAAATTTTCAAAATTTGTAATTATACTGTTATTTTAATGTTTACCAATTTTTAATTACATTTATAGCTATTTATTTTTCCTTTATTTATCAAAGTCACTTACCCGTGCCTTTAAGGCACGGATGTAACACTAGTTTGAACTAATGTGAGGTACAACCTCACATGCACCTGATCATATTTATACCCTACACCACTTCCTACTCTTTTGGTGTTTTCTTCAATTTAGTTTATGTGACTATTAAATCTAATTGTATAACAGTTTGGATCACGATTGCGAGATTTACTGCCCATATCTCACAGGGGAACACATTCACTGTTTGAAAACTGAGTATAGACAACGAGGGGCGGATTTAGGCCTAGGATGGTATTTAGACCCCCTCTGACAGTCTGACTTTTATAATTTTTACAAGTTTATTTTTTTATCCCACCGAAAATTAATTATACTGAAAAAGGTGATGTTGTGAGTGTTGATAGTTGAGTGGGAGAGAGAAAGTGGGGTAGAGAATAGTTAGTGGGTTAGTGGATGTGAGTATGAGAAGTTAATTAAAAGTATAAAAACTTTCCATTTATGGAATGTGCAATTTCTATGGGACGCCCATTTTGGTAAGTTTTGCAATTTTCGGTGGGACGGAGGGAGTATAATTTTAGAATTTATTATATTGACCCTTCTTGAAAAAAAAAATCAAGGGATTTAGATCCGCCGAACAGGTCAGCACAATTGACTTCTATTAAGTGAAGAAATATATGAGTTAAATATTTTTCATAGTTAGTTTTGAACTAAAAAATGTTTCATTGTTACAATACTTAACACTGTTATGACTATTTATGTTCTAAATATTAATGCATTCTTAAGTAAAAGATTGATATTTTATTGGTGTAGCATTACAAATTAATTGATAAGGTCCGGATCTGAAAAATATTACTCTTTCCGTCTCAGGGTAAGAGTCTTACTTTCTATTTTGGTACGTATCAGAGTAAGAGCTTTTACCTAAAGAGGTGGTCTCTTGTGAGTACACTTGGATCCGTCTCATAGAAGAGACGGGTCGACCCATGACCCGTGTACAATATTCTCCGCGAAGTATAAGATCCCAACCCATGCTCCACTCAAAATCTGCCACGTGGCAGCGACCCATGACCCACTCATTTTTTTTTCAGAAAAAAAAAATCGTTTTTTTTTTTTGTTTTTATATTTTTTTGGCCGTTTTTTTCGTTTGTCAAAAGTAATACTCCATCCGTCCCGGAGTAAGAGTCTTACCCCTCATTTGCACGCTTATTAATAAATATTAGAAGTGATGTAAATGTTGTGAGTGTAAAAGTAAAGTAGGAGAGAGAATGAGTGAGAGAGAATAGTGAATTGATTGGTGTTGTGAGTATAAAAGTAAAATAAGAGAGAGTATGACTCTTACTCTGGGACGGAGGGAGTACTTAGTATAACTAAATGTAACAATTGTGTTACTTATAAAGTAACATTGTTTATAAGTAAACGTAACACCAGTTTTACAAAAAAAAAGAAAAAAAAAAAGGCTCATTTTACTTATCTTTCAACTGTAATAATTAAGTCTCATATAGTTATATCACTTGAATCTTTAAGACCTAAGATTATTACAGTCTTCCACTTGATGAACATTACGTTTGACATATTCAAACGTTACCCCTAACCGGGTAGTTATAAAGAATATGATTGGCGTAATCGGAATCATGTAGGGAAGAATAATAAGTCAAGATGTGATTTGTTCCTCGTCAAGAGAGATGTTAAGCTTTGGCCACTCGATGAATGGTATTGATGAATTGCATGGCCGTGCTCAAATATGATTTGTAGTATCAATACATTCGGGATCGAGAAAGCATAAGGTAAGTTGACCATTGACCATGGCTTACGTTCAATAGACATCGTGAACAAATAGATTGTGATATGTTCTATTAAAGGATACGAACTTATATAGTTATACTAATTGGGTAGGTATGACGGTTTGCTAGAATCTAAGCATATCTTATGGGTTTACACCCATTGCCAACTTAGTATAATCCTAAAGGGTCACACACATTAGAACGAATCTTAAAAATGACTTAAATGGAATTAAGGGTCGAAGGGCCTTTGAGGAATATTATGAATTTAGAGGAGAAAACTGGAAAAGGGATAGGTCCGGTCGGACCTTGTAAAGGACCCGGGCGGACCATAAGAAGACCCGGGCGGACCAAGGTTGACACCCGGTCGGACCAAGCGCTGATCCTGTCGGACCAGCTTGTGTACCCGGGCGGACCTTTTGTCCTGGTTTGACTAGGATTTTCCAAATACATTTTCTTACGGGTTTAATCACTTGTTACCTATTTGGAATAGGTTTAACAAGTATATAAACAGCATCTAAACAGCCTAATCATTCCTAATGCACTGTGAGAACTTTCAAAGAGTTTGAGAGGTTTTATTCTTGTTCTAAGATCATAAAAATGAAGAACAAGAGATCACATATTAATTCCATATAGTTCATCATTATGAAAGTGTGTTTCACAAATTGGTCTAGCAACCAAGATCAAGAGTTTCTTGATATTCGTTCGTGGTGTGGATACCGTTAGAGGGTGAAGCTTATCATCTTCAAGTTCGTGATCTTGCTCGTGATCGTGTTCGTGATCAAGTTCGAAAAGCTCCACCGAATTCAAGGTTGTTAAATCAAACGCTTCAAGGGTTAGTATTCTTATATTCATTGTAGATGTATTTGACATAATCATATGAATGGATCTATAGGCTTTGGGGTTCATAAAATTTTAAATGATATATTCCGCTGCGCATGTTACTACGAAACCCTACACATAACAAATATTGTTTTGAACAATTTTGTTATTGTGATGCATATATAATTTAAAAAAAAAAAAAACTCAACCCTTTATTGACCTACTTATACCCACTTGCATTGTGAATAGTATTCTGTACAATAATGCCCCCTCAATCCACTTGAAATATTACCTATTTATTATTGTTTTTCTTAATAAGTATGCATAACTAAGATATGACTCTTACTTTAAAACGGAATGAGTACATAATTTGAGGCTTGCCCTAATGCAATTTGAGATTCTATTTGTTGTTTGTAATTTTATTAGTTAGTATACCTTCCTAGGGCCTATTATTTCTCCATATTTTAGTTAATTTACAAAAAATGAGTCTTAGCACAAGGATCATAGTAACTTCCTCCATCTTCTCTTTTCATCTTCAAACTTCTCCTCAAACTTGAAGATCTAATTAGGTTTCTTTTTTATCTCCTATATTAAACTTTAATCATTGATGATAGTCAATGATTAATGTTTAATTTAGGAGATATTTATTGCTTTTAGAATTTGATTATGTTTGTGTTAGTCTTTTATCTTTTCGTTTTTGCTTTTGAATGATTGAATAAGAATGTTTTGAAATGGCATTTGCTTTATTGTCTCCTCTCCTTGGTGAGAGCCTTCGTATTCTCTCCTTAGTGAGAGCTTTGTATTTTTTCGTTTGGTTTGTCTTGGTGGGGTATTCAACAAGTTGGTCCACGTGATATCACTTGGATGCAATGGCAAGATTTATCTTTACATAAAAAAGTGGGTGGATTGAGTTTTCGTGATCTTCAGATGTTTCATCTAGCATTGATTGGGAGACTCGGTTGGTGGTTTGAAACTAATCCAGATGCCTTTTGTTGTTGTGTTTTCAAAGCAATATATTTTCTGACAGGGAATTTCGTGAATGCCATTACGAGGCAGTGTCCAAGATATGCATGGAGAGGCATATGTGTGTCCCAAAACATTGTTAGAGATACAAGATGGAAGGTTCGGAACGGTCATAACATTCATATTTTGGGTGTTCCCCGTATGGATGGCCAAAACCGGTTCTGGGCCCGGTTCCGATTCGGCATATATGTGACCCTGAACCGGCCCGTGCTTACCCTGGTTCCGGTTGGCACAATCCGGTTCCGGTTAGGTTCCGGTACGGTTCCGGTCCCCCCTTTAAAATTATTGAAAAACAAGGGATTTTCGGTCCGGTTCGCCATTTATGTGAACCGTAACCGGCCCGGATGAATGGTGGTTCTGGTTACTCCGGTTCCGGTTTATTCGCCAGTTTTCTCCGGTTCCATGCTTTTCCGGTCCGGTTTTTCGGTTCCGGTTCGGTTCCGGTTCGGTTTGGCCATCCCTAGTTCCCTGGCTTCAGAACGATACTACTAGTTACTTTTGTGACATTGCGGCTTTATTCACGAGCACCATTCTTTGTCATCCCTCTTTTGACACTTTTCTTGTATTTCGAACTGCCAATGTAATGACTGATAATGTTTGAGTTGAGCCTCTAATAGTTATAGAGAGCTTTCCTATATTCTCTTGCTTTTAATTTAATGAAATTGGTAGTTTGATATATATATATATATATAAAAAAAAAAAATCTTAGCACAAGAATTAAGAAAATGATTGAAAAAGTGATGTGTTGTCTGTTGTGAGTGTAGATAGTGGAGGGTGAGAGAGAAAGTGGAGTAGAGAATAGTAAGTCAATAGTCGTTGTGAACATGACAAGTATGTCCTACTATCTTAAAAGTATTACTCCCTCCGTCCCAGAGTAAGAGTCCTATTTTCCTTTTTAGTCTGTCCCAGATTAAGAGTCCTATTACTAAAATGGAAAATTTTGAATAGTGTCTTTTATACATATGCCATTATAAAGTTGATATATTTACAGAAAACCTCTCCTTGTGTGTCTTGGCCTATAAGAGTAGAATGTAATTTTACACTCTCTCTCTCCTGATTTCTACCCACTTGCAATTGTTTAATCATCTTTAAGCACTTTTCTTAATAAGCGTGAGATTTGGGGGTAGGACTCTTACTCTGGGACGGAGGGAGTTGTTTGCACCCGAGAAGATTCCCGCTTTACCTTTTTGATTTAAGAGTCGCCACCATGTTGTTGTCGAACACGGACCGAGATGTCTGGATTCGGGGGTTAAGTTATGGATTGGGAAGGTCAAGGAGCACCCAATCCACCCGATCTAGGATCGGTCTTGCATAGGTGTTTTTAATCAAATAGTAAATAAACAATTAAAGCAAATAAAGCCAATAATTAATTTCTTAATTATTGGAATGTCGGATCATGTGCTTCGAGACCATCTCCATGGATTGGAGAGGCTCTAGGCTGATCCTTTTGATGGGATTACACTACTCTAAAACAAAGAAGTAGATGAGAAATAGAGATTAAAAGCGTAGGAGTTTACCTAAAGCGTTCTTGAGATTCCAATTGATGGCCTTGACTAAGGCTTGATGATCCAAGAGTTTTGTGATGATTTTGACTAGAAAATATGAGTTTTTGGTGGTGTTTCGATGTGAGGGAGGAGTAAAAACGGGATTAGAGAGAGAAGGACTGATTAGAGTTTGATTTGGAGGTGATTAGTGATTAAATGGCGATTAGGGAATACAAGGGTGAGAACCCTTGTATTTATGGGTTTAGGAGACTTGGGGAGCAAGTAGAGAGGTTGAATTAGGTAAGGAGATCAATAGGAAACCTCCAGGAAGTCTCCTAATTGATATCACCCGGATTAGAAGAGATTTAGCCAAGAAAGAGATCAAAACGGAGGAGGAAACTGATTAAACCCGCAGACAGGGGAGATGTCTCGTACGGGACATCCAATGTCTCGTACGAGGCATCCAGTACAGAAGTATTGTTTTTCCCTTGTCTATAGTTTTGTTGTTCAATTTAGCCCCTGACTAACGGAGTCAGTTAGAAACTTAATGAAACATGACAAAACTAACGAGTTTTCATCCAATCACAAAGGCGAGACACGGGAGTAGTGTAATCATAAATGTGAGTTCAAAATGGGGTGTCTACAGATCCCCTCGGCGACGATACTTATGGAAGAAGTTGCGTCGTCGATAGAAAAGACACCATTTAGAAATTTGGGTATGGTCGTGCTATAAAGCTGCCTACGTATCCTCCAGAAAGGAATCAGACCAAACGCAGTTCGACTCCGAAAACCCGAAAAAAAGGTGGTTTTAGGTATTTTGGAAATCATTTTGAAAGCAATATTGCGGTAAGTAAAGTTTAGAGAGTACCCCATACCGAGGAATCAATGTCCTTGACCCAATTCTGAATATGCCCTCTGTTGTTGATGGAGTGTCGTGGTTGACGGTGTTGCTGGTGCAGACTGTGTTGCAGACTGTGTTGAAGTTGTTGGGGAATATCCCCAATCAATGCTCCTACATTGAGAGTACTGGATATTATCATCTTTCAATAGTTGATTGAAAGTACTGGATCCCTGGATGTTCTCTTTCAATGGCTGGTCGAAAGTACTGAACATGTCCTCTTCCAATTCCTCATTGAAAGTACTGGACGTTTTTGATGTAGATGTAGACTTCTGAATGTCCTCGTCAATGGTTGATCGAACGTACAGGACATTATTCTCTTCCAATTCCTCATTGAAAGTCCTGGATGCAGAAACTCTAAATTTGATGTTGATTTGTAGACTTCTGGATGTCCTCGTCAATGGTTGATCGAACATACTGGAAATTATCCTCTTCCAATTCCTCATTGAAAGTCCTGGATGCAGAAACTCTGAATTTGATGTTGATTTGTAGACTTCTGAATGTCCTCGTCAATGGTTGATCGAACGTACTGGACATTATCCTCTTCCAATTCCTCATTGAAAGTCCTAGATGCAGAAATTCTGAATTTGATGTTGATTTGTAGACTTCTTAATGTCCTCGTCAATGGTTGATCGAACGTACTCGACATTATCCTCTTCCAATTCCTCATTGAAAGTCTTGGATGCAGAATCTCTTTGATTTGGTGTAGACTTGTAGACTTCTGAATATCCTCGATCAATCAGTTCATGGAGCTGATTGAAGGTACTGGATATTGTCCTCTCTCAGTGCTCCTACAATGAAAGTACTGGATGCTGAATTTTTTATGACTGAATTCTCTGCGGGGATCGTCTGATCGCTGCTAAATTTTTCTTTTTCTTTTTGAGCACGGATTGGTTCCTGTGTACCTGTTCATTCAACAAGTAGAACCTATTCTAGCAAGCAATTTAGCTTTGATTTTAGTTTGCAATTGGACTCATGTGGCGGTGACAAATTTATGTGTATGCTCGGTCGGTCAACCTTGGTGTAAGTAGTGTGAATAGCATGGATTCGTGATGGGATGTTTATTGGTGATGAACTGTATGTGTTGAATCGTGTGTGTGTGCGGGGACCTGTTTTGACAAGTTGGGACCTAATCAGGTTTTCTGCAAAGATGATGCTACGGAATTCCTTCGATGGTTATCTTGTGTGAGACTCATTTTCCTTGTGCAAGATGATCCGTCCAGATCGTTCCTTTAGTCATGTTGTGTCAAGTGAGACAACTATTTGTCCTACAACCAATGATATTTATCAATATGCAAGCTCTAAGCAGGCCGAGCGTACCTTGTTGACAACTCTAGAGTTCCATGTCCGAAAGTTTCCGGTGAAGGTGATGAGAAACACTATTTATTCCCCAAGTTTATCTCATGCTTTGGTCTAAGTCAAGCCCCAAGAATCTTGTATGTCGTAGATGACTTTGTGAACAGGCTTATGAGGCTGTTTTGACTTTAAAAAGAGTGCTCTCCCGCTTGATTGATTTAAGGAAAGAGGAAGGTTGAAGAAGAAATGATTTGAAGAATGTTCTCCCTATTTTTTTTATTTTTTTATTATTATTATTTTTTATTTTTTTTTTTGTGACGCACCGTGATTTTTGCCTAGACCGCCCTTTCGGGTTTTCAATCTAGCGGGTATGTCTTTTGCATCTCTTTTCAATTTTTTTTGACAGAGTATGTACTTGAAGATGACTCAGAGAGGAGAGTAGTTTTGTCTCTTATTGGGGGAGAGACATGCAAGATTTTTGGGTTTGAATGTATTAGTTATTTTAGCTATCGACTTGGCTTTTTGGGAAGTGTATTCCAAGCATCGACTCAGTGGGGATAACGCACTTTGTAATGAGAGTTAGAGGCGAACAGGATAGCCCCTAGTGCGGATTTACTTTGACGAGTTCGTATATCTTGAACAGGAATTGGAAGTGGACAGAAAGAATAAAAAGCCCCTAGCCTTGATACTTGGATTCCTAAGAGAAGTGTATGAGAGAGGAAGCCCCTAGACTCAACAATGAACGCTACTTGGCTCAAAGTACTAGAAAGATAGTTCTACCTTTAATGGACCCTAGTATTTATTTTTGATGTCTTAATTGTTTGTTCAATTATTTTTGCAAGTGAATCATCTAGAGATGTCTTGACAATTTTGAGGGGAAGGCCTAATCATTAGTGCGCTCTTCGGATTTCTTCATGAGTGATATCTACGGATGATGGAGACGGTCTTCAAGTTAGGAGTCTCAATTTTTCTTCATTTGGATTTGATCTTCGTTGTAAGAGGAGATGAGAGGCCTCCTTTTTAACTTCATTATGGTTGAAACTTCTTCTTTGTGGGGTTGTGAAAGCTTGAGAGTTTTTTTTTTTTTTTTTTTGACTCTCAAAGCTTAAATTGAGTAGCCCCACTTTTCTTTGGGAATGATAACGCCTTTGACTTTCTTCCATTGTGGTCCTTCGACTTCTGCCATGAGCGCGGTGATAGTAATGTGTAGCCCCTAGGCCTTCTTCTCAAAACTCATTTAGACATTTCTATTATCAATTGCAAGGTTTTAGATTAATGACATTTATTGTTTGCGGATTCATTTCATGAATTAGAGAGAAATTCAAAAGGTAGAACGACCTTAGAGAAGTGTATAGGAAATGGAAATGACTTTTATTAATAACTTGAATTCAAAACAGACTCGATAGTTTAGTTGACACAAACTAGAGAAGGGGGAGATGGACTAGAATGACAGAACGACTCTTCGAGTTCATACTAGGAAATTAAAACCTATTCTATTTCTAGGGAGAAAGGGAGAGGATAGTTGTAGCCCCAAAGCGGTTGACCTTGATTCCTTCTTGAGGCTTCACTCTTCTTCACGTCTCTATGGGAGCGGATTGGTTATGACATTCGGCGCTTCAAGTCCCTTGTTGTCAATGAGATCTTGGATCACATCCTTCAAATGGTGACAAGAGTCGGTGTCATGGCCACTAAACTGATGGAACTTGCAGTAGAGATGATGAGCATGATTAGGAGGGAGTTCCCTTGGTGTAGTAGGAGGACTTCTTGGTGTGATCTTTCCTTCCTTCACGAGGATGTCGAGGAGTACCTCTTGAGTAATATCTTCAAGCTTGTCATAGCGCCTTTATTTTTTTCTCTCTTTTTCCTATTTTAGGAAGGGGAACGGTATAGAACTTGATCTTCCCTTTGTTGAAAGCATTAACGGGGGTTACTTCGTTGCAGCATTCTTCTTGGGTTTGCACATACTTGAAGAGTACAAATCTTATTTTCATAGTTATATTTTTGAGATTGGAGACGTCTGTGAAGGATTGTGATTTCTTTCTCATAGTACTCCCTTTGGGTTCGTAAGCGAGTCATGAATTCTCCCTCTATTTTCCGCTTGAAGTCAGTATATAGGGAAGTGGCGCCTACTTCGACTATTTGACTTACTTCCCTTTCTAGTCGAGTCTTGAGATCACGGGTCTCTTGCATAGACTTGGTGTCGGACATGGTGTCGGAAGATTTTGGAACGATCTAGTTGCGATTCGGACGGACCTAACAGTATAGAGATTGTGTTAAACCCAGATTAAGGTCCCAACAAGTCGGCTTTATGAGGTGAATAGGCTTAAGAGTGAGTGGAGGATGACCGAATAAGCACAACACAGAAACTGACACGGACAGAAGAAGATGCCTCGTACGAGATAAGGGATGTCTCGTACGAGACATCTAGCACAACACAGATAATTCAGTTTTTTAAATCCTAATGGTCGGATGGAATTTTATCCATTTTGAGAAGTTACTACCTAGTTTATCCTGGAACAGTGGATTCTGCCACCCTAGAATATGAGGCCCTTGTTTTTCACCTGTATTGCACTCTCCCAAACGGATAATTTGGGCAAAGGTCCCATATTCTCATCGGAATCCACCATTCGATTAAGCCAAACCTAAGTGATTCCCTAATTGTTTTGCACTTTGTTAAACAACGTCTTAATGCAATCAAACCTTGTGAATTTTAAGGGACAACCGAAAGGGACTTGTTGAACGGTGCGGTCGAAACTAAGCCAAATGGCATCCACAATCCCGCACAGAATAATGAAAGTAGGAAAACACAAGCTCGGATACCAGTAGAGAGGTTCACCATTCTTTCAAAATCCTTTGTTCAACATTTTTACCGAAGGGACATTCGTCATATTCACAAGGGAGGATTATAGATTGTAGAAAAGCGTTATCTTGGGCAAAGATTAAAACAACCCTAAGAATCGAACCGACCGGTCTCAAGGAGTGTCTTATTAGCTAGCATATATGCATGAGGTTGATGCAAGACTTACGGCTAAGGCTCTCCATGAACACAGTCTAGGAGCGTGTCACGGAGTGGGTACACCATCTTTGGAGAGACCGGCGAGGACCATTTGTGAGAATGGGGGTGCTGACCGACATCCGTCCTCCGATTGGGACCCAGGTTTATAGGGTACGTAGTGCAATTAATCTACATTTGTGCAAGTGTGTGAGAGTCAAGTTCTAGGTGTCAAGGGAAAAATAGAGATTTTTTTTTGAAAGCAAGTAAAAGATTTGGACCGGACCAAAGTGGTTGCCTACGTTTCTCTCGATCTTCAAAAAAGAAAGGGAGACTCAGGTCAACGTAGTTCGAGTTTGAAAAGATTTTAGAGAGGAGAAGGAGCACATAAGCACGTAGGAGCACATAGAAGAGAGGGATAGAAGTACTCACAGTGCTTGCATTATTACCCATTAATGGGTGCAAAATAAACTAGGGGATGAGTAAAGTAGTCACCCCTAATTTATTCATTTTTTTTATACTCCGCTGCAAAATATGTTAGCACAAAAAAAATACATGTATATGACATAAATCATTTATTGCACATATAGGGACGGAGCAAATACAAGCGAAAAAAAGTACCTTTTTTTTTTTAAGTCCAGGGGCTGAACTGGAATTTCCAAAAATCTGGGACTGTTTTGGAATTTTCTGGAACACAGTGACCATAATGTATTTTTGAAGTTTCAGTGACTAATCTGTAATTTTTCGAAAAACATATTTTTTTTTTAATTAACAGGATACCTCGTACGAGAGATTAGATGTCTCGTACGAGATATCCCTTCTGGAATCCGGATTCAGAACAGAACAGATTCAAAACAGAGCATATTAAAAGATCAAAACACCTAATTTATACGCAAGTCTAACCCACTTAATATGTCCCCAGCGGAGTCGCCACTGTTTGCACCCGAGAAGATTCCCGCTTTACCTTTTTGATTTGAGAGTCGCCACCATGTTGTTGTCGGAACACGGACCGAGATGTCTGGAATCGGGGGTTAAGTTATGGATTGGAAAGGTCAAGGAGCACTCAATCCACCCGATCTAGGATCGGTCTTGCTTAGGTGTTTTTAATCAAATAGTAAATAAACAATTAAAGCAAAAAAAGCCAATAATTAATTTCTTAATTATTAGAATGTCGGATCATGTGCTTCGAGACCATCTCCATGGATTGGAGAGGCTCTAGGCTGATCCTTTTGATGGGATTACACTACTCTAAAACAAATAAGTAGATGATAAATAGAGATTAAAAGCGTAGGAGTTTACCTAAAGCGTTCTTGAGATTCCAATTGATGGCCTTGACTAAGGGCTTGATGATCCAAGAGTTTTGTGATGACTTTGTCTAGAAAATATGAGTTTTTGGTGGTGTTTCGGTGTGAGGGATGAGTAAAAACGGGATTAGAGAGAGAATGACTGATTAGAGGTTGATTTGGAGGTGATTAGTGATTAAATGGTGATTAGGGAATACAAGGGTGAGAACCCTTGTATTTATGGGTTTAGGAGACTTGGGGAGCAAGTAGAGAGGTTGAATTAGGTAAGGAGATCAATAGGAAACCTCCAGGAAGTCTCCTAATTGATATCACCCGGATTAGAAGAGATTTGGCCAAGAAAGATATCGAAACGGAGGAGGAAACTGATTAAACCCGCAGACAGGGGAGATGTCTCGTACGGGACATCCAATGTCTCGTACGAGGCATCCAGTATAGAAGTACTGTTTTGCCCTTGTCTATAGTTCTGTTGTTCAGTTTAGCTCCTGACTAACGGAGTCAGTTAGAAACTTAATGAAACATGACAAAACTAACGAGTTTTCATCCAATCACAAAGGCGAGACACGAGAGTAGTGTAATCATAAATGTGAGTTCAAAATGGGGTGTCTACAGATCCACTCGGCGACGATACTTATGGAAGAAGTTGCGTCGTCGATAGAAAAGACACCATTTAGAAATTTGGGTATGGTCGTGCTATAAAGCTGCCTACGTATCCTCCGGAAAGGAATCAGACCAAACGTAGTTCGACTCCGAAAACACGAAAAAATGGTGGTTTTAGGTATTTTGGAAATCATTTTGAAAGCAATATTGCGGTAAGTAAAGTTTAGAGTTTAGAGAGTACCCCATACTGAGGAATGAATGTCCTTGACCCAATTCTGAATATGCCCTCTGTTGTTGATGGAGTGTCGTGGTTGACGGTGTTGCTGGTGCAGACTGTGTTGCAGACTGTGTTGAAGTTGTTGGGGAATATCCCCAATCAATGCTCCTACATTGAGAGTACTGGATATTATCCTCTTTCAATAGTTGATTGAAAGTACTGGATCCCTGGATGTTCTCTTTCAATGGCTCGAAAGTACTGAACATGTCCTCTTCCAATTCCTCATGAAAGTACTGGACGTTTTTGATGTAGATGTAGACTTCTGAATGTCCTCGTCAATGGTTGATCGAACGTACCATTATTTCTTCCAATTCCTCATTGAAAGTCCTGGACGTTTTTGATGTAGATGTAGACTTCTGAATGTCCTCGTCAATGGTTGATCGAACGTACTGGACATTATTCTCTTCCGATTCCTCATTGAAAGTCCTGGATGCAGAAACTCTGAATTTGATGTTGATTTGTAGACTTCTGGATGTCCTCGTCAATGGTTGATCGAACGTACTGGACATTATCCTCTTCCAATTCCTCATTGAAAGTCCTGGATGCAAAAACTCTGAATTTGATGTTGATTTGTAGACTTCTAAATGTCCTCGTCAATGGTTGATCGAACGTACTGGACATTATCCTCTTCCAATTCCTCATTGAAAGTCTTGGATGCAGAATCTCTTTGATTTGGTGTAGACTTGTAGACTTCTGAATATCCTCGATCAATCAGTTCATGGAGCTGATTGAAGGTACTGGATATTATCCTCTCTCATTCTCCTACAATGAAAGTACTGGATGCTGAAATTTTTATTACTGAATTCTATGCGGGGATCGTCTGATCGCTGGTAAATTTTTCTTTTTCTTTTTGAGCACGGATTGGTTCCTGTGTACCTGTTCATTCAACAAGTAGAACCTATTCTAGCAAGCAATTTAGCTTTGATTTTAGTTTGCAATTGGACTCATTTGGCGGTGATAAATTTATGTGCATGCTCGGTCGGTCAACCTTGGTGTAAGTAGTGTTAATAGCATGGATTCGCGATGGGATATTTATTGGTGATGAACTGTATGTGTTTCTTCGTGTGTGTGTGCGGGGACCTGTTTTGACAAGTTGGGACCTAATCAGGTTTTCTGCAAAGATGATGCTACGGAATTCCTTCGATGGTTATCTCGTGTGAGACTCATTTACCTTGTGCAAGATGATCCGTCCAGATCATTCCTTTAGTCATGTTGTGTCAAGGGAGACAACTATTTGTCTGACAACCAATGATATTTATCAATGTGCAAGCTCTAAGTAGGCCGAGCGTACCTTGTTGACAACTCTAGAGTTCCATGTCCGAAAGTTTCCGGTGAAGGTGATGAGAAACACTATCTATTCCCCCAAGTTTATCTCATGCTTTGGTCTAAGTCAAGCCCCAAGAATCTTGTATGTCGTAGATGACTTCGTGAACAGGCTTATGAGGCTGTTTTGACTTGAAAAAGAGTGCTCTCCCGCTTGATTGATTTAAGGAAAGAGGAAGGTTGAAGAAGAAATGATTTGAAGAATGTTCTCCTTATTTTTTATTTTTTTTTTTATTTTTTTTATTATTATTTTATTATTATTATTTATTTTTTTTTTTTTTTGTGACGCACCCTGATTTTTGCCTAGACCGCCCTTTCGGGTTTTCAATCTAGCGGGTATCTCTTTTGCATCTCTTTTCATTTTTTTTTTGACAGAGTATGTACTCGAAGATGACTCAGAGAGGAGAGTATTTTTGTCTCTTATTGGGGGAGAGACATGCAAGATTTTTGGGTTTGAATGTATTAGTTATTTTAGCTATCGACTTGGCTTTTTGGGAAGTGTATTCCAAGCATCGACTCAGTGGATATAACGCACTTTGTAATGAGAGTTAGAGGCAAAGAGGATAGCCCCTAGTGCGGATTTACTTTGACGAGTTCGTATATCTTGAACAGGAATTGGAAGGGACGGAAAGAATAAAAAGCCCCTAGCCTTGATGCTTGGATTCCTAAGAGAAGTGTATGAGAGAGGAAGCCCCTAGACTCAACAGTGAACGCTACTTGGCTCAAAGTACTAGAAAGATAGTTCTACCTTTAATGGACCCTAGTATTTATTTTTGATGTCTTAATTGTTTGTTCAATTATTTTTGCAAGTGAATCATCTAGAGATGTCTTGACAATTTTGAGGGGAAGTCCTAATCATTAGTGCGCTCTTCGGATTTCTTCATGAGTGATATCTACGGATGATGGAGACGGTCTTCTAGTTAGGAGTCTCACTTTTTCTTCATTTGGATTTGATCTTCGTTGTAGGAGGAGATGAGAGGCCTCCTTTTTAACTTCATTATGGTTGAAACTCCTTCTTTGTGGGGTTGTGAAAGCTTGAGAGTTTTTTTTTTTTTTTTTTTTGACTCTCAAAGCTTAAATTGAGTAGCCCCACTTTTCTTTGGGAATGATAACGCCTTTGACTTTCTTCCATTGTGGTCCTTCGACTTCTGCCATGAGCGCGGTGATAGTAATGTGTAGCCCTAGGCCTTCTTCTCAAAACTCGTTTAGACATTTCTATTATCAATTGCAAGGTTTTAGATTAATGACATTTATTGTTTGCGGATTCATTTCATGAATTAGAGAGAAATTCAAAAGGTAGAACGACATTAGAGAAGTGTATAGGAAATGGAAATGACTTTTATTAATAACTTGAATTCAAAACAGACTCGATAGTTTAGTTGACACAAACTAGAGAAGGGGGAGATGGACTAGAATGACAGAACGACTCTTCGAGTTCATACTAGGAAATTAAAACCTATTCTATTTCTAGGGAGAAAGGGAGGATAGTTGTAGCCCTAAAGCGGTTGACCATGATTCCTTCTTGAGGCTTCACTCTTCTTCACGTCTCTATGGGAGCGGATTGGTTATGACATTCGGCGCTTCAAGTTCCTTGTTGTCAATGAGATCTTGGATCACATCCTTCAAATGGTGACAAGAGTCGGTGTCATGGCCACTAAACTGATGGAACTTGCAGTAGAGATGATGAGCATGATTAGGAGGGAGTTCCCTTGGTGTAGAGGAGGACTTCTTGGTGTGATCTTTCCTTCCTTCACGAGGATGTCGAGGAGTACCTCTTGAGTAATATCTTCAAGCTTGTCATAGCGCCTTTTTTTTTTCTCTCTTTTTCCTCTTTTAGGAAGGGTAACGGTATAGAACTTGATCTTCCTTTGTTGAAAGCATTAACGGGGGTTACTTCGTTGCAGCATTCTTCTTGGTTTGCAGACATGCTTGAAGAGTACAAATCTTATTTTCATAGTTATCTTTTTGAGATTGGAGACGTCTGTGAAGGATTGTGATTTTTTTCTCATAGTACTCCCTTTGGGTTCGTAAGCGAGTCATGAATTCTCCCTCTATTTTCCGCTTGAAGTCAGTATATAGGGCAGTTGCGCCTACTTCGACTATTTGACTTACTTCCCTTTCTAGTCGAGTCTTGAGATCACGGGTCTCTTGCATAGACTTGGTGTCGGACATGGTGTCGGAAGATTTTGGAACGATCTAGTTGCGATTCGGACGGACCTAACAGTATAGAGATTGTGTTAAACCCAGATTAAGGTCCCAACAAGTCGGCTTTATGAGGTGAATAGGCTTAAGAGTGAGTGGAGGATGACCGAATAAGCACAACACAGAAACTGACACGGACAGAAGAAGATGCCTCGTACGAGATAAGGGATGTCTCGTACGAGACATCTAGCACAGCACAGATAATTCAGTTTTTTAAATCCTAATGGTCGGATGGAATTTTATCCATTTTGAGAAGTTACTACCTAGTTTATCCTGGAACAGTGGATTCTGCCACCCTAGAATATGAGGCCCTTGTTTTTCACCTGTATTGCACTCCCCCAAACGGATAATTTGGGCAAAGGTCCCATATTCTCATCGGAATCCACCATTCGATTAAGCCAAACCTAAGTGATTCCCTAATTGTTTTGCACTTTGTTAAACAACGTCTTAATGCAATCAAACCTTGTGAATTTTAAGGGACAACCGAAAGGGACTTGTTGAACGGTGCGGTCGAAACTAAGCCAAATGGCATCCACAATCCCGCACAGAATAATGAAAGTAGGAAAACACAAGCTCGGATACCAGTAGAGAGGTTCACCATTCTTTCAAAATCCTTTGTTCAACATTTTTACCGAAGGGACATTCGTCATATTCACAAGGGAGGATTATAGATTGTAGAAAAGCGTTATCTTGGGCAAAGATTAAAACAACCCTAAGAATCGAACCGACCGGTCTCAAGGAGTGTCTTATTAGCTAGCATATATGCATGAGGTTGATGCAAGACTTACGGCTAAGGCTCCCCATGAACACAGTCTAGGAGCGTGTCACGGAGTGGGTACACCATCTTTGGAGAGACCGGCGAGGACCATTTGTGAGAATGGGGGTGCTGACCGACATCCGTCCTCCGATTGGGACCCAGGTTTATAGGGTACATAGTGCAATTAATCTACATGTGTGCAAGTGTGTGAGAGTCAAGTTCTAGGTGTCAAGGGAAAAATAGAGATTTTTTTTTGAAAGCAAGTAAAAGATTTGGACCGGACCAAAGTGGTTGCCTACGTTTCTCTCGATCTTCAAAAAAAGAAAGGGAGACTCAGGTCAACGTAGTTCGAGTTTGAAAAGATTTTAGAGAGGAGAAGAAGCACATAAGCACGTAGGAGCACATAGAAGAGAGGGATAGAAGTACTCACAGTGCTTGCATTATTACCCATTAATGGGTGCAAAATAAACTAGGGGATGAGTAAAGTAGTCACCCCTAATTTATTCATTTTTTTTATACTCCGCTGCAAAATATGTTAGCACAAAAAAAATACATGTATATGACATAAATCATTTATTGCACATATAGGGACGGAGCAAATACAAGCGAAAAAAAGTACCTTTTTTTTTTTTAAGTCCAGGGGCTGAACTGGAATTTCCGAAAATCTGGGACTGTTTTGGAATTTTCTGGAACACAGTGACCATAATGTATTTTTGAAGTTTCAGTGACTAATCTGTAATTTTTCGAAAAACATATTTTTTTTTTTAATTAACAGGATACCTCGTACGAGAGATTAGATGTCTCGTACGAGATATCCCTTCTGGAATCCGGATTCAGAACAGAACAGATTCAAAACAGAGCATATTAAAAGATCAAAACACCTAATTTATACGCAAGTCTAACCCACTTAATATGTCCCCAGCGGAGTCGCCACTGTTTGCACCCGAGAAGATTCCCGCTTTACCTTTTTGATTTGAGAGTCGCCACCATGTTGTTGTCGGAACACGGACCGAGATGTCTGGATTCGGGGGTTAAGTTATGGATTGGAAAGGTCAAGGAGCACCCAATCCACCCGATCTAGGATCGGTCTTGCTTAGGTGTTTTTAATCAAATAGTAAATAAACAATTAAAGCAAAAAAAGCCAATAATTAATTTCTTAATTATTAGAATGTCGGATCATGTGCTTCGAGACCATCTCCATGGATTGGAGAGGCTCTAGGCTGATCCTTTTGATGGGATTACACTACTCTAAAACAAATAAGTAGATGATAAATAGAGATTAAAAGCGTAGGAGTTTACCTAAAGCGTTCTTGAGATTCCAATTGATGGCCTTGACTAAGGGCTTGATGATCCAAGAGTTTTGTGATGACTTTGTCTAGAAAATATGAGTTTTTGGTGGTGTTTCGGTGTGAGGGATGAGTAAAAACGGGATTAGAGAGAGAATGACTGATTAGAGGTTGATTTGGAGGTGATTAGTGATTAAATGGTGATTAGGGAATACAAGGGTGAGAACCCTTGTATTTATGGGTTTAGGAGACTTGGGGAGCAAGTAGAGAGGTTGAATTAGGTAAGGAGATCAATAGGAAACCTCCAGGAAGTCTCCTAATTGATATCACCCGGATTAGAAGAGATTTGGCCAAGAAAGATATCGAAACGGAGGAGGAAACTGATTAAACCCGCAGACAGGGGAGATGTCTCGTACGGGACATCCAATGTCTCGTACGAGGCATCCAGTATAGAAGTACTGTTTTGCCCTTGTCTATAGTTCTGTTGTTCAGTTTAGCTCCTGACTAACGGAGTCAGTTAGAAACTTAATGAAACATGACAAAACTAACGAGTTTTCATCCAATCACAAAGGCGAGACACGAGAGTAGTGTAATCATAAATGTGAGTTCAAAATGGGGTGTCTACAGATCCACTCGGCGACGATACTTATGGAAGAAGTTGCGTCGTCGATAGAAAAGACACCATTTAGAAATTTGGGTATGGTCGTGCTATAAAGCTGCCTACGTATCCTCCGGAAAGGAATCAGACCAAACGTAGTTCGACTCCGAAAACACGAAAAAATGGTGGTTTTAGGTATTTTGGAAATCATTTTGAAAGCAATATTGCGGTAAGTAAAGTTTAGAGTTTAGAGAGTACCCCATACTGAGGAATGAATGTCCTTGACCCAATTCTGAATATGCCCTCTGTTGTTGATGGAGTGTCGTGGTTGACGGTGTTGCTGGTGCAGACTGTGTTGCAGACTGTGTTGAAGTTGTTGGGGAATATCCCCAATCAATGCTCCTACATTGAGAGTACTGGATATTATCCTCTTTCAATAGTTGATTGAAAGTACTGGATCTCCAATGGCTGATGTACTCATGTCCTCTTCAATTCCTCATGAAAGTACTGGATGATGTAATGTACTGAATGTCCTCGTCAATGGTTGATCGAACGTACTGGACCTCTTCCAATTCCTCATTGAAAGTACTGGACGTTTTTGATGTAGATGTAGACTTCTGAATGTCCTCGTCAATGGTTGATCGAACGTACTGGACATTATTCTCTTCCGATTCCTCATTGAAAGTCCTGGATGCAGAAACTCTGAATTTGATGTTGATTTGTAGACTTCTGGATGTCCTCGTCAATGGTTGATCGAACGTACTGGACATTATCCTCTTCCAATTCCTCATTGAAAGTCCTGGATGCAAAACTCTGAATTTGATGTTGATTTGTAGACTTCTAAATGTCCTCGTCAATGGTTGATCGAACGTACTGGACATTATCCTCTTCCAATTCCTCATTGAAAGTCTTGGATGCAGAATCTCTTTGATTTGGTGTAGACTTGTAGACTTCTGAATATCCTCGATCAATCAGTTCATGGAGCTGATTGAAGGTACTGGATATTATCCTCTCTCAATTCTCCTACAATGAAAGTACTGGATGCTGAAATTTTTATTACTGAATTCTATGCGGGGATCGTCTGATCGCTGGTAAATTTTTCTTTTTCTTTTTGAGCACGGATTGGTTCCTGTGTACCTGTTCATTCAACAAGTAGAACCTATTCTAGCAAGCAATTTAGCTTTGATTTTAGTTTGCAATTGGACTCATTTGGCGGTGATAAATTTATGTGCATGCTCGGTCGGTCAACCTTGGTGTAAGTAGTGTTAATAGCATGGATTCGCGATGGGATATTTATTGGTGATGAACTGTATGTGTTTCTTCGTGTGTGTGTGCGGGGACCTGTTTTGACAAGTTGGGACCTAATCAGGTTTTCTGCAAAGATGATGCTACGGAATTCCTTCGATGGTTATCTCGTGTGAGACTCATTTACCTTGTGCAAGATGATCCGTCCAGATCATTCCTTTAGTCATGTTGTGTCAAGGGAGACAACTATTTGTCTGACAACCCATGATATTTATCAATGTGCAAGCTCTAAGTAGGCCGAGCGTACCTTGTTGACAACTCTAGAGTTCCATGTCCGAAAGTTTCCGGTGAAGGTGATGAGAAACACTATCTATTCCCCCAAGTTTATCTCATGCTTTGGTCTAAGTCAAGCCCCAAGAATCTTGTATGTCGTAGATGACTTCGTGAACAGGCTTATGAGGCTGTTTTGACTTGAAAAAGAGTGCTCTCCCGCTTGATTGATTTAAGGAAAGAGGAAGGTTGAAGAAGAAATGATTTGAAGAATGTTCTCCTTATTTTTTATTATTATTATTATTATTATTATTATTATTATTATTATTATTATTTTATTTATTTTTTGTGACGCACCCTGATTTTTGCCTAGACCGCCCTTTCGGGTTTTCAATCTAGCGGGTATCTCTTTTGCATCTCTTTTCATTTTTTTTTTGACAGAGTATGTACTCGAAGATGACTCAGAGAGGAGAGTATTTTTGTCTCTTATTGGGGGAGAGACATGCAAGATTTTTGGGTTTGAATGTATTAGTTATTTTAGCTATCGACTTGGCTTTTTGGGAAGTGTATTCCAAGCATCGACTCAGTGGATATAACGCACTTTGTAATGAGAGTTAGAGGCAAAGAGGATAGCCCCTAGTGCGGATTTACTTTGACGAGTTCGTATATCTTGAACAGGAATTGGAAGGGGACGGAAAGAATAAAAAGCCCCTAGCCTTGATGCTTGGATTCCTAAGAGAAGTGTATGAGAGAGGAAGCCCCTAGACTCAACAGTGAACGCTACTTGGCTCAAAGTACTAGAAAGATAGTTCTACCTTTAATGGACCCTAGTATTTATTTTTGATGTCTTAATTGTTTGTTCAATTATTTTTGCAAGTGAATCATCTAGAGATGTCTTGACAATTTTGAGGGGAAGTCCTAATCATTAGTGCGCTCTTCGGATTTCTTCATGAGTGATATCTACGGATGATGGAGACGGTCTTCTAGTTAGGAGTCTCACTTTTTCTTCATTTGGATTTGATCTTCGTTGTAGGAGGAGATGAGAGGCCTCCTTTTTAACTTCATTATGGTTGAAACTCCTTCTTTGTGGGGTTGTGAAAGCTTGAGAGTCTGTTTTTTTTTTTTTTTTTTTTTTTGACTCTCAAAGCTTAAATTGAGTAGCCCCACTTTTCTTTGGGAATGATAACGCCTTTGACTTTCTTCCATTGTGGTCCTTCGACTTCTGCCATGAGCGCGGTGATAGTAATGTGTAGCCCCTAGGCCTTCTTCTCAAAACTCGTTTAGACATTTCTATTATCAATTGCAAGGTTTTAGATTAATGACATTTATTGTTTGCGGATTCATTTCATGAATTAGAGAGAAATTCAAAAGGTAGAACGACATTAGAGAAGTGTATAGGAAATGGAAATGACTTTTATTAATAACTTGAATTCAAAACAGACTCGATAGTTTAGTTGACACAAACTAGAGAAGGGGGAGATGGACTAGAATGACAGAACGACTCTTCGAGTTCATACTAGGAAATTAAAACCTATTCTATTTCTAGGGAGAAAGGGAGAGGATAGTTGTAGCCCCAAAGCGGTTGACCATGATTTCTTCTTGAGGCTTCATTCTTCTTCACGTCTCTATGGGAGCGGATTGGTTATGACATTCGGCGCTTCAAGTTCCTTGTTGTCAATGAGATCTTGGATCACATCCTTCAAATGGTGACAAGAGTCGGTGTCATGGCCACTAAACTGATGGAACTTGTAGTAGAGATGATGAGCATGATTAGGAGGGAGTTCCCTTGGTGTAGGAGGAGGACTTCTTGGTGTGATCTTTCCTTCCTTCACGAGGATGTCGAGGAGTCCCTCTTGAGTAATATCTTCAAGCTTGTCATAGCGCCTTTCTTTTTTTCTCTCTTTTTCCTCTTTTAGGAAGGGTAACGGTATAGAACTTGATCTTTCCTTTGTTGAAAGCATTAACGGGGGTTACTTCGTTGCAGCATTCTTCTTGAGTTTGCAGACATGCTTGAAGAGTACAAATCTTATTTTCATAGTTATCTTTTTGAGATTGGAGACGTCTGTGAAGGATTGTGATTTTTTTCTCATAGTACTCCCTTTTGGTTCGTAAGCTAGTCATGAATTCTCCCTCTATTTTCCGCTTGAAGTTAGTATATAGGGCAGTTGCGCCTACTTCGACTATTTGACTTACTTCCCTTTCTAGTCGAGTCTTGAGATCACGGGTCTCTTGCATAGACTTGGTGTCGGACATGGTGTCGGAAGATTTTGGAACGATCTAGTTGCGATTCGGACGGACCTAACAGTATAGAGATTGTGTTAAACCCAGATTAAGGTCCCAACAAGTCGGCTTTATGAGGTGAATAGGCTTAAGAGTGAGTGGAGGTTGACCGAATAAGCACAGCACAGAAACTGACACGGACAGAAGAAGATGCCTCGTACGAGACAAGGGATGTCTCGTACGAGACATCTAGCACAACACAGATAATTAAGTTTTTTAAATCCTAATGGTCGGATGGAATTTAATCCATTTTGAGAAGTTACTACCTAGTTTATCCTGGAACAGTGGATTTGTCACCCTAGAATATGAGCCCCTTGTTTTTCACCTGTATTGCACTATCCCAAACGGACAATTTGGGCAAAGGTCTCATATTCTCATCGGAATCCACCATTCGATTAAGCCAAACCTAAGTGATTCCGTAATTGTTTTGCACTTTGTTAAACAACGTCTTAATGCAATCAAACCTTGTGAATTTTAAGGGACAACTGAAAGGGACTTGTTGAACGGTGCGGTCGAAACTAAGCCAAATGGCATCCACAATCCCGCACAGAATAAGGAAAGTAGGAAAACATAAGCTCGGATACTCGTAGAGAGGTTCTCCATTCTTTCAAAATCCTTTGTTCAACACTTTTACCGAAGGGACATTCGTCATATTCACAAGGGAGGATTATAGATTGTTAAAAAGCGTTATCTTGGGCAAAGATTAAAACAACCCTAAGAATCGAACCGACTGGTCTCAAGGAGTGTCTTATTAGCTAGCATGTATGCATGTGGTTGATGCAAGGCTTACGGCTAAGGTAACCCATGAACACAGTCTAGGAGCGTGTCACGGAGTGGGTACACCATCTTTGGAGAGACCGGCGAGGACCATTCGTTAGAATGGGGGTGCTGACCGACATCCGTCCTCCGATTGGGACCCAGGTTTATAGGGTATGTAGTGCAATTAATCTACATGTGTGCACGTGTGTGAGAGTCAAGTTCTAGGTGTCAAGGGAAAAATAGAGATTTTTTTTTAAAGCAAGCAAAAAATTTGGACCGGACCAAAGTGGTTGCCTACGTTTCTCTCGATCTTCAGAAAAAGAAAGGGAGACTCAGGTCAACGTAGTTCGAGTTTGAAAAGATTTTAGAGAGGAGAAGGAGCACATAAGCACGTAGGAGCACATAGAAGAGAGGGATAGAAGTACTCACAGTGCTTGCATTATTACCCATTAATGGGTGCAAAATAAACTAGGGGATGAGTAAAGTAGTCACCCCTAATTTATTCATTTTTTTTATACTCCGCTGCAAAAGATGTTAGCGCAAAAACAATACATGTATATGACATAAATCATTTATTGCACATTTGGGGACGGAGCAAATACAAGCGAAGAAAAGTACCTTTTTTTTTTTTAAGTCCAGGGGCTGAACTGGAATTTCCGAAAATCTGGGACTGTTTTGGAATTTTCTGGAACACAGTGACCAGAATGTATTTTTGAAGTTTCAGTGACTAATCTGTAATTTTTTGAAAAACAGATTTTTTTTTTTTTTTTTTTTTTTTTTTTTAATTAACAGGATACCTCGTACGAGAGATTAGATGTCTCGTACGAGATATCCCTTCTGGAATCCGGATTCAGAACATAACAGATTCAAAACAGAGCAGATTAAAAGATCGAAACACCTAATTTGTACGCAAGTCTAACCCACTTAATATGTCCCCAGCGGAGTCGCCACTGTTTGCACCCGAGAATATTACCGCTTTACCTTTTTGATTTGAGAGTCGCCACCATGTTGTTGTCGGAACACGGACCGAGATGTCTGGATTCGGGGGTTAAGTTATGGACTGGGAAGGTCAAGGAGCACTCAATCCACCCGATCTAGGATCGGTCTTGCTTAGGTGTTTTTAATCAAATAGTAAATAAACAATTAAAGCTGTTAGAGCATAATAAACATAAAGAACGATGTCAAGCGAAATAATCAAACACGAACACAAGAATTTACGTGGTTCACCAACTTGGCTACATCCACGAGCGGAGGGAGAATATATTATTATTCAATGATAATTACAAAAGACGATCTTCACTAATCTAGTTGCACGAATTATTTAGGCAAATAATTCCATCAACCTAAATCTAGATCTTAGATCTCTACTTGTATCTCTCAAAGATGACCGGCAAAAATAATGCTAGGGGAGGGGTTAGTATTTATAGGCATAAATACTAGAAACCCAAAAAGAGAAGGAATCATATTCCTTTTGTACAATGTAATTGGAATCCTATTTCTTATAGACAAAGTAATCCTATTCTCATTAGGAAACGGCTTTCCTAATTCTTGAATAAATCCTTGTACCAATAAGAAACCTAATTAAACCAATAAACCTTAATCCTTGTACCAAAAGGATTTCCTTTTTCTAATTCAAGTCCCAAGAATTACTCCACTTGTCACGGACATATCCTTAACCAATAGTCATTGATTCAAAGGCATATTCCCAACAATCTCCACCTTGACTTTGAATCTCCCCGAACCATAATTCATATCCACGAACCGACCTCAACTCCACCTTGAGTTGAATCCTTCGCTTCCGAACATATCTCTCCACCTCCGCCACCGCCTTTTGTCTTTGTCAAGACAGTACCATCTTTGTTCACTTAAGAACAACCACGTTTACTTAGTCAAGCAAACCATATTCTCAACTTGTGCAATGAACTTCTAAAACAACTAGAACCTCCACCACAACGTTGACCACCATATCCGAAATACCAAATCCACGATCACCAAATTCGAATACCATATTACCCAGAAGAAGACAGTTGATCTTGTCTCAAACTTCAACGTGCTTCGAACTATTCTTGGATCACCAACGAACACGGACAAACACCCTTGAATGACTTGAACAAATCACTTCTCATTCTGGCAATGTATCTTGAACCCGTGACTACTTATTTGGATTTCTTCCCCATAAGCACCTGCACAAACGGAAATTGTACATGAACTGCACGACTGCGCGATGTCTGCACGAACTGCTACAATACTCCACTAACATGTGCTCTTACTTATCTTGTTTCTTCGACCTCTCCATAACGCCCATGAGAGCCAAGAAACTAGCATTGATGTCTCAGAAAGCCTTCTAGACCATCAACATAGTGTTTCGCCGAACACTTGAGACTGTACACCTCTAGAATTTAAGTACCTCCTTTGCCGACTGAACTTTGTGTATCTACTTCTAGCGCTTCGAATAGACTACACCTTAAATCCCCAGATTGTACCTTGTCTCGATTACTTTCCCAATCCAATGATGGCTTCGAACTAGTTCAGAGAGCTTCGAACCCACTCATTTAAAGGAGAATAGAATGCAATCTTGTGCTTTACCTCAAGCACCCTTTGTCACGCCGTACAACCTTGCTCATCCCAAGCAACCGGACGATATGCTAAGCCTAGCATTCCTTAGTTCCTCTAGACCGCCTATCTAGAGCACCGCCCCTTTCGGACGACTAACAGTTTTTCGTGCTTGGCGAGTTCATTCGGCCTTGAACCTCGCCCACCGAGATAAACTGTCCCAACTCAAACTGCGGATAGTCATCTTGTACCTCAGGATTGTCTGCCCATCTACTCCTTCTTGTAGAAATCGGCTCCACCTTTTCCTCAACTATCTCGCTTTGCTCTACACTTAGAAGCCACTCTTCCACGCGCCGTGAGTCTTCTTCCACTATTAGAGCAAAATCACCATTGTCACTATTTTTCATAGCAACCTCCACGAGAACATCACCACCAAGACCTATGATGATTTGTGAATGCGCCTTCTCCTCCAGAGAATCCATCACTCCCTCGCTTCCCTTCCCCTCCTTGTAGAAATTACAAACTTCATCAGGTCTCGGGCTTCTCTTGCTAGAAGATTTTTGAGAATTCTTCTTCTTACTAGAACCCTTGCCGCCTTCCGCAACTATCCCTGTTGAATCTCTGTCTGTACTAGATCTACTCGCCACGAGGGTGCCAATTAGCCTTGTTTCTTCAACACGACTTCTGTCTTGATGTGTCCAACCTAGACACCCAGATTTCTGCACGGACGCTGCACGTGGACTGTACGATCGCTGCACGCGAACTACACGTACACTGCACACGAACTGCAGGGCCTTCATCTTGATCTACCAAAGAATATAATACTATTCCTCCCATTAATCTTGTCGATCGATGATTCAATTCCTTGACCCATCTTCTTCTTTGCAGCGGAATCCCTAGATCTCTAACCAACCAACACCAACAAAATAAATCGCAACAAGAACGCTTACAATCGAAGACAAAACCCACTACAGCTTCTGTCCGGATTAATTTCCCGACGCTACAGGACTCTAAATACGATCTCCACCGTTCAGATTTAAGACCTATGAGTTCCGAAGCTACCCGCCAAAAATCAACTCGATCCAACGGTGAACGAACGCGCTACGCCTTTTTCTTCACAGCTGCGCTGAATAAAAACGGACCAAAAACTGCTAACTTGTTTTTCTTCGATCTTGGACCTCTTCCGTCGATGCTAATTCTCCTTTTCAACCAAGCTCTGGTGCCACTTGTTAGAGCATAATAAACATAAAGAACAATGTCAAGCGAAATAATCAAACACGAACACAAGAATTTACGTGGTTCACCAACTTGGCTACATCCACGGGCGGAGGGAGAATATATTATTATTCAATGATAATTACAAAAGACGATCTTCACTAATCTAGTTGCACGAATTATTTAGGCAAATAATTCCATCAACCTAAATCTAGATCTTAGATCTCTACTTGTATCTCTCAAAGATGACCGGCAAAAATAATGCTAGGGGAGGGGTTAGTATTTATAGGCATAAATACTAGAAACCCAAAAAGAGAAGGAATCATATTCCTTTTGTACAATGTAATTGGAATCCTATTTCTTATAGACAAAGTAATCCTATTCTCATTAGGAAACAGCTTTCCTAATTCTTGAATAAATCCTTGTACCAATAAGAAACCTAATTAAACCAATAAACCTTAATCCTTGTACCAAAAGGATTTCCTTTTTCTAATTCAAGTCCCAAGAATTACTCCACTTGTCACGGACATATCCTTAACCAATAGTCATTGATTCAAAGGCATATTCCCAACAAAAGCAAATAAAGCCAATTATTAATTTCTTAATTATTGGAATGTCGGATCATGTGCTTCGAGACCATCTCCATGGATTGGAGAAGCTCTAGGCTGATCCTTTTGATGGGATTACACTACTCTAAAACAAAGAAGTAGATGAGAAATAGAGATTAAAAGCGTAGGAGTTACCTAAAGCGTTCTTGAGATTCCAATTGATGGCCTTGACTAAGGGCTTGATGATTCAAGAGTTTTGTGATGACTTTGGCTAGAAAATATGAGTTTTTGGTGGGTTTGGTGTGAGGGAGGAGTAAAAACGGGATTAGAGAGAGAAGGATTGATTAGAGGTTGATTTGGAGGTGATTAGTGATTAAATGGCGATTAGGGAATACAAGGGTGAGAACCCTTGTATTTATGGGTTTAGGAGACTTGGGGAGCAAGTAGAGAGGTTGAATTAGGTAAAGAGATCAATAGGAAACCTCCAGGAAGTCTCCTAATTGATATCACCCGGATTAGAAGAGATTTGGCCAAGAAAGAGATCGAAACGGAAGAGGAAACTGATTAAACCCGCAGACAGGGGAGATGTCTCGTACGGGACATCCAATGTCTCGTACGAGGCTTCCAGCACAGAAGTACTGGTTTGCCCTTGTTTATAGTTCCGTTGTTCAGTTTAGCCCCTGACTAACGGAATCAGTTAGAAACTTAACGAAATATGACAAAACTAACGAGTTTTCATCTAATCACAAAGGCGAGACACGAGAGTAGTGTAATCATAAATGTGAGTTCAAAATGGAGTGTCTACAGGAGTAAAACATTTATATTTTGGGACTTTATAAATTAAAGTGGGACAACCAAATTGCAATTTTTGTAGATTAAAGAAGGCCGGCCGGCCGGAGTATACTTTTTTAATTCAAAATTTCAAAGAAAAGAAAAAAACAACACTCTTGGTTGACAGAACATTACTCTATCGCAAACACTTGAGCATTTAGAAAAACGCGCGCACACAACAAAAAAAAAAAAAAAAAAAAACATTTCACCAAAATGTTTTTCTTTAAATAAATAAAGAAAATTGGGCATGTCATCAAAAAGAAAAAATAAAATAAAATACTGGAGCCCTAAGAACAATTAATGCTTTCCACCATGAATAATACTATTACTAGGGGCACAAAAAACTCACAAAAACTTGCACACAAAATCCTAGGTGTAATAATGTTATTGGTGCTTTTAATTAAAGTGTGGCGGATCCATTATCGATACAACCAATAAAATATCGTCACCTCATTTTGTGAGCAAGATTTTGTGACCTTATTTTTTATTTTGTGCTTCCACCATACATACAACACTCGTGTATTGGATACATCTTTTACAATTATTCATTACACACCAAAACATTTTACAACTTCACATAGGGTCCTAGTGAAAGGCATACCTCCATGCAAAGGAGTTGCTACACATTACTCTTTACAATACCTTCATTATGCTTCCAACATATTAAATATAATTCCATATAAAAAATCCAAAATAAAAATAAAAATAACGACTTGCCAATTTACATTTCCATATCTGGTTTTTATATATTAAACAGCATAAAGTCTCACCACCTGGTCAATCTTTGCACGACAAACCGGGCACCCCCATTTCTTGGCTTTGATCTCATTCAAACAAGACATGCACCCAGCCATATGACCACAAGGGATACAAGCTCCCTCAACTGGAGCATCCAAACAGATTACACATGAATTATCTTCCTTTTTCCCATCTGCTCTAACAGGCAAGTTCTCTACAGTCGGGACGGAAACCTCATCCGGGTCGAAATCAATTGACGGGTAGTGAATTGGGCCTTCATCAACAACTTCGGGTCCAATAGGAGGTGCTGACGGGGCAGCAACAGTCGGGTCTGTTTCGACGAGAGGAGGAACGTTGATATTCTCAGTTTGGACATGTTGAGTAGGATTAGTACTTGAGCTACTAGCTTCATGATATTCCCATCCGCTCCCGCTTACTTTCTGAGGAGCCGTTACGGAATTATTTGTAGAACTAGTTGTTGAACTGGTGGATGCTATGTGAACATTTGGAAGTGGTGGAGAGGGATGAAGGGAGGCGTTGATTGCCATAGCTAGTTCAATATCTTCGGCTACTGGTGGGGCCGTTGCTGCATTGACAGGGGGGTGTTGGGCATTGAATGGAGGTCCCGGGTGCATTACCTGAATTTTAAATGATAAGCTTTAGTTCATACTTGTGTAACGGATAAATAAGTTGGCCATTGATGTAACTTTACTTGTTAAGCAAAGATACAAAAATTGGAATAAATGAATGTCAAGAGCATTCTTTTAGTAGTCCAAAATTTCATCGTCATAATAGGAACCACAAGAGGAGATTATCCAGATCTCAAAATTGATGCACTGGAGAAACAAGGCTCATATAGTAGCACCAATGAGTGTGAGTGTTGGGGAGGGGAATTCTGTGTAAAGAGGGAGAGTATGGGTTATGATTATCAGGCAAAAAAGTGAGGATGGTAACATAGCATTCCCTTGCAAACCATTGGAAGAGATTATTTCTGTAAGAAAAAGGTTGAGGGGTTTATAACAAACGAACACAGACAATAAACACTTTCTCATGATGATGGTTCTTGTCAATAATAGCATTTCCAGCCAGCTTTCTCATGCTAGAATTCATTTTTCACAGCGTCGGAAATGAACTTTTACACAGGTGACATCATTGACATCCCAAAAATATATTACACCCTTTTGAAAATGAAATAACTTCACATTGTTGATCAGAAACTAAATTCCTTCTAAAAATCGTTTATGCTTCTGCCAAAGGATTAAAAACGGTGAATGATTTAATTGACAATGTTTTCGTGTCATAATGATGTGCTTTCATCCGACGCTGTGAAAAATGGCTAGAAGAGCTATGTACCTGAGGAATTCCTTTACACGCATTGCAAAACATCTGAAGTTGTGGTTTGTCGCTTTCATTTGCAGGTGCCAGCTTAATTCGCGCCTCTGCAATGGAAGGAAACAAGCTCAGGTGCGTTGTTCAGTTAACCAGTATATTGTACCATCAAAGAATAGCTCTAGGGATTTACTAGTTATTTTCCACAACTAATACAGTATCCATCAACAGTGATTAGAAAAATTGCTACTTATAGTTGTGATTCTCAGGCAATAAAGAATAGTTCATCAACATATGCAAGTGACGAGATCAAAAAACGCGTAAATTGCTTCTACTTTTCATTATATGCAAATATGAGCAAGCATATTAGACCCGAATAAAACTCAAATGACATTTAGATGAATACTCAAATGACATTTAGTTGAATACATCAACATATGCAATTGAAGAGACCAGGAGGTGAAGTTGGAATGAAAATCAGAACTAATTTATAATGATGTCAAACCAATGGTTGATGAAAACCAAGTGATTTAGAGAAGGTGATGAGATAGAAATCTCAAATTTATGGAATTAGCCAGCCAGTGATACTAAATTGCCAATTGCAGTGAATGGATGACCCCTCTTACTGAACAACGAGGTAGTTGTTTGTTAATGACAAGCATAGTGCAACGGCTGAGGGATACACCACCTAAGAACCCAGACTAGTTCATGGTTGCCGGATCTCTCAAGGGATTGGTCGGTCGTTGGCTAGAGTAGGCCAGCCCAAAAGCAGATATGGATCAAGATGGAATAAAACAGAAATCGGGGTCAACAAGACTCACGGAATCCTCATTAACAGGACTTTAGGCACTCCTCAGAGAAAAATTCACTGACTTGCCATTTTTCTGTCAATTGTCTTGCCGAAGTCCAATGGACACTAGCATACAGGAATCTGCTGAGCTAAGTCTTCTATAGAGAGAGCACCTATCTATGCGGATGACCATGATGATGAACATAGATGATACCACATGATCTTCAATGGGTAATATCGCATTTGGTATGAAGATAATGAAAGAGGCAGAGTTGGGCTCCAAAATATCCCCCCCCCCCCAACTACTTATACTCCAAAGTCTCCAACCATCCAAAAAAAGAGAGTCGCACTTACCATTTTCATGTCTCAAATTACTTTGCAGTGTAAGTAGCAAAAATCTACATAAAAATAGTAAATGCATCGTAATGGTAAAGAAAAAAGATTAATTTTCACTATTTCAACTTGCTCACAGCTCAAACATGATCATAATGTTTATAACCAAAGCGGATCTCTTCTTTTTCCAGAGTATTTAGATGTTTGGTTTGGAAAGTGAGTAAGAAGGTAGGTGGTGGACTCCTCGATTAAGGTGATGTCATCGTTAGCGAAGCTAGGATAAAGAACGTACTAGACATGCTTCCAGAATTGGATCCCCAACTCCACTTACAATGGTTCTGCATAATACTCCCTCCATCCCAGCTCACTTGAGACTTATTTCCATTTTGGTTCGTCCCAACTCACTTGAGACCTCCCCAAAATAGCCAACTTTTAATAATTTTATATTGAATCTACCCCACCACTCACTCTCTCTCTTCATTTCTCACCACTCAATTTATTCAACTAACACTACTATTTACCCCACTCATTCTCTCTCTTCATTTTCTACCACACATTTTCCTTATTTTATTCTTTTTCCTTAGTTATTGCACCCACCCTTAGGTCTCAAGTGAGGTGGGACGAGGGAGTATTACTTACAGGAAGGCAACAATCTTCCAGTTTTATCATATTCCTCGTTTTCTTGTTTCTACAAGTACGTAGGAATTTCAAGGTGCATTAGTGCAGGCCTTAATGAAAACCAGGATGGTCTAGCTAATGTTCAAAGTTTTATTTCCACGAAGCTCAAAAGCATCTATACTTGATTAAAGCTCAAGCTTGTAAAACAGAAGAAACCATTTATTGACCACGTAAGACTACGACGGCACTTTCCTTTGTTCAAGTATGCTAGGTTAATTCTGGCCTTACATCTCTCCTGGAAGCTATATATTGCAGAAAGCTTAAAGGCCAATTGATGAACATCCCCAGGCTTTAACAGTAACCAACAAAAACAAGCATAGTGATCCTTTTCAATCACTTCTCCATATTTCTATTTCTATTTTCTTTTATGTTCTAAAATTGCATACGTCTAGTTAGTCCAGAGCATAAGCTTCAACCCAGCTCGACTTTTAAGCATAATGTAAGTCTAGTTAGACCAAAACTCAATGTACTTACGCCTATATCCCCGACGCCCACCCCTCGGCATTTGGGAGGATACAATACCTCGCTTCCGCATCCACTGTCTTGGGACTATACATGAGACAAAGATTAATTAGAAGGAAAATGGCAGAGATTCCAGTTGACAGAAAGAATGTCTATTGCAATGATGCTGAGAGCTTACTGTTGGAAATAGAAGTAATGACAACTGCAGGATCAGGTTGGCTGAACTTCGGTTCATCCATATTAGCCTTCCACAATGCGAAAATAGTGCGAGGTTGGGCGTCCTGTTCAAAAGAATGCGAGTTATCAATCACGTCCAAAACATTTAGAACCCCATATAGCAAAAAGTTCAGCATTAATCAACATAATGGTGAGACACCAAAGTCAAACATTGATATGAAAGACAGTTGTCTAAAATGGTTTAGACTTTAGTTATAAAACTCAGTAAGTAAACGCTAACGCAACACATGTGCACGCACTAACACACAGAGGGGAAGTAAATTGTGCCAGAGCAGTTAAATTGCATTGCTATAATTTGAATGTGGGGTGGGGGGGAGGCTAACCTGTAAAGCAGTATATATAGCAAGCTCCAACTTGAAAGGTTTTGAGAGATTACGAGAACCACATGGTAGAACAACCACCCACCTGCGAGCACACACAAAGATTAGCTTAATCCTTAGCCATCTGTAAGCTAGTAGCTAAATATATGCATATATTTACTCTGCACATAGACATTATGATGTTGAGTTCAAGAAGATATTCAAAATATGACCATCGTTCTTAGCAGAAAAACACGAGTAGCAGGATTGGTCTAGTATACAGGGGAAAACAAACAACAACTGCAAAAAGCTGATTAAAGGATAACATAAAATGATAAACACGAAGGCTCCTGACTATCATATCCAAATATCCCCTCCCCCCTCAATCCTATACATGAGTGCAGTTAAGGCATCTCATCTCCATTTTGCAGCAGCATTCAGTGACGCATATGGTCCGCTCAATACAAAAATTGAAGAGCACTGAACAAGGTGATTACTTTAAGAATTCCCTCTGTCCAATAGAAGAGTCGCATTTCAGATAAAACCGTAATTAAGAATAGTGCCATAAAATCTTGCAATTATATACATTCCCCCAACCCCCCCAAAAAAAAGAAAAAAAAAGAAATAACATTTGAATTCAAAATGTGACAATTTTTCAATTCAAACTAGGCAGGAAATGAATGCTATGCAGTCAATCTACAGATGTGATGGCCCAAAAAGGAATACACATTTCGTTTGCTGTGACCGACAAAGTAACATTTATGCCAAAACTAAACTCTAGTTTCATATACACTCTAGTAATAGCCTTTGCCAATAAAGAAATAGAAGTAATGGAATGTTAACTCACACTTTCCGCGAGAGTAGTTGGGGTGCAAGAAGTTCAAGAAATCCTGGTCCGTAAAGCTCCCGCAGCCAACCAGAGAATAAGCAAATATGGCTCTAAAAACATTACAATGAAAGTCATAAAACGATGGTGGGGTTATATGGCAATCATAAATACAGTAATAACTTAAGTGTTTAACAATTTTGCGTTTGAACAAAATAGCCACATATAGCGAAATAAAATTCAACAAAATAAGCATACCTCGATTGCACGAACAACGTTACTATACCCTTTAATCCTAGCAACATCAAGTGGAGTTTGACAATCATCGTTCATTAACAATGGATTAGCTGAAAAAAGGGCAGAAGAGACACTTCATTAACTAATGTAAACACGGAGGTGGGGGCAGGTAGAAAGGGAAAAGAAACTGTACGAAACATAAGCTAATGCACAAATGCTACAATGAGATAACAGTGCACGCACCTCCATGAGAAAGAAGTAGCTTAACCGTCTGTTCAAGGCCTCTTTTGGCAGCATGGTGCAGCGGAGTCCCAGCATGACGACCTATATTAAATCATAAAACGAAATGAAACACAAATGAGTTTCACATTTAACCATTCATCTTGTGAATGAAAAACGTCTATCTATATTCAGCGCAATGAAAAATATGTATATAACTCCACATCAAATAGAAATCAAATACTCTAACCCCCCCCCCCCAAAGTATCTCAAGGCCAAATTAAATGTGTTTAATGTACAAGCACACACATCCAACACAGGGTGGTTCTTCGAGAAGAATACAAAAAACATCTTCATATGATCGATTTTACCTAAAATCTCTCTTTTTTTTCCCTTTTAAACCATACTAACTAATTAACTATTCACCAGGCAACCAAATGCAGTAGGTAACTTGACTCAAAAGTGTACCAATCTAAAAGGGGAAACTCCAATATGCACAATAACAGAGCTATAGCACTAAAACAAGTAAAAAGAAACAAAATCAAAAGAAAAAGACCATAAAAGGCAGACTTACCGGGACGATAAGCATTGACATTAGCACCCAATTCAATCAAAGTTTTGGCAACATCATAAAGTTGAGGATTCATGCAAGCCACAATCAACGGTGTCTTTCCTTCTTTATCAAGCCACTGCATCAACACACAACGTCATCAATCATCACCACCACTTGATACACACACACACACACACACACACACACAAATTCCAGTATCTAAAATTGAAAAAATGAAAGCATATAAAGGGTATACAAACCTCGAGGCCAGCACCTTCGGAGCGAAGACCTTTGATGCCATCGGAATTGGCATAATTAACTTGCTGGTACAACAATTCATCTTTCGATTGTTGTAGCCCCATGAAAATGAAATTTAAGAAGAACAGAAGAAGGTAAGAATTACTTTTTTAGGGTTTTATAAAGATTGAAGGAAGAGAAATTACAGAGATTTTTCGGGGGGAAATTTTCAGATTTTCTCGCGATTTTCCAAAGGGGCGGAAAATGCGAGATAGGATGAATCAGAAATTCTGCGTAGGGGGACTTCGGATTTTGAGCGTGAATTTGTGTTCTTCGTTGCAAGTACCGCGTAGACGGCCAAACCGGACCGGAACCGGAAAACCGGACCGGAAAAGCCCGGAACCGGAGTAAACCGGAACCGGAGTAACCGGAACCGTGGTAAGCGCAGGCCGGTTCAGGGTCACATATATGGCGAACCGGAACCGGATCGGCATTTCCATTAAAAAAAATAAAAATCCCTTATTTTTCAATAAATTTTAACATGTTTATTCATTAGTGTATTATAAAATAAAAATCTCTTGTCTTTTAATAAATTTTAACATGTTTATTCATTATTCTATGATAAAAAAAAATAAAAAAAGGTAGCGCGGACTGAACCGGAACCGGATTGTGATGACCGGAACCGGAACCGGTGTAAGCGCGGGCCGGTTCAGGGTCACATATATGTCGAACCGGAACCGGGGCCCGGAACTGGTTTTGGTCATCCCTACCGCGTACAGAGGAGATGAAAAGTATTATTTATTTATTTTTTTAAGCCGGAATACGTTCGTTTAGAAAATAATAATATCTCATAAGATAATTCAATTTAGCATTTAATACAATAATTTTGATTGAATATTGATAACAATTTATTTTTTATAAAAATAAAAAAATAATTTTTTCAAAATTATATATTTTAATCCTTGTTAAAATAATTAAATTGACACTACATAATTTTTTAAATAAGACTATTGTGTGAAACGAGAAACTCTAGTAACTAAGTACTCTCATCCTAGAAAATGTAAAACGATGGCAATTGTCTTGAAATGAATGATATGTAAACTAGCTTGTAGGAAAACTGTACACGGAAACTAGATAGATTCATTTGACCAATTTAAAATACCTAAAATATATTCGTTCATTTTAAAATTAATATTTATTTCAAATTAAATATTAAATTATTATTTATTTTATTATTATGTATATTCATCATATTTTTATTTTGACGATGTTTTTAGTCGGGATGTAATCTTTTTTTATGAACCTTTTTAATCTTTATTGATCATTAAAGTGAATATATGTGTTAAAAAATGTTTCAATATCATTTTTTTTTTAAACTTACAGAGAGATTAAGTATTTGTAAAAGGACTAATAGAATAAAAATTAGGGATGGTAATGGGGCGGATACGGAGCAGGTTTGCTCACAACCAAACCCGCCCTTCAATGAACACTCCTGTTACCAAACCCGCCCCGTATGGTGTTGAACCCGTACCCGCCCCGCCCCGTATTCCATAAAAGCACACTTTTATGGATGAAATTAACATCATAAATTAACATTAGAAAATAAGAAAGACGTATTATATATGCTGCAAGTAGAGATGAAACTAAAATCAGCAATAACCACGCAAAATATGAAGTAGTGTATTGGGACATCACAGTAAATAGAAGCATGCATTAGTATGGGGGCGGGGCGGTGACCCGCGGGTTGGGGTGTGTTACCAAACCCGCCCCGTAACCCGTCGGATTTTGAAAAATGGTTACCAAACCCGTCCCGTTGCGGAGCGGACTGTCCCTGTCCCAGATATGGATCGGGTTTGGACAAATTGTTATCCCTAATAAAAATCAATAGACACAAGACAAAAACTTGTGTGAGAACACTCTAACCCGTCTCATGGGTGAGACGGGTCATTTTTTTGACCCATTACCCGACCCACAACCCTGCTCCAGGACCCATGGGGGGGACCCTGCCACGTGGCAGCCCCTCATTGGCCCCAAAAAAAAATTTTTTTTTTTTTTTTTTTTTTTTGCTTTTTTTAAAATTTTTATATTTTTATTTTTGGTTTTTTTCGGTTTGTGAAAAGTAATAGTTACCATCACTTAAAGTAATAGTTACCATCTCTTAAAGTAATAGTGTATATTCCTATGTTTTCTTCGTTTGCCAAAAGTAATACTTATTATAACTAAAATGTAACAAACGTGTTATTTATATGTAATAGTATTTGTAAATAATTGTAATACATATGTATAGATATCTATTTGTTTTCAAACAATAAGTTACAATGGGGTCAAATTTATCATGATACATGTAAAAGTATTACATTATCTATAGAAATCTGTTACAATTTCGTCAATCAAAGTGTTACATTTACTTGTATAAACTTACTATTACATTCATATACATAAGTTATTACTTTTCAAATGGGTAAAAACGAGCTTTTGTTTTTTTAAAACAAGTATTACGTTTACTTATGAACAATGTTACTTTAAGAGATGGTAACTATTATTTTTTGCTAAACCACTGAAAAGCCGAAAAAAAATATAAAAACAAAAAAAAAAACCAAAAAAAAAAAAATTCGGCCAATGGTGGGTTGCCACGTGGCGGGTTCGGCCCATGGGTCATGGGGCGACCCGTCTCATGCATGAGACGGATCCCCTTGTTCTCATGGGAGACCACCTCTAGACACAAATAGTTTAGTGTTTGGTATCCAGAAACATTTATGGACATAGTATTCTAGTATTTCAAAAATTTAGTGGATAAATTATTGCATTTCAAACAAGATTAGTGAATGTGTAATAATAAAGTCAAGAAAAAGCACAAAATCTTGCTTACAAAATTTTAATTGTAATAATTTTGTTAAATTTTTTATTAAAGAGTGATGGGTCTACTTTTTAATTTTCTAACTATTGTTTTTATAAAAAAAAAATTGTAACTTTAACATTGCTCAAGTGAATAGTACAGTATTTTAGTTAGCAATAGTTTTCTTAGCAATTAAGATTGAAATAAATTAAATAGGGGAAATATACTGTTGGTTGTTAAGACGTTGACGCGGAATTGATATCAAGCTCAAGCGCGTATGGAGCTAGAATCAGCTGCACTCGAGAGTCGAGACCAGTTTGGACCTGAGGAGAGGACTTGCCTTTTCTTTTCTTTTTTTTTTAAAAAAAAAAAAAACGGTTTTACCCTTCATTAATTAAGAGTAGGTCTTGGAAAAAACGTGTTTTACCCTAAGGATAGAAAAAACGTGTTTTTCCAGAAAAATGTCAGTGTTAATATCAAAAACTGTCAGGCTTGGCCACTGGCACTTATAAAACATAGACACTGGTACTTTCATAAGTGCCAGTGTTAGTGTTAAAAAGTGTCAGACACATACACTGGCACTTTTTAGCACTGGCACTGGCAGTTATGAAAAGTGCCAGTGTCTATGTTAATATGTGCCAGTGTAATATCACTGGCACTACTTAAAACTAACACTGACAGTTACGATAAGTGTCAGTTATTTACAAAAATGTCACCGCGTGCGTTGAAACAACTTCCAGTTTATTACAAAAATGCCACTGTCCCATTTTAAAAACAGGTTTTACGCTAAGCTTAGGGAAAAACACGTTTTTTACTAGATTTTCACCTTCATTAATACTCCATCCGTCCCGGTTTAAGGTTATTAATTTGATTTTACACGCTTATTAAAGAGTTAAAACAAACTTGAGTCAACAATAGTAATGTGGTGAGGATATAATTGTTCATCCATAAAGCAAGTGAGATAAAAGTATACAGGTAAGTGATATTTTTTTGGTAATATATGAACTTTATGAAGAAAAAATTGTCCAAAACACTATTCATACTTTGTCATTTAAAAAATAAAGCAACTAAAAACTTTAAACACTGACATACTAAAAATAAAAATAAAAATATGAAAATGGGAGAGATGTGTTGTAAACCGAAATTATAGGGTTTGATTTGTAGAATACTAAAGAGTAATGACTTTATATTAAAGAGAGAGAGAGCGATAAGAAGTATGGAGAAATGAGTAAGGCTCAGTATGCTTCAATTGGGGTGTCATCTCAACAACGGATAGAAGCCTATTTATAGGCTAGAAAAGTAACTCCTATCAGTATCATAAATAGAGGATACGATTTATGCACAGTACATTATACTATTGGTACATAGTACATTACTCATTATACTGCAATGTGATACTGTATATTGCTATAGTATGCTACAGTCCACATATCAATTATTTATAACACTCCCCCTTGGACGTAGCACTCTAAGCAGAATCACGTACGTAGGCTGCATCAGTAAAAACCATTAACAAAGAAAACCATGTGGGAAAAAAACTTAGTAAAGGGAAAAAGATTACAGCCTCTTGTCTTTTGAACTCTTGCTTGGAAACTGCTTGGATTTATAACTCCCACTGAAGATAGCACTCTGTGATGTCTATGTGTTTGATGCTCCCCCTGATGACAATATTCTTCCCAGTCTCTGCATTCCGATGCCACGGACACGTTTTTCGAAAGTAGAGGTTGGGAGAGATTTAGTGAACAAATATGTTAGATTGTCACAAGAGAGAACTTGCTCAATAGTGATCTCATTATTCTTATGTAGCTCATGAGGATAAAAGAACTTATGTGCAATATGTTTTGTCAAATCCATTTGTCATTTGTGTAACACATACTGAATTATCCTCATAAATCATTGTTGGGGGAAGTTTGTCTGATTTGATCCCACTGGAATTGCAAATGCGTTGAATCAATGACCTTAGCCACACACTTTCTCGTGAAGTCTCATAAAGAGATATGATCTCAGAGTGATTTGAAGAAGTGGCAACAAGAGCTTGTTTAATAGATCTCCATGAAATTGTAGTACCACCATGGAGAAAAACATAGCCAGTTTGAGATCTAGCATTGTGGGGGTCAGACATGTAACCAGCATCTGAATAGCCCACCAAGTTCATATCTTGATTTCTTTTATAAAGTAAACTAAGGTCATGGGAACCTTGAAGATACCTGAAAATATGTTTAATTCCATTAAAATGTATTTTTATTGGAGAAGCACTAAATCTTGCCAGTAAGTTTACTGTGAATGTAATATCAGGCCTTGAGCCATTTGCAAGATATATGTTTAATTCCATTACAATGTCTTTTTATTGGAGAAGCACTAAATCTTGCCGGTAATTCCATTACAATGTCTTTTTATTGGAGAAGCACTGAATGGATCCTTATTCACATCAAGTGATCTCACAATCATTGCCGTGTTAAGTGGATGAGATTTATCCATATGAAATATTTCCAGTACGTTTTTCACATAGGTTGACTGGTGTACAAAAAATCCTTCAGGGAGATGCTCAATTTGTAGGTCAAGACAGTACTTAGTTTTACCCAAGTCTTTCATTTCAAATTCTGCCTTTAGATATGAGCTTGCTTCTTCAATCTCTTTGCGTGTTCCCATTATATTTATATCATCGGCATATATTGATATAATGCATAAGCCATTTTGCGAATTATTTATGAAAACGCACGGACAAACATCATTGTTTTTTTTATCCCTTCTTCAAGAGAAAATCACTCAGTCGGTTGTACCACAATCTACCAGACTGTTTTAATCCATACAATGACCTTTGCAATTTTATGTTGTATGAATTGCGATTTTCATTTTTCTTTATATTGGGAACTCCAAGGCCTTCGGGGAGTCTCATATGTATATCAGCATCTAATGATCCATATAAGTATGCAGTTACCACATCCATTAACCGCATTTCTAATTTCGTACTTGCTGCCAAAGATATTAGGTAGTGAAATGTAATGCCATCCATTACAGGAGAATAAGTTTGGTCAAAATCAATGCAGGGTTTCTGTGAAAACCCTTGAGCCACTAATCTCGCTTTATATCTTACTACTTCATTATTTTCCATTTCTCTTTCGTACGAACACCCATTTGTATCCTATAGGGATTACGTTCTGGGGTGTACGAACTACAAGTCCATATACCTTTCTTTTATTTAGCGAGCTAAGCTGAATCTCTATTGCTTCTTTCCAATTTAGCCAATCTGAACGCCTTCGAAATTCTGCCATTGATCTGGGTTCTGGATCCATACTATCATTGAAGACAGTATGATCAATTATAGAGGCAAATGAATCATTCACAACTATTATATCTCCTTTATACCTTTCTCCCGTATTGATGCAACTCATTGCAACTTCTATATTCACATAGACCAAATCATCATCATTGATCATGATATCATGATTCGGTTTTTCTGCAATTCTAGAATGATTTTTTTGTGCATTTGGATTTTCATTAGCAGAACGAACCTCTTCAAGAAGGTTTTTTGGCAATGATATTTATTTGCTACATTTTGATTTTCGTGGATTTCTATCTTTTGCATCGATAGGTCTCCCTCGCTTTTGGCGTTGAGGATCATTTGTATTTGTATATATACTTACATGTTTAGGGATTTCCACTATTTCTGTTGCATTTCTTGCAGGCACATATGATTTAACCACATCTTTGTGGTCATTAAAAGCATCTGGTAGATTGTTTGCCGATTATTGCAATTTAACAATCTTCTGAACTTCTAATTCAGTTTGGCTTGTGCGTGGATCCATATACTTAATCTCTTGGGCATTACAAGATATTTCTCGGCATTCTTTAAGCTTTGAGCTTTTATCTTCCCCTAATGCCGAGAACTGCTCTTCATCGAATATACAATCAGCAAATCGAACAGTGAATAGATCCTCTGTCATGGGTTGTAGGTATTTAATAATAGATGGAGACTCATATCGAACATATATACCTAGAATTTTTTGAGGTCCCATAGTAGTACGCTTTGGTGGAGAAATAGGAACATAAACTGCACAGCCAACAATTCTTAGATATGAAATATTTGGCTCTTTACCGCGCATCATCTGTAAAGGGGAAAATTCATTATAAGAAGTTGGGCGGATATGAGTTAAAGCAACAGGATGCAACACTGCATGTCCCCAACATGATGTTGGTAAGTTGGAATTTTGTAATAATGGTCTAGCGATTAATTTAGTACGTTTAATTAAAGATTTAGCTAGACCATTTGGAGTGTGCACATAAGGGACCGAATGCTCCACTTTGATGCCTAATGACATACAATAGTCATCAAAATCCTTTGATGTAAATTCACCGTAATTATCCATACGAACAGATCTAATTTGATTATCAAAAAATTGTGCTCTAAGTTCAATGACTTTTGCCATAAACTTAGCGAATGCATAATTTCTAGTTGATAATAAGCAGACATGGCTCCACCTAGTGGAGGCATCAATTAAGGCCATAAAATATCGAAATGGTCTTGATGATGGATGGATTGGTCAACATATATCTCCATGAATCCTTTCAATGAATTTGAAAGACTCTATTCCAACTTTAGTACGTGATGTGTTGGGTTTCCTAGTAACATGCGCATCGGAATTAAGCATTTAAAATTTTATGAAACCCAAAGCCCATGGATCCGTTCATATGATTGTATCAAATACTTGCATAATGAATACTAGAATACTAACCCTTGATGACTTTGAATTTGCAACCTTGAATTCGGTGGAGACTTGAAAGCTTGATCACGAACAAATCAAGAATCACGAACTTTAAAGATGATGAGTTTCACCCTCTAGCGGTATCCACACCACGAACGAATATCAAGAACCCTTGATCTTGGTTGCTAGACCAAATTATGAAACACACTTTCACAATTGCAAGAACTATATGGAATTATGATTTTCTTGATCTTAGATTCTAAACCTTTGATCAAGAATGATGTCTCTCTAAGAGGCTTGGAATAACATGCTTAATGGCTGGTGAAAAGATGATTATATAGGTCATAGTCCTTAACCCTTAAGGACCTAGGAAACCCGTCACCCTTAATTAAGGCAAGTCTTTTTGTCACAGCAGATCTGGCACGGTCGTGCCCTATATCTGGCACGGTCGTGCCAATAGGGTCGACCCTGCCTTCCTCTCACTGATTATTGGCACGGTCGTGCTTTATAATCGGCATGGCCGTGCCTAGCACGGTCGTGTGTTATAACCAGCACGGTCGTGCCAACAGGTTCGAGCCTTGCTTCCCTTTTGTCGATTATTGGCACGGCCGTGCCCTATAATCGGCACGGTCGTGCCAGACCAGAAAAGGCTCAAATTTTCATAATTCCAATTCAGTCCTTTAGGATTCGTTCTATTCGTGTGTGACCCTCTAAGATTACACTAAGTTGGCAATGGGTCCAAACATGAATCCATAAGATATGATTAGGTTCTAGCAAACCGTCATACCTACCTAAATAGTGTAACTAGATACAAGTTCGCATTCTTTTTAGAACATGTCATAATTCCTTTGTCCGCGATGTCATTGAACACAAGTCATGGTTAACAAGTCAACTTGCATTGTTCAATACTTTCTCGATTCCGAATATGTTGATAATCCAAATGACATTGATCCAATCAATTCTATTGAGTCCGGCCGAACATTTTCATCAACATCATTCCTACGAGAGGCTCAAGCTTGACATCTCTCCGAAGAGGGACAAGTCCATCTTAGCTTATTATTCTTCCCTACATGAATCCGATTATGCCAATCATACCCTTTATAACTACTCGGTTAAAGGTAGCGTTTGAATATGTCAAACATAATGTTCATCAAGTGGAAGACCATAATAACTTCATGTCTAAGGATTCAAATGACATAAATAATATGAGATATATGTATGACATTGACCATGACATAAATCTCATAGAGCGGGTCATGTCCAGTATCTTGTTCCAAACAAGTACCCATAAATCTAACATGATCATCCCATGATCATTTAGCCTTTATACTAGTACCAAACAAATACTAGGGACGGAGATTATTATAAGTAAACATGAACAATCAATAATAATCAAAACATCTATTTATTAATATGAATAAAATGATAACAGATAACGTTTTACAAACGTGCCTAGGGCACCAATACTAACATGATGGTCGTACAATAAGCTTCCCTTTTGCACATGCTTCACATATGAACTCATTTGTCAAAGGAAGGTTTATTGTAGGCATATTATTCCCCCATTGAAGTAATGATAATCCGACGTATCATATTTTTCTCGGGGTGTCCTAAACGATCATGCCATAGTTTAAAAGAATTTGGGTCTTTAAACTTTAAACTCATTGCAACATGATCATGAGAAGGTCGGATGTATGTGTAATACAATCCTATAGACAAGGATGGAAGTTTTTCAACAATGTGTTTTTGGCATGCTGTCAACCTTGTCATGAGTAGTGTTGGATATTATGCCCTAGGCCCTTGAGAAAGGCCTATGCGTTATATCATAGCTTCTTTGTTATAGAGATAACAAACCCGATTATTATATCTTTTGCATGTTTATTATAATAATCATTGTCCCTAGCACTTATGAAGGGCTAGCATGAGTTTAATGGATAATCATATGATGATTATGGTGCATAGGATGCGGATTAAACTTGTGGGTACTTGTTGGAGAACAATGTACTGGATAGACCCGTTATAAGATTTATGTCATGGTCATATGTCATAATTAAATCTCATAATAGTCATACCATTTGAATCCTTAAACCTGAGATTATCATGGTCTTCCACATGATGAACATTATGTTTGACGTACTCAAACGCTACCCTTAACTGGGTGGTTATAAAGGCTACGAATGGCATAATCAGATTCTTGTAGGGAAGAATGATAAGTCAAGATGGGATCTGTCCCTCTCTCAAGAGAGATATCTGCTTGGCCACTCGATGAGTGAGATTGATGATAGTGTACGGCCGTACCCAAATGAATTGATGTGTTCAATGTCATTTGCTCATATCAATCTACTCGGGATCGAGAAAGCATTGGAAAACATAAGTTGACATGGACCATGACTTATGTCCAATATGATATCGCGTGACAAAGGGATTGTGATATGTTCTATAAGGTAACTTTGGGCTTTCAAAGTTATACTAATTGGGTAGTCATAATGGCTTGCTAGAGTCCGCTTATGACTTACGAGTTCTGAATGGTTCGGACTCGTTGCCAACATATTATAATCCTATTGGGTCACACACAATAGAATGGATTGGAAGAATGCTAAAAATCAGGGATTTGGGAAGGCCACCGTACGGCCACATTGTTGGCGTACGGCTCTCAACCAGCCGTACGGCTGACCTCCCGCATCTGGACAGTTTGTTCAGTTTTCTTGTTGGACAAGGAATCCTGATCTCAAACGGAATTAGGTCAGACCCTTATATAAGATATGCAGCTGGGTTTGACAGCCTCTAATGTTGATTTTGGAAATCAATAAAAATTGTTTTTGAAACAATAAATTATAGAGAGGTAGGATTATTTATTTTGTGATCTATGATCATTAAAATATAATAATCAATGAAGCAAAATAATTCCTATGAAGAAATCGTTTCTTCACAATGCCTTGGGTCTAGCAATCCAGATCAAGAAGGTGTTCTTGATATCCGTTCGACGTGTTGATACCGATAGAGGGTGGTTTCTTTAGCACCTTAAAGTCCGTGTTCATGGATTCGATCTTTAAGGGTATGTTTCTTTCATCTTGTTTTTAATTTAATCAACATGCACGGATCTGGGCTCATGGGTGTTTGATCTTATGTTTATTCCGCTGCGCATGATGCATCAAAACCCAACAAGTTGACACTCTTTATTATCTTCAGTTGTGGTTTCAATATGAAAACCATTCGACCGAATATCTTTAAAACTTATGAGTGTTCGTTTAGATTGAGGATATAAAAGGGCATTTTTTTATCACTAATTCTGTTCCCACAAGAAGAGTTATTGATGCTCTTTCAGAGCCCATTATAAGAATATTGTCATTTGCAATTGTAGTGACACTCCCCTTTTTCTCTACTAAGATGTCAAAGAATTTTCAATCTTTCAAGATAGCATGAGTGGTTGCACTATCTACCAAGCATAAATCATCCATGTTCTTCATGATTTGTAATCCAAAGTTCACGTTGTTTGTCTGTGATGATATGTAACTTGGAGCACTTCGTGCTGATAACGTGTTGTAATCCGAAATTATAGGGTTTGATTTGTAGAATACTAAAGAGTAATGACTTTATATTAAAGAGAGAGAGAGAGAGAGAGAGAGAGAGAGAGAGAGATAAGAAGTATGGAAAAATGAGTAAGGCTCAGTATGCTTCAATTGGGGTGTCATCTCAACAACGAATAGAAGCCTATTTATAGGCTAGAAAAGTAACTCCTATCAGTATCATAAATAGTGGATACTATTTATGCGCAGTACATTATACTATTGGTAGATAATACATTACTCATTATACTTCAATGTGATACTGTATATTGTTATCGTGTGCTACAATCCACATATCAATTATTTATAACAAGATGAATATTTTCTTTAAGGAGGAATTTCTCAATTTCAACCCCCTCAACTCGAGCTACATTTTCCAGACGGAATGACTAACTAGTATTTTATTTTATTTTTACATAGTAAAAAAAATAAGGTTGAAATATCACAATTCTCACGCGTGAACAATGAAAGTAGGGACATAAATTAATTCTCGAATGGAGACAAATATAAGGTATGGAAAATAATTGGGAAAAGGAGATTGTCTATATTATCAGTGTTCTAAAAAGCACTAGGCGGGGCGTAGGCGGGGCGTAGGCGGGGCCTAGCGCCTAGGGGTCTAGGCGGGGCCGAGAAATTAACGGATTTTTAATATTTATTGTAAATATATAAATATATATAAATATTTATCAAGAAATATTGCCACTTATATTTTTTATTTGTCAAAAAAACTCATTTTATTAAAAAATATAAATCAAAATTAAGAGTTATGATATTTTAAAAGTGTAAGTTACATATTTTTACACTAACTCTTATCCATTAACTCAACCTATCTTCATTTATTCAGCCCATCTTTATTAAGCCCAAATATAAAGCCCAATCTCAGTCACACAAATTCCTAAGAGGCAGCAACCCAGGAGACGTGCTTTTTGCCTTTTTCCTAAATCGACTCTCCCTCTTCCTTTATTCGTGCACCAGTGGTCCAGATATGGCGATTTCAACGCCATCTCCGGCGATTCCAATGCCATCTCCGGCGATTCCAAGGTACAACAAATCTTCTCTCTCATCTCCTCTCCTCCCTGCCCACTTCGTCTCTTTCGCTTCTCCCCCTCCTGTACACCCGATACCCTTGCAGACGTCCGATGACAAAACCAGAGGACGTCGAACGCCTAGAACCCTATCCCGCCGAGCCCGCCTAGTCGCCGCCGAGCCCGCCTGACGCCTAACATGGCCGACTTGACGAAAATCGCGGCGGAAGGGGTCCGCCTAGCCCGATTTTTAGAACACTGTATATTATACACCCGCTCAGTTATGTAAAATATTTTTTTTTACACTTTCTTTTCCTTTCACCAAAAAAAGTCTCTTTTTTAAATGTAAATGATTAAAATAAATAAGTATCCAAAATTTGAGCGATATGGGTGTGAATGATGGGCTAAGGTTAGTGGTCGTTTCCAGCTAGTTTTTTTTTTTTTAAAGGTGGTCAAGATTTCTAAAGGAAAAATAATCTTCTTACTAATACAACTCGGTACATGTCACATGACCTACAGCTCAGCCTGAATTTGGGCATTAAGGGGGTCAAAATGATATCATGGTATAAATTTTATCACAAATAAAAGAGGTTTAAATTGACAAATTTAGTATTTATAATGTATCTATTAAAAAAATTGAAGTACTAAATGACATTTTCCAAAAATTAAAGCGGTCAAATGACCTCCTTAACCTTAAGATAGTCTCGCCACGGTTCATTTGTGTAATTCTTATGTTCAGTAAAAGATAGTAGTAATATAAGAAAAATATAGAGTCAGTCTAGTTTTATAAAAAACATGTTTTACATTAAGAGATGTGTAAAACATGTTTTACCTTAACAGGTTCTATTTTACATTAAGGTATGAAAACCTGTTTTACACTAAACCGAGTGTAAAACAAGTTTTTCTCAAAATTTTCACAAAAATATGTCATTATATTATTTAAGAAGTTAATGAGAACTTTTTTATTGGGACGGTATTTTTTTTCCCGCTACATCCATAAACAAACATTTGGTCCATCTATTCATCACTCGTTGGCTCACAAGAGATGTAGTTGAAAACATTATTTCAAAATAAGTTGTGATAGATACAGGGATTAACGTCAAAGTAATGAGCTAAGATTTATAGCTGAAGACATTATTCCAAATTATGTGATAAATAGACCTAACGATTTATGTTCTTTTTTTTTTTTTTTTTTTTTTTTTTTGAAAGTGACCTAACGATATATGTTAAAATAATGAGTTACTTCACTTGATTATACAAATCAATTCCCTTGGTTAAACAAATTTCTCAACAATTACAACAAAGGTTGATGACAATTTAGACCCTAAAGTCATATACTACCCTCCCAAACGAACCCTGATGTTTTTTTTTTTCGCCAGATCAGACCTTGATGTGAAAAAAACTCGCCAGTTAAGGTCTTTTTGACGGTTTTTGTTAGAAAAGTCAGCTAAATAGCATGTGCATTGCACGTGACGGACGGATTTAGTGATTTTGAAATTGATATTAGCTAGTAGGGTGATTAGTGTAAATTTTAAAATTTAAGGGGCAAAGAAAATCACTTTACCCCTTAACCTAAGACTATACCAGGTTGCAAAAAAGAAAAACAAGGCCAAAATATGTTTACCCCCCCTAAGTATCCACCCATTCCCACTTTGCAACCTCGCGCGGATTTTGTCCCAAAGTGGCACCTTAAGTATCCCCCGTCCCACTTTTGCCCCCTACCACGTAACGGTGTTAGAAATTTAACGGAAAATGATCATGTGCAAGTCATGTGAGGGATTATTTAGTCACTTTCTTTGAAAATAGAAGGGCATAGATGTCAATTTGTTGTTGGTTGTGGCAATCAACATCTTCCCAGACACTCACCAACAGTTCATAAGCACCACCCATTTTCCCCAGATTGCCGCCACCCCAACCCAGATTCTGGCCACCCCAACCCAGATTCCGACAACCACAACCCAGATTCGGTCGGCACCATCAAAAAGAGAGGGCTTTTACGTCTTTTAGACATGGGCAAGAACCACCAGTTACAACCACCACCTCCATTAATCTGGCCACCACCATCCACCACCACCCACCACCATCATTAAGAGATTCAAAAACTCATTTGGAATTGTAATATCAATTTCTAGTATGATTTTTCAAATTCAAATCCAAACTAACAAATTAATACATGTTTAAACACCAAATAAATAATTCCTCACAATTTTAGATATCAAAATTGAAGAAAAATGAACAACAATAACCCAGATCTGGGATTTTACAAAAAAAAGAAAAAAATAATAAGAAGAAGATCTGGGCTTCTACAATAATGCTTGGTGCGACTGGGAATGTGCTGGTCGGGCTTAGATGAGGGAAAGATAGTGACGACGCGGCTGAGAATGGAGGGAGTGTCGGATTGTGGGTGGGGGAGGGTCGGATTCGGGGGAGAAGGAAGGGGAGGGCCGAACTGGGAAAGAAGGGGCTGGGAGCGTCGAACTAGGGAAATGGAGGAAGGGGTTTGGGAGGGGAAAGAGGGGCGGATATAGGGAGGGTATGGTGGGGGCGGAGAGAGGATTTGGGGCGGACTTGAGGAAGAAGATGAAGAAGACGGTGGGGGGGGGGGAGGTGAAGTTGGGGGAGATGAAGATGATGAATACATCGTATATTCTATTCGTATGGCGTCTTTTTATATTTTTTAGTATTTTTAATTTAGGTAACTTAGGATATATTATGTTTTTTTTTTTTGGAAAAAGATATATTCATTTTTTTAACAAAGAAAATGATATATTCTGTTTTTTTTTAAATAATTTTAATATATGAATTTTTTACTAAAAATAAATTTATTACTATTAATAATGCTGATATATATATAAAAATAATAAATTAAAAATTATCAAAAGTTAAAATGAGAATGACTAAATTAGCCCTCACATGACTTGCACATGATCATTTTCCGTTAAATTTCTAACACCGTTACGTGGTAGGGGCAAAAGTGGGACGGGGGATACTTAAGGTGCCACTTTGGGACAAAATCCGCGCGAGGGTGCAAAGTGGGAATGGGTGGATACTTAGGGGGGTAAACATATTTTGGCCGAAAAACAAACATACCCACCCCTTCCGTCTCCCACGCTCAACTCCACGCCGCCGCCCCCAAAATTCCTCGACATCCCCAACCGACCAGCCGCCGCCACCTCCCACTCCATCTTCACCTGCCACCATGTTCCACCCCTCCCCCTTTCTTCCTTCAATTCCCATATATATTCTCACCCTAAATGATCCACCACATTAACGGAATCGAAATCCCTAAATTCAACGTCGTTGCTCTCTCTCCCTCTTCCCAGATCTGATTTCAATATACGATCTGAGTTCCGCCGTTCGTGCGCTTCTCAGTGTGTGCGTATATGGTTTTTTTTTTCTTTTTTTTTTCAAAAAGAAAAATGATGGTGCTGTGTATGTGAGAATCAAACATCTGTGATTGTGCGTGTGCGAATCTGAATGTGTGTTATTCTTCTTCTTCCTTGTGTTTCCGTTCGTGGTTGCAGATCTGGGTATGTGCCTGAGTCTGTTTTCGTGTGTGCTCATTCTAGTGACTGATGTTTTATTGTTTTTAATGGTGCAGGTGGTTGAAAGTGCTAATTTTAGTCCTTTTCTTTCATCTCAAATGAATCGGTGATGAACTTAATTTGTTTTGGTGATTTTTCTTTCAGGTCTGGGTGTAGCTGGTGGTTGGTAGTTGTCGGCGTTGATGGCGGTGGTGGTGGGTGGTTTGTGGTTGTTGGATGTGGTGGGATAATGGTGGCTATGATGGTGGGTAGTTGTTAGTAGACTGATGGGATAATAGGGGTGTTGGTGGAACAATAATACTGAGCAATTAATTTCGGTGGGTGTGTTTGAACCAATAATTAGGAATTAATTAAGAAAATATATTCTCGTAATTATTTTTAAACAAATCAGATTACCAATATATTTGAATATATTATACCCTTATTATCCTTATTAATTCTCGTGCATCTCCAAAATAGGGCGAGCTGTTTTGGGACGGAGGGAGTAATAATTAGTAAGATTAATTTTTATGTACATTTAAATTTTAATATATTAAAAATATTAAAGGTTTTAGTGAATTTTTTAATTAAATCAATTCGAAATCTGAAATTTATTTTTAAATTGTACTTATAATTTTTTGGTTAAAAAAATTGATATATTAAATATGCATAAAACTGTTGTACATTTAATTTTTTTAACCCTTTAAGTTTTAAGAATTTTACTAAAGCCCTTAATACCTATTATCAATTACAAATTCATCCATTTTGTCAATCACGTGCATGGCACATGCTACTTAACTGACTTTTCTAACAAAATCCGTCAAAAAAGACGTTAACGGACGACTTTTTTACACTTCAAGGTCTGATCTGGCAAAAAAACTTCACGGTTCGTTTGGAAGGGTAGTATATGACTTTAGGGTCTAAATTGTCATTAACCCATACAATAATTCCTTGTAAATTTGAAAAATAATCACCAAACTTTACATAAATAATACATGTCTCAAGTTGATTATCAAGTAATAACATAATTGTAACGGTAGACATCTCAATCTCGTACATCTACCCAATGACATCCTCTATCTAAATTAGTCTTATAGACTTGAAATGTTGCGGTACGTGGATGAGAGGTATTATTAGGAGTAATAAAATTCGAAGTGAAAAGCTAAAATAATGGAAAAGAGAAAGAATGTTAGACAATTACTCATTCTATCATTAAATAATTTTTTTATTTGTCATTTGTTATTGTCTTAAAAACTTTCTATTTTTATACTTTAGGCTTAAAATTGCATAAGTAAAACGTGGCTAGTGAAGCAAGGGTTCATATTTTTTAAAATTTGTATGGTCAAATAAGAAAATTATTTTGAAACGGATGAATAAATTTTAGAATTTATAGAGCAAATTGTTTATTGAATTCCTAGTGTTATCAAATATTCAAATGTGGGTGTGAAGTGTGAACTCATTGATCAAATGTAATATAAATCAAGGTGAAATAATAAAAGTGAGTCCAAACAAAACAAGCAAAGGCAAGTTAACAGGGTGCGTGCATGATTGTTTTAGGATGGTTTGACATAATTCAGCTAATACCAAAATTGTACTCACTCCATCCGAAAATGATCTTCTCATTTGCCATTTTTCATTGTCCAAAAAATATTTTCTCATTTCTACAATTTAGGCTTAAATACTTATAAGGGCGAATTACATTTTAGGCCCCAAAGTTTGGGGGTCGTTCCTATGATGGGCACTAAAGTATCTCCGTTAGCATTTTGGGCCCCAAAGTTGTCATTTTTTGTCGAGTTAGGGTTTTTAACCAATTTTGTTACAAAAATCAGTTAAATAGGCACGTGCCACGCACATGCCACCTAACGGAGGATAGTTTGAAATTGATTTAACTTATAGGGGGTTTACTGCACATTCTTAAATTTAATGGGCTTAAATATTAAAATTTATTTTCCAAAATATTTTAACTACACCCCTCTCCCACTCCTCTCAATCGACACCCACACACACGCATACAGACGGCGACCTTCCACACACCACTCCGGCGACCTTCCCCTCCCCACTCCGGCGACCTTCTCCTCCCCGCTCTGGCGTTTCCTCTACCTCCGACAACCGTTCTCCGCCCCCTTCCCTCGGACAAACTCCGATCAATTTCTCCGATCTCCTCCGACGCCGATCAATTTCTCCGATGATGAGCTTACTACTTGTAAAGAGGAGAAAGGGGAAAAAGGGTTTGACATACACGGCGGCATCTGACTTGCCAAAGAGCTTGACCGGAATCCCTCCATTTTTACTCCGGTAGCTACATCGGAGCTCGTTAGGACCCAAAACTATTCCCGGCCACCATGTGCCGTTCTTCCTCTGAACCCATACTAATCCTCCGGCTCCTCCGCATTCCCCCATTGATGTCCCCATCAGGAGGAGCTGCTCTAAAATTCTAAGGTTTTTGTTTAGTTTATAGTAGTGATTTGGGGATTTCTGGGTGGGTTTTAGGCAGGCAGAGGAGGGTGAGTTGGTTCGTACGAGGGTGAGGGTGAGTTGGCCGGAGGAAGAAGGGGTTGAACGGGTTTGATTACCCCCATTTTCTGTGGGATTTTCTTGGATGATTTTGATTGGTGGTGCCGTGGTGGGAGGGCAGCGGCGGTGGTGGTGGCGGTGGTGGTTGTGAGATGGTGGTAGTATGGAGGTGATGATTTGCTTGAGCAGATTTTTTTTCTTTTTTTTTTCTGTTTTGAAAGATGGTGGAGCTGATTTGCTTGAAAAGTTAATACTCCTCCGTCCCTCTTTAACTTACAAAAATTGGGTTGGACTCATTAATTAAAGATATTATTTTTTTAAAAAAAACATTTTCTACTAAGAAAACTATAACAATGTCTAAAAAATAAGTATAATAATTTATTTATTTTTATTTTTTTAGAACTCATTTGTGTTTGTTTTTTTTTAAAGAAAAAGAAAACCTCAAAAGGTCAGAGAACACCCAATCTAAAATTTACATTTAATAATTAATTATTAATATTTAAGCCCATATTTGTTAATTATTTGGAAAAGAATTTTTAATATTTAAGCCCATTAAATTTAAGAATGTGCAGTAAACCCCCTATAAATTAAATCAATTTCACACTATCCTCCGTTAGGTGGCATGTGTGTGGCACGTGCCTATTTAACGAGTTTTTCTAACAAAACTGGTTAAAAGACCTAAAATGCTAACAGAATGACAACCTTGGGGCCCAAAATGCTAACGGAGATACTTTAGAGCCCATCATAGGAACGACCCCCAAACTTTGGGGCCTAAAATGTAATTCGCCCTATTTATAAACACAACATGGCTAGTGAAGCAAGTGTTCATATCCTTAAAAAAAAGTTTGAATAGTCAAATGTGAAAATCATTTTGGGACGGGGGGAGTAATATGTTTGGCTACTCAATTTCAAGTTTCAGAATTGGAATTGGAAGAGCATTTTTGAAGTCCGAAAATTCATTATATTCTTCTAGTTCCAAATAAAAAACTTGTAATTGAAGTTGCCGCTCATACCCTAAAGTTTGAATCTATTCTGCAAATACAATGCAAAGCAAGTCCTAACACAAGTTTGGACACGCATAACAACTGGTTCCAAGCCTACCCGAATAAGTTGATAGACGTTATTGGTGCCCAGTATAAGTATTGTGGAAGCTTATATATATCACAATCATAGTTATCAAAAGCGCGTAATATGGGACGCACCATAGTTATCCAAAGCGCACCTAGGCGCGCGCCTAGGCTCCGGGCACACCTTTTGCGCCTTGGGACTTTAATAACTAGGGCTTTGGACCCTAGAGCCCTCCAGACTTTTTACTTATTATAAATTAGGACGCAATAGACTGAAAATACCACAGAGGCCCCTGGCATCCGAAAAGTCCTGAATACCCTTCTTCCTTCCGTTTGTGACCAGCCCGCCTTCCTTCCGTTTGTAACAAATCCCAGCCCGACCCAGACGGCCGGCCCACTCGGCCCATTCACCCATTATATTCAAATGGGCTTGACTATTTTTCAAAAAATCAAAAATTATTGTAGCAAGCAGGATTTGAACTTGGGTCCAATCTTCTTAATGCCTAAATCTTGACCACTGAGCCAGTTATTTGCTTGTCCTTAATTCTACCATTTTTAATATCTATTCAAACAATAGGAACGAAAATAAATAAAGGATATTTCACAATCAATTTAGGATATTTCAAAATATTCACAAAAAGATAAACTCTTGAAAATGAAAAATTAAAGAATATATATATATATTTCAAATAAAAGACCTAAATCATTTATCAAAAAATTCTCATATTTTATTAATTAGTTGGCTTTTAAAAAAAATAAATATGATTTGGTCAAATCTCGGTCAAACTCCTATACTTAATGTATAAGACCAATTCTCATCTTATGATTGAAGTATAAGAGTCATTTTTCACAAAATAATTTAAAATAAATAATATTTAATTAATGTTGACTTTCATATTCGGTCAAAACATCAGTCAACTCTTATAACCGGCACATAAGACCAGTCCACCTCTTATAATCAAAGTATAAGAGTCATTTTTTTATTTTTTATACTATTTTTCATTTTTTAAATATTATTTGGTCAAATCTCGATCAAACTCCTATACTTAATGTATAAGACCAATTCTCATCTTATGATTGAAGTATAAGAGTCATTTTTTTACAAAATAATTTAAAATAAATAATATTTAATTAATGTTGACTTTCATATTCGGTCAAAACATCAGTCAACTCTTATAACCGACACATAAGACCAGTCCACCTCTTATAATCAAAGTATAAGAGCCATTTTTTTTTTACTATTTTTCATTTTTTAAATATTATTTGGTCAAATCTCGATCAAACTCCTATATTAATGTATAAGGCCAATTCTCATCTTATGATTGAAGTATAAGAGTCATTTTTTCACAAAATAATTTAAAATAAATAATATTTAATTAATGTTGACTTTCATATTTGGTCAACACTACAGTCAACTCTTATAACAGACACATAAGACCAGTCCACCTCTTATAATCAAAGTATAAGAGTCATGTTTTTTTTTTTTTAGAAAAAAACACATTATTTAGTCAAACCATTGTGAAACTCTTATAATTAGTGTATAAGACTAATTTTCCTCTTATAACTGAAGTATAAGAGTAAGAAAAAAAAATCACTTTTTTCAACTTTTAAGAAAAAAATATAATATTATTTGGTCAAACCCCGGTCAAACTCGTATAAATGACATATAAGACCAATAATTAACATATAAGAGTCAGATTTTTTCAATTTTTTAAAAAAGTTAATATTATTTGGTCAAATTTGGTCAACTCTTATAGTTGGTGTATAAGACTAATTCTCCTATTATAATTGAAGTATAAGTGTGTTTTTTCACAATTTCTCACAATAATAAAATAAAAAATTAATATTTTACTCGTTCGGTCAAACACTAGTTCCCTCTTATAGCTGACAAACTCTCTTATAACTAAAGTATAAGATCAGTTCACCTCTAATAATTTTTTCAACAAAAAAAAAAAAAAAAAATCCAATTATAGCCATATTACACATTACAACTCGTATAGGTGAAGTATAAGACTAATTCACCTCTTATAATTTAGCTATAATAGATTTTTTTCCAAAAAAAAATAAAATAGATTTCCAATAATAGCCATAAATTAATCTGATATTTTATTACAACAGCCAAAGTATCAATTCACCAACCATCTACAAGTTCAACAGCAAATGTACACCATCTTTTATTACTCTGATCCATGCATAATTATTTACAAGTTATATTGTTTACACCTTGGCTTCCTTAATTTTGGCTGTTGCTATTCTAACTCCCTGTATCACACAACCAATGATTTTTTTTTTTTTTAAAATACACAACCAGTGATTTAACAACTTGTCTTTTAGCAGATTCAAATCAATCAAATTTTACGTTTCCAAAATGATAAAAATCTCAAATTTCGCCAGACATTGGAACAGCTAGGGTTTGAAGAGAGAGAGAAACCTTTAAGAACTCTAGATCTGGCCGAATCTAGAGAAATACGTGCAGATCGGAGGCTGCACATCTTGAATTAGGCGAGGAAGGCAGTTCATGTTGGCGCCGGAGACAAGGGAGAGTAATCTAGGGTTTGGAGAGAGAGAGAGAGAGAGAGAGAGAGTGGGAGAGAGATAGAGAGAAAACGTGCGTGCGTGTGAGAGAGAGAGAGATCACCAGAGAACCACGAATCAGAGAAGATGAGAACATGAAAGTCGCCGGTGGGTCGCCGGAAAACTGGTAGAGCCGAGGTAGAGAGAGAGAGACGTGTGATGTAGTCTGTAGAGAGAGGATTAAGAGAGAGAGAAAGAAAGAAAAGTGTTCGACTGTGTGTGAGTATTGTATGCTTTTTGGGCTTTATTTGGGGTGGGGGTAGTTTTGGCATTTAATTTTAATTACACAGGTCACATGATGATGGGGGGTGTCTATGGAATTTATAATCTGTTTTGACTCCTTTTTTGGTATACAGCAACTATCACATCCTTATCAGTCAAATTGATCTTTTTGAGGGGCCCTTGAGGACTAATCCCTAATAACTATGATCACAATCAAAGTTCACGTCTGTACAATGTGGGATTGGGGGAAATCACACATAAGTTGTGCGTGACAAGAAAAATCAAAAAATAAAGAACCAAATTAATTAAAAAAATGTCAACATTAAACACTTAAACCTCATCTATTTATGCCAGTTTCCAGCTCTGATGTCAGAGATTTTCCTTTTCAATCAAAGAAAAATTCCTTCTGCATCACCCTATAACTTAAAAAGAATGTCAATCTACTAATCTATTCTTAAAAAAAGAAAAAGAAAAAGAAAAAGCATACATGAATATGCCTGCATATTGGCATTGTACCTAAAGGCCTCATCCAAATGACTAAACTAACAAAAACAACCAAGTCTAAGAAGAAGGTGGTGGTGGTGGTGGTTCCTCGTTATTTTCCTCACCGGCTGGTGGTGTTGGCGGTTGAGGAGGAACTTCTGGCGGTTCATTTGCAGTGGGAGTACTGTTTGGCTTTGCAGGGCTGTATTTCTTAAGCAGTCTATCTTTGTTTTCCTTCCACCATTCTTCCGCCTGCTGCTCTGCAAACCTCCTCTTGCTACAGATATGAAAACCGTAGAATGTTACAAATTATAATGTCGATTTTTTCTTGCAGAAATTACCAACTCATATTTTATTACTGACAAAACGCAGGTCTTCTTCAAATTTGATTTTAAAAAAAAAAAAATAAAATCCAAAATGACAATTTCCACAAACAGATGTGGCTTCACAAAAGAAATCACTTTAAGACAATTGTATACTCCGTCCCAAAATGATCTTCGCATTTGACGATTCAAACTTTTTAAGGATATGAACACATGCTTCACTAGCCATGTTGTGTTTATACACATTTAAGCCCAAAATATAGAAATGAGAATAACCTTTTGGGACAATGAAAAAAAGGCAAATGAGAAGATCATTTCGGGACTGAGGGAGTATATATATGTGTGTCCGGACAGGAAAGGCACATCGACATTATGAACCGTCGTACTTTGCTTAAGCTCCGGTTTTAACTATCAATGTGTTGTTTTTAGCAGTTTTAACCATTATACTTTCGATACACACACATTATCCCAAAATAATGAAAGTAGGATGGTTAAAATTGCTAAATATATGCACTAAATATCCTAACTATTGGGGATAATGAGGATGCTTCTAAAGTATAATGGTTAAAACTACTAAAAAAATATGTTGATCATTAAAACCGGAGCTTGAACAAAGAACAATGGTTTAGAATGTTGATGTGCCGACTGGAAACAATCTAATACCCATGTATTCATCCATGATACTCACTTCTTCCCATAACAAACTTTCTATTTTGCCATTTTGTGTATCCCATTGGAAAGTACCATTTTCCCAAAAAGGAAAATATATACTCCACTTTCTATCTCCTTCCCACTCACAACAACTATTCACTTACTATTCCCTACCCCACTTTCTCTCCCCTTCCCACTCATATCACCTACTTTTACAACATTTTTACTTAATTCCCGTTCCTTACAGCTAATGGGAAGTTTGTTATGGGATGGAGGGAGTATATATGTGTGTGTGTGTATCTTGGATTGAGTGAAGTACCTGAATCTAACTCGCTTGAAGATCTTAGTACCATTTGAGAGTTGTATAAGAGTTACATAAACCCCAGGTTCAAACTGTTCAATCACTTCCTTTTGCCCCTCCGTTTTCGCAACCATGGGCGAACTCGAGCCGCTTTCAGTGCTTTGCCGACTCGCAGCTTCTCTGATATCACTGTTATCAGATGATCCGCCATTACTCTCCTGTGCAGCAGTTACCTCAACATGGTTTACTGCATCACTGGATCCTACGACTGTAACAGGATCTTCAATCTTATGATACTGTTTACTACTTGATTCGTCAGGATAATTAGACGGGAAAGAAGATTGAAACTCAGATCCTTCCATCCCGTGGGTATTTAAGAACGAGTCGACTTGAGCTTGCATGGATTTAAATGTTTCTCCCTCGGAGATCTCCGATGGAAGCTTCTCTGAAATTTCTTTCAGCTGATGAATAACACAAAGTAAAAAAGAGAATCAGAAAGACCAACTGAGGTTGCGTTTGGTGCATTAAGCACTTGATGCTTGATGCTTAATATAATGTAGGGTAAATTTGGAGATATGATGCACTTGATCACATTGAGCGCTAAATGTGGAGTGTTGAGCGAGGCTCTTATTCATTAAGCAAGGATTTTGATTATCTCATTATCAAATCATTAAGAGAGGATATTGGACATATTCATGTTTAATAAAAGAATTAAATCATTCATCCTACTTCCAAATTAGCCTATATTGTATTAAGCATCAAACATCAAGTGCTTGATGTTATCAAACACAACCTGAGTCTATTAATCAAAAAGAGAACCAAGACTCGCCTTAAAATCTACTCCCTCCGTCCTAAATGGCTAAATGAATGTCCATTTTCAAGAAATTCTTGTCCTTTTTGTAAGAAACTGTCCCTAGATGTTATTTTAAGTTTATTTTTTTCACTGATCATTTAATACTTGCAAAACTAAATATTTGGAAAGTGTATAGCAAGAGTTTTATGCTTCTTTGCCATTTAATTGTATAAAAAAGTGAACATGTTCAGAATGCCCACTAACGGTAATTTAGACATTCATTTAGAGACGGAGGGAGTACAATTTTCAGAAACAGAGCTTCTAAGAGAATACAGCGAAATGAATCATGATAACTAGATTAAAGAGAGAGAGAGAGAGAGAGAGGTTCAAGCATAAGTACCTGAGCTGTGATGCCCTTGAAGACATCCACAGCAATTGCACACTTGGAAGACTTCTTTGCGGCCAATGAAGCTGCTTCTTGAGCATTGTTTCTTAGTTTTTTAATCTCCACATCTTGCATATCACTTTTTTGCTTCAAATTTTTCACCTAAAATTCAAGAAAAAATGAATAATAATAACAGAATCCTAAGCATTAGAGGTACATTCAAGATCAGAACATCATTCTATGATACAATTAATACTCCCTACTTCCCAGATAGATAGTCCCATTTGATTTTTCATGGTCACAGTTCACTTGTGTTGACCATAATAAGTCAAATGTGACTATCTTTCCGGGACAGATGGTGTATAACAGAATCATTACAAAAATGTCCATTAGGAAAAAAATCACAGGTACCTGATTTTGCAATTTGGTCACTTCTTGGTTCAGAAGCTCATTTGTCTTCTTAAGACTGTCAATAACACCCCTAGAAAACACAGGCGTGACGGACCGTGGAGGACTTGGCCTCCTCGCGTAAGGTGAAGCAGGCCTCGAGGTGGATGCCTGAGGCTGAGGCTGCATCTGCACCTGCACATGTGGCAGAGGCGGAGTCTGAGGCTGAGGCAGAGTTGTTATGACAGGTTTCAAAGCATTTTGAAGAGCACTAAGCGAACTCGGGAAAGCAATATCTTTTAATTGCTGAAACGCTGGAACTTGAGAGGCACGGACAATAGAATAAGAATCATCTCTTGTCCCAAGCTTCGACTTAATCTCGAGGTATTTCACTGGTTCCATAACAGGAGAGATCAGGACCCTTGAAATCCTTGCATCTCCTCTCTCAAACCTATCCCTACCATCCATCACACGGTTAGGAGTAGTCACCCTCCTACTGAAAGTAGAGACGTTGTTTGCTGACTCAGCAGCCTTTTTAAGCTTCGTGTAGCAAGAATCGCACACACGATGAGGTTTGCCTGGAGTTGGAGCCAATGCTGCTTTTAATGCCTTTCTTGAACTGCAAGCATGACAATGAACAAGTCCACAGTTATAGCAGTTGTGCCTCTTTCGAGTAAAGCCGAACGCTTGTCTACAACCCGAACAAACTGATTGGTCCGCTCCCGACACCCATTTATGAATACATATACTAGCAGTATAATTTGACCCGCATGATAAATTTTTTACGTGTCTATCTTTTAATGCTTCAACCAAAGTTGGAGTGTTTCGGTCCTCTGTATCTCCGTGCCCTAATCTTCCATTAGCACCTATTCCCCATGTAAACACTTCACTTCTTGATGTCAAAACCGCTACATGGTAGGCCCCACACGCAATCTCTTCTACAAACTCGCCTACCAATCTGTCTTGTACTAAACAGGGTAATTTCCCATCTGACTGTGGATTACCCAATTGACCAGATGCGGGACTGCCCATTGTGAAGACATGGCCGGATGTAGTGAGCGCAACAGTCATATTATGCCCACAAGCTAACTGATGGAAGTTGTAATCAATAAGCGCGGAAATACAAGTTGGTACTAAATAACTTTCCTTACTTCCATGACCCAATCTATATTTATCTCCGTCCCCCCAAGTGAAGAGTTTTCTCGACACAACATTTGAACCGTACTGGTTAGTCACCTCTACAATAGCTGCAGAGTGCCAAACTCCGCATGCAACTTTAATGGTCTTCAATCCGCTCAAAGACTGAACTTCCCGTGGATACGGAACACTTTCTCGATCTCCGTGTCCCAAAACACCAAAAGATCCGTCCCCGAATGTAAATACTTTTCCATTAGAAGTTGCCAAAACTGAATGCCACGTCCCACAAGCGACTGATAAAACTTGAAGCCCTTCCAAAGCACTCGAAACCCGTTTCGGGACCCAGTGACTCACGTCAGTGCCGTGACCGAGAAGTCCCGCATTGTGGGCCCCATCTCCCCATGTATATAAATCCCCAGATGTAGATACAGCACATGTGTGATATTCACCACATGAAACAAAGTCAACATTAGTAACTGCTAAAAATTCAACTAAATGAGGTCGGCCAAAGTCTTTTTCAATTCCATGACCAAGCCTACCTCCAGATTCCTCTCCCCATGTGAAAACCTCGCCTTGTCTCGTAACAAGAGCAACATGACGGACCCCACAAGCAATTTGATGAACATCTAGTACTACATTTGACTCCAAAGGTTTAGGAATCAAAACATCGTTTCTTGTCGGAAGAGAACTGACGGAACCGTCAGATGAAGAAGAGCCATCACACCAAACATCTCCCCAAATATAGACGTCTCCTAAAGATTCAATGTCATCGGGTCCAGAACCATGACTTGAACAACTAGGAGTGCTTGAAACACTAATCCTAAAACCATCTCCAACACTTGTTCTTCCTTGCATGTTTCCACGTACAGACCCCACATCTGAGCTCGGCAAATTGTTTGGAGTTTCTGAACTACCTAAATCGAGAGAAACCCTGCCTCGGGGAATGCTTGAAGTGAACTCTAGTGTTGCACCAAAAGGTCTCCCATTTGGACCAAAGTCACTACCTGCTTCTTGTAACTGTAATATTCACATGGTAAGAACAGAATTACAAGTGCAATTAAGCAAACCACAACAGATAAATAATTTATTTTTTAAAAAAAAAAAGAAAAAAAAAAGCAGAGTTACAAAATACAGCGAAATACATTTACCAGAATCACCATACTACCCCCGTCCCAAAATGAATGTCCAAACAGTTTTCAGATTTGCAAATTTTTGACATTCATTTTGGGACGGAGGGAATAGGAAAAATGCTCATAATGACCCACTAAGGAAGACCAGGTCAATGGTAATTTTCGATTCACACATAATCAACTTTAAGGATTTAAAATGCTGACAACTTACATCAGAAATATCACTTTGGGTACGTCTGCAACGAGTTTTCCCACTAGCGGTTAAAGAATTCAAACCTGCAAGCCACACTTCTGCCTCAACTTTGTCCTTGCAAATCTGTTAAGGAGCAACCAAAGGGAATTATGCAATGAGCCAAATGTAATTATCATGTTTGTTTGAGAAGGCTATAATGATATGAAAATACTAGTTTTTCTAACCAGATCAAGCGATCTTTCACCGTTATTGTATATAAGAGAAAATGACAAGTACTCCTTCTCCGGGCGCCGATATCTTTTAAATACAGCCTGCAGGTACATAATTAACATGTGGATGTTCATTTCATCTTGTTACGCTTCGAACAAAAATATTAAATAAACTGCAGACATAAATCATCAATTAATCCTCAAAAGATGAGCTGACTCACGGTTCTCTGCCCAGGAATAATCCGACTAACTGAAGCTAAATTCAGATTCCTTTCTTCTCCATGAGAGTACCAGATCAAAGTTTTTTCGTCCTGTAGATATAGTTAACCCTGACGTTAATTCAAAAGCCCAAAATCATAGGTTTACCTATTGCAAAGATGATGTCCTTGCAACACACCAGTTATTAAAAATAAAAGTAAAAAAATAGAGGATTACAATTCCTTTTATTAATTTAAGAGGCGCATGTTACGGCTGTATGGCTGATAGACTGTTATAATAAAATAACTGTAATCTGTACCTTGCAGGCGTACAACCAGACTAGAGAACTTGGTGCAATGGAGAATGATTTAAATGCGTTCAAGTAACATTATAAGATAACCAACAGACTACTCACTCCGTCCCGGAAAGATATTCTCAATTTGACTTTCATGGTCAACTTAATTAAACTTTGACCATAACTTCATGAAAATCTAGTGATCCCTATACGCAATCCTAAATAGTGTTATTGATTCACCACTAGGACACTATCAATAACAATTTTTAGAATGAGTCGGGACACTACTTTCCGAAATAGAGCTTGCCAGGCCGCTCAAGTATGAAGGGCAGATTAATGAGATAAGGGAATGAATATTCTGCTAGTATAAACATGATTGGTTATTAGAAGCATGAAGATAGAAACAACATACTGGAGAGAGTCTGAATGGACAAAACTTAGGCTTCCCTTTCCTGCTGTACTTGATTAACTGGGTTCCTTTCTTCAAAGCAATGAGTGCCTTCAAAAATTGGAGAAACATGTTATACATTGTTTCAGTTAATAATTATTTAAAAGAACTTCCGGCGATAAGTGCAGTAAGAATTACACCAAAAAACGCACCTATGTATCTATGTATATGTATATGTATATGTATATTTATGGTATATAGATACATATACATATACACACACGCATATATATATATATATATATATATATATATATATATAATATACACATATACATGGTTACCTTAAATAATAGATGCAAAGAGTAGGAACACAAAACAAGGTAAAACATCAGCCAACATATTATATGATTAACACACAAAGTGTTAGAATTTCGTTTTGCTTTCATAAGAGAATAGAGATAGACGATTGTCTTGCATTTCTCCTTGTTCAAATCACACTCTGTTGCATATCCATGGTTAAATAATAGATGAAAAGAGTTAGGATACAAAACTATGAATGGCACAAAGCACGAGACTCAAAAATCAACATGCAAATATACAGTCATTTTATCAGGGGTCAAGGGCTTGCTTTTAGAGATACAAACTCGTGTATGCACTAGCCTTACTTGCCAATGCGTAACCTAATTGCTTTATTGAGGCATTGCTCAGTTACTCCAAGAGTGAGCCCCTGCTTAACAATATTGTTACCATATAATAACTTCAGCATCGCTGGTTAAAATGATAAAACTTCTTTCAAACAAGCTTAACTCTCAATCAGCCTTACAAACTTTTCGGGGACATTTAACGTCCTTTTACTTCGTGTGCAGAGACATAGTTATGCTACTTGCTACTTGATAAGTAGTTGGGGGGTTCTTTTCAGTTCCAAACTAACACAAACGGGTAAACTTTATGTGTGTCGTAGAAGCAATAGGTGATCTTTTTTTCAAGCAATAGTTTCTGGAAACTGAATTTAAAAGTTCCTCTGTCTCTCTCCCTTGCTCCGACTCTTACTTGTTTTCATGAGAATTGTTTTATGTACATGTAAGAACCAACTCGACCACCGTGAACTATACAACAAACACCAAATCTCATTACAGAAATAAAAAACTGCTAATGAGTTCAGTTTGTGTGCTGGAGATTGTCCAATTTTAACTGCAAGTATGCTTCTGCATTCTCCTATAATGGACGGACTTATGAATCATACGACTTGGCCTAAATTACAGAAACAAAGGATTAACACCATTAACCGATTCGAACATCACAAACAACATACATTTAACTCAACTAAAATCCAATTGTTAGAAATTTTAACTTCTTACCTATTCAATCAAAAACTTAACGGCCACGCCATTAAATTCCCTCTCTCATACACACATAAACACAGACATACTGACACAAATTTGACGATAAATTTGGGGGAAAAGAAGAGAAGACCTGGTCAATGTCGCGGTCGAGATTCCCATAACTAGCAGGATCTGCCATTCCATCTGAAACAAGTCTTATTAGGAAGGTGGGGAAGACAAAGAATTCGCAACTTTATTTTCCCAACCATCCGCATCCGCTCAATAGTCTTCTTCATCGATGCCAATCCGATCTTCTAATTTGGCCTATCATCAACTGATTCCCTAAATTTCCTTCTTCTTCTTCTTCTTCTTCCAATTGAATCCCCAATTTCAGAAAAACCTCAAAAAATAAATAAATAACCTAAATAATTATCCACGGAAAAACTAATAATCTAGTTAAGAATCTACCAGAAATTGTAGAAATTTGTTCAAGTTCATGTTGAGATTGCTGCTAATTTTTGTGTGAGATTTGAAATTTCAGATCACATGGAAAGAAGGAAAGAGAGAGAAAATGGGGAATCATAAGTTTAGGGAAACGTTTTTAGCTCAACGGAGAGGGTAGCGACTTTGGCGCGCTTATTTGGACATGTTAACCACCTTATAAATAACGACCTATTTATGAATATATAAATATATACTCCATCTGTCCCGCCTGAAATATGGTTTTGGTAGTTTTTTTTATATTTTGACCATGTAATTTAAATAAGAAATAATTATCATAATATATATTTTTAAATTGTTTTTTAGAGTATTATTAATTGTGATAGAATAAAAAAATTAAATTTTTATTTGAGTTATTATATTTTCTTCAAAAGACTTTGTCAAAGTAAAGTTAAGTTTACCAAAATCATATTTCGAGTGGGACGGAGGGAGTATATAAGTAAAGGTTAATTTTTCTTTGAACGGGAAAAAAAATAATTATGAGATTTGTTTTTAAAATTTTATTGAATATGCCGAAAAAGTAAAAAATTAATTTTGTCTATCGCTCAATTCTTTCTCAACACACTCACTCTCTCCGTAAGACCATGTCCAATAATCCAACCCCCTAAAAACATTCAACTACCTTAATATCACGACACCTCATCTTCTCTCTCCATCCACTTAATCATTCAACTACCCTCTCAACTACCCCTCCCACAATAAGCTAGTTTAGTTTAAAATTCAACTCCTCCCAACTCATCATTCTATACCCCACCACTTTTTATTTTATTTATAATCTTTATTTTTATGATTAATAAAATAATAATAATAATAATAATATATAATTAAAAAATAAATGATTACTATTATTATTTATAAATTCGAGATTTTTTTATTTTGTTAAATTTTTTTTTAATTAACACTTAATAAAAAAAAAGGATAATTAAGGAATTTTTAAAGAGAAAGAGGGTTTTTTTTTCGGTGTCCAAATCAAACGAAACTTATATCAAATTAAAGAGGAAAAAAATGATGAATTTTGGCGAAAAAAAAAAAATTAATTTTTGTAAAATATTGAGTTTAAATATTTGGGTGGAAAATTAAATTCGGCGGACCAATGAAAAGCCTCCACGTGTAAGCTTCAGAAAAAAAAAAAAAAAAAAAAAAAAAAAAGGCCGCCGACTCACGCACCACATTTGGGCGTGAGATACACGCGCCAGCTTCGAGCCAATGAGGGCTGCCGCGTGTCCTTGCCGGGTCCCCCATTTTTTTTCTTCAACCAGGTTGAAACAATTCAACCCCTCCCCTTCAACCCCCTCCTCTCAACCCCCTTATTGCACCCACTCAACTAGTTGAGCCCCCATTCAACCCCCTCTCAACCCCCTTATTGGACATGGCCTAAGGCCACTTAAGATTTTTAATTCGACTTTGCACGGAGATTAAGAAAAAAAATGTTGTGAGTATCAAAAGTAAAGTAAGAGAGAAAAAACGGGTAGGGAGTTTTTGTTGTGAGAATGATAAGTGGGTCCTATTGTTGATTTTAAGTAATAAACAGCTAAAAACTTTAGTCTGTAATAACTTTAAAATGAGACTGAGGGGGGACTAATTCTTTTGGACTCGATCAATCTTGATAGAACATTTATGGTTATTTTGTCAATTGATAAATGTGAATTAGGTGTTAATTTTCAGACTTCGATTTTTAGTTTTTAAAATCTAGTTTTTCATTTTATCAAGCAACAACAAAAGAGAAGGGTAGAAAAATGGAGAAAACGACGGTAACGGGTGCACTACCTCTTCTTCATGAAGACATTATTGCTCACTTTCTTCACAATCGTGAACGATAGAGAAAATTTTGGAGGAAACTAGTTTCTCCATAAGTTATAAAAAGTCTTGTTTTTATAGGGGTTAAAGTTTAGGGTTTAAGGTTTAGGGTTTAGGCCCTTTAGGGTTTAAGGCTTAAGGTTAAAGGGTTAAAAAATGGATTTTTTATAATTTATGGAGGAACTAGTTTTCCCCAAAACCAACTCGGCAATTTATCCTAAAAAAAGACAGAGTATTAGTTTGCCATTAATCTCCCAAATATCCAACAAACAATATGTGATCTTCATATGCATTCGAGAGCCTTTTACTTACTCTCCCAGTTGAGATCTGTTATACTTTTAGAACCTTTTACTTACTCTCCCAGTTGAGATCTGTTATACTTTTAGAACCATGAAATTTTGTTTGTCAATGGATTCTAAGATATACTACCGGTATTTGGTCGGTTAATATGGAGGATATGAATATAGATTTGACCTGGACCAAGATGAAGCACACCATAAAGGAGGTGGCCAAAGAAGTCCTTGGAGAATCTAAAGAAAGCGTGTCACCAAGTAAGGACACATCATGGTGAAACGAAAAAGTATAGCAAGCAATAAAGAGCGAGCGAGAATGCTACAAATTATTGGAAAAATGCAGGAATGATGAAAACTGGTGAAGTATAAGGAGACTAGAAGAGAAAAAAAAAAAAAAAAAGTAGGAGATGCAAGAGCAAATGTGAATTATGAACTTTATGATAGATTGGATGCAAAAAAAAAAAAAAAAAAAAGAAGGGAAAAGGACATTATAGACTTGCTCATATGAGGGATAAGAGGACACGAGATATTGAAAAGGTTAAATGTGTAAAGGATGTAGATTAAAGAGTTCTGGTTGGGTAGGGAGATAAAAGATAGATTGTACTTTGGTACTTTGTTCAATGGCGACCAAGAGCATGATATTGGTGATATAAAAATGTCACGTTTACTAGTAGCAAATTCTGTTTACTAACTCTCCTACTTAATTATGTAACTAATCAAAACCAAACAAAATTCATTGAACAATAAATTTACATTAAAATATTTGTTTATGAAAATGCAAAAAATAAAATAAATTAGACAAATCGTAATAAACATGAGGAAATTAGAATTTAATATTGGCAACAGCGAATTCACGCATAAGAAACCTAAACTCGCTAGTGCGAGTAGCGAGTAGCGAGTAGCGAATTCTGAAAATTAACATATTTGTGCGAGTACTACCCAAAATACTTCCTCCGTCTCACCACACTTGAGACCTAAGATTTGGGCACAACAACTAAGGAAAAAGAATAAAATAAGGAAAATATGTGGATAAATGAAAGAGAGACAATGAGTGGGGTAAATAGTAGTATTAGTTGAATAAAATGAGTGGTGTAAAATGAAGAGAGAGAATGAGTAGTGAGGTAGATTCAATATAAAATTATTAAAAGTTGGTTATTTTGGGGAGGTTTCATGTTTAAAAACACGTTATACGCGAACCTTAGAGAAAAACACGTTTTTTCTCAGTTTCTCACTTTTCTATGTATTAATAATATTTATGTAATACTCTTATTTATATATAATGATTCAATGTTTTATTTTTCTTATCAATATTATACGTTTTTTTTATGCACTAATGGGGAAAATTGAGGAAAAGATACCATGAAATAGTAAATTTTTTTTTTTTTATTTTATATAGTAAACAGGTCGGGGTGGGGCATGTCCGAATTTTGCCTTATTCGGAACTGGACGGGTCCGGGGTTATAACACTTTGATTTGAATAGGTGCGAGTTTAGGAAATGTAAAACCCGTCCCAAACCCGCCTAGTAGGGATGGCCAACGACGGTTCCGGTTCGGCTTTTATGTGAACCTTAACCGGCCCTTGGTTACACCGGTTCTGGTTCCGATCCGGCTCCCCGGTACCCTTAAAAGAAAAAAGGGACGGTACCCTTTAAATTTTATTAATTAAAGGCAAATTTACAATGAGGGGGACAACAAAATTTTTATTATTTTCATTCACTGAATTTGGCTAAAAGAATTAGTCAAAACACAACTTTTCTTGTCAACCTTCCATTAGTAACGGTTAATTCTGATGAAACTGTTAGAAATCTAATTTGATGGTTTTTTAACGGTTTTACTGACTGTTCAGACGGTTCCGGTTCACGGTTTGATTGGGCGGTTAGGAACCGCCGGTTCACGGTTTTTTGGGGGGTGAACCTTAACCGGCCCTTATCCAAAACGTTTTCGGTTCCAACGGTTCCGGTTTTTGTAGCGGTTCATAGCGGTTACGGTTTTTTTTTATTCCGATTCGGATATGGTTATATACAGAGAAGTTAAATACAGGGAATTAAGTAAATTACCAAAATACCCATTTATATACTTAATTATTTTTTTTGATTTCACTCATTCCCTCTTTCCAGTCTCTCTCTCTCCTAAACAACGACAACGACAACGACGAAGCCCTGCCACGCACCACCACACGACGACGAAGAATGGCGAGAGTAAAAATTTCGAAGGTCCCTGCCGGTGCTGCCGCCGCCTCTACCGCCACTCCCATCGCCGCCGGAGCTTCTTCTAGCACCGTGCCTGTAAAGAAGGTAACTATGTAAATTTAAACCTAATTTTAACCTAATTTTACATTCCAAAAATTCCCAATGTCTAATTTTTGTTTTATTGTTTCAAATTGCTTCCATAATTTTTGTATGAACTGGGTTTAGAGGCGGCGTTAATGGCAGAAAGCATCTCGTATGAACTCATACGAGACACATCTCGTGTGAAATCATACGAGACGCATCTCGTATAAGTTCACACGAGACACATCTCGTGTGAAATCATACGAGATGCATCTCGTATAAGTTCACACGAGATGTGTCTCGTGTGAACTTATACGAGATGCATCTCGTATGATTTCACACGAGATATGTCTCGTGTGATTTCACACGAGAGGAGCTTAAATTTTACGATTTGGACTGAGATGTTAGTTTGTACGATTTTCGATCGTTTTATGCTATATGGAGGCATCTTAATTTGACTTGAGATTAGTTTGCCTGATTTTATTTATCATATCATAGTTGTCATAACTGAATCTCAAGCTATATCACTGTGTACAATGCTCATTCTGATCTTTTCATTGGTTAGCAAAGGTCTAAACAACTAGTTACGATCAGATATGGATATGGTGAAACCCAGTTGAATAAATAATCACCTTAGTTATCTTGATGACAAATCTTGTACCCCCCCCCCTAACTTTGAGATGTTTCTAATACTCCTTTCTCCCCAACTTTATTCCTACTTTGTCTTATTGGGTCCACTTGATTGAACCTCAACAAAATATTTATGAGAATTGCTTGAAGTTCTATGTATTGAGTTCTTAATATCTATTCGGTGATTGAATTTTTCTTCTGCCATTAATTTTCTTTACATTGTTCATATTTGCCATATGCTAAATAGCTAATTTATTGTCTCGTATTTGTTTTTTTGTAGGCACGTGAACGTATGACCGCGTCCAATAGAAAGAGGAAGGCTGAAAATGCGGAGAGAAAAGAAAAGCGGACCAAGTCTAAGAATGACAAGAATGGCACAGATGAGGAGGAGCAGGAGGAGAGGGAGGAGGAGGCGGTAGCATCTGATGACGTTCAGGAGGAGGAGGAGGGGAGGAGGAGGAGGAGGGGGATAGTGAGGAGGAGGAAGGGGGGGATAGTGAGGATGGGGAGGAAAAGGAGGGGGATAGTGAGGAGGAGGAAGGGGATAGTGAGGATGGGGAGGAGGGGCAGGAGGGGGAGGGGCAGGATGAGCATGAGGTGGAGGATGAGGAGGTGGAGGAGGAGGAGGAGATATATGTTAGACCTTTGAGGCATGGGAGGAGGCGGGGTCCGAATGTGGCTAGAGGGCAGGGACGGAGGAGGAGGCAGGATGCGGGTGAGGAGGAGCCACCATCATGGCAGATTCAGAGTGACCCAGGTGGCGGCCCAGAGGTTGTTTCTCTTATATACGGGTTTGGTGATCACAGAGCCCGAGAGATTTGGAGGGACGCACTAGTGAGTCAGTGGTGACTTTCTATACGAGACTGCAACATCTGCACAAGTAAGATAATCATTAATGTGAAACTATTAAAATCTTGAAGTTATTTGGCACACACTCTAAAAATTCCATTAATTATCATCCCATGCTTTTCTCGATCTCGAGTATTGATTATATTTTTTGTTTGGAATAAACAGGTTCAAGCGTGATGAACTGGAGGCTACTGATAAAGCCTGGTTGACCCACGTTGATGCATCGGGCATCCAGCAGCTGCACGATGCCACCATTCAGAGGCCTAACCACGCGCTGCTAACGGCATTTTTGGAACGGTGGTCTCCTGAGACTAACTCGTTCCACATGCCGTGGGGGGAGATGACCATTACGTTACATGACGTCTTTCATATCCTGGGTATGTTGTTATATATTATCAATTTCAAGACTATATGAACTATCTACATTCATCTCATGTACTAAAATGTGTTATTTCATCTTCAATTTACAGGTATCAGCTGTGTAGGTGCACATGTTCGGTATCCGGATCCAGTGCCTGACATATCCGGCATCAGTAGACACCTTCATTTGAGCGGCACTGGGTACTTATTAAAGGATGTCCGGCGTCTCTTTTCTTCCCGTATAGGTGGCATGACAGATGCCCAGCGTGCTTCTGCGTATATCCTGCACCTATTGGGTTGCACGATGTTCGTGGATAAGAGTCAGGATAAGGTGCCCGCAGCCTACCTTCCCCTGTGCATGGATCTTGAGACACTCCCCACTCTCTCCTGGGGATCAGCTACGTTGGCATACTTATACCGAGAGTTGGGAAAAGCGTCCAGATCCGGATGCAAGCAGATGGGTGGTTGCGCGACTCTGCTAGAGGTACATCTTACTCTATTCACTTTCTTTTTACTCTGTCGACTCCCCCCGTCTGTAATTACATGTTGCATTTGATTAGTATTTAATACTTTTTTACATACATCTCAGGCCTGGATATACGAGTACTTACCGGATTTCCGGCGAGTTTCTGACCCGCACTGGCAGCAGGGGCAGCCGAGAGCCCTTAGATGGTCACGGACTGATACAGCTGGGAGGGGATTAGAGCATCTAGTACAGTATCGCCGCACTCTTGACACGATGCATGTTGACAGGGTGAGTTATTCATATTAAAACTTTTTCAAATTGTTACACTCCCTCCGTTATTATGTAGACTTTGCCTAACAAAGTCTACTCACAGGTTCTTTGGACTCCTTATGGTACCGGAGCGGACGCGATTCTGCCGGTTTCATGCTTCAGGGGGGTAATGTCATCACTGAGGCTGCCTGCGGGTGTTACTACAGGCGAACACATGAACTTCCATATAGTCACGAGATTGCACGAATAGAGGACTGTGGGGGACGGATTGAGCTGTCCTCGATTCATGATTTTTGGAAGAAGTTGGACATTGAAGTAGACAACCCTCCATCTGAGCCTTCAATAAATAAAGACAATTTTCAAGCTATGTTGAATAAAGTTGAGAAAGCACCTGAGCCGGTAAGGAGAAAGTTATTCAAAAACATGGAAGAAGGGCTTAATCACCATACAGAGATGCTTACGAGCCAGATCATATTTAAAAGGCGAATAAACCCCGGACCGGAAGTTCCAGAGAACCGTCAGATTGGGAGCATACTAACAAATTTTTTCGAGTCCCCGCTACACCATCCTCGACTAGCAAAGGGTATAGATCTTCATTCATTTGTGGCTCACACTTTATGTTCTTGATGTATTTGTTTTTCATGTTTATAATATGAATGCTTCTCACTCTTTTCTTTGCCCTATTTCAGGTCTAGATCTGCATTCATTGCATCAACCCAAGCGAGTTCGGAGTCCACGCACAAACGGAAATCAGCTTCAGAACCCACACCATCTAGCCCTGCTTGTACTCTTACGTCTCATCCACCACTAGCTGCTTCCGGTCATGGGAGAGGACGGGGTCGAGGGCGAGGTCGAGGACGAGATCAGGGTCAGGGTCGTGGAGAGGGAAATGGACAGCCCAATCACACTAGTATATACAGTTCTCCGTATATGACGTCTTTTCCGCCTTTCATTATCCCATTTATTTGAGGCATCACAGATGTGGCATCTGATGGACATTGTGGCTATAGAGCCGTAGCAGCACAGATATACGGAAATGAGGAGATGTGGGCTCGAGTGCGCATAGAATGTTACAATGAGGTGCATGCTCGCCAAGACCTTTATCAAAGAGTTCTAACTTGGATAAATGTAAAGGAAATCTTACGTAGGATTGCTATGTATGTCCGGCCGACGCCGGACAATACTTATTGGATGGACCTCCCAGATCTTGGGCACATCATTGCCACGAGGTATAATGTGGCGTTCATTTCGTACTCGGCTAGCGGTGGCAACTTATGCCTTCCAGTGACTGTACCAGCAGGAGTAGGACCACCGATAAACACAGTTGTGGTGGGACAAGTGGCAAACCATTTTATATTGGTATGATACTTTAATTCGTTAAATTTAACAATATTATTTAAATTCGTTATACTTAACTGTCTCATCTATATTAGTTATATTTAATTGTCTTACTTAAATTCGTTGTATTTAACTGTTATTACGTTTTGCAGTTGCACATGTCAGGCAATGATTACCCAATACCACCACCAACGAACACTTGGAGGGAACACTGTGATCCAAGCGCAAGTCAACTGATCCTCCAATACCAAGATATGATAGCAGCATTCAATGAACTCTATGATCAGGATAACGATGCAAGAAGAGAAATATTACGTAGGGGATAGTATATGTGTAATGGTTTTTGAATTATCAAGTTTGTATGAATGTTTGGATGTTTTGATGTTTGAATTATATGCATAAGCCTTGTTAACACTTTTATTTCGTATACAATTTGGCGATAGTATATGTGTAATGGTCTATTGATCCCTCCCACTGTTTTGTGGAAATGTGCTATCATATTAAGAATCAAATTTCAGTTCTAGTTCTGTTTCTTGTTGCTTTTGCTGTTGCTGTTGTGAAAATGCAGGTTCAGACACTATTTCGTGTAAGTATACACGAGATGTCGTCTACAATCTCGTGTATATGTACACGAGACATCGCGTATCATATCGTGTATATTTACACGAGACATCTCGTGTGCATACACGAGTCATCACGTGTACATATAAAAAAAAATACACGAGACATCTCGTATCATATCGTGTATATGTACACGAGACATCTCGTGTTCATACACGAGTCATCACGTGTACATATACACGAGATGATAGATGACATCTCGTGTATACTTACACGAGACGGGGAAGGGCAGCGTTGGAATATTTTGTTCCCTGTATATAATTTTCTCTATATAATTTTCTCTGTATTTAGTATTTACCTTCCGATTTCGAGCCGGTTTCCGGTTTGGCCATCCCTACCCCTAGTTGCCCTCCCTAGTTGGGGTTGGGGTGTAAGAAACTTTAGGGGTGTGAAAACACTCAGTTGCCAATAGCGCCATCGTTTGGCGGTTCCCTCCTAATTTCAGATGAAAATGGCGGTCTTTTTCGTCCTAATCTGACTGGTGTTCTCTCAGGGTTGGTGTATATTTCCCAACTTCCGGCCGTCGGCGACGCCTGTTCAATTTATCGTTGAATCAATAGATCATGTATGTATTTTCATCCGTCTTTTTCATTTCCAGAAGATGTTAACGCGCATTCAGTTTCATGGATAACTTTCATTCCGGCATTTCAATCAATTAACTCTATTATTTTCTTTAGGGGCTAGGGCATCGATCAATTGTTTGATTGATTTATCTAATTATGCCAATTTTCTTATTTTCGTTGAATTTCTCATGAGTTGCGACCCTGTATTTAGGGTTAACTAAAAATATGTGAACGAATTCTTGTTTCGTTACACGGTTTTCATGGAGTGTTGAATTTGATGGGTAAGAAAATTCAAGCGAGAAATTTGGGGAAATATTTGTAATGATTCTCCTTCCTGAAAATGGCTGTCCCTCTTTCCCGTTTTTGTGGTAGGAAATGGCTAACACTTGTAGTTAGGGCACAAACTAAGTGTTCTCAATCTGGATACTTAAATTGTCCCCTCACATGAGCTGTGCTCTTCATGGAATTTGGAGATTTTTTGTAATCTCTTGGCATTTAAAAGAAATTCCACGATCATATATATGGTACATTCCACAAAATTTTGGCTACAAACGCCGTTAGATGTTGCTAGTTTGGTACTCCCTCTGTCCCTAAATGAGTGTCCAAATTTCATTTTAAGGGATATTGAAAATCACAACTTTTTGAACAATTTGATAACAACGATTCATATATAATCTTGTAATCTCCTTTCCAAACCTTTAGTTTTACACGTATAAAGAAACCGGTGAATTTTTTTTCGAAAAAAAAACGTTTAGGGAGAAGTTATGTTCAAAAAAGACACTCATTTAGGGACAAAGATTTCTTGAAAATGGACACTCATTTAGGGACAGAGGGAGTAGTTCATTGATTACTGACAGGAAATATAACAGCTATAGCCAATCAAAAACCGTCAACGTTGTTTCAGGCTAAATTTTTTCTTTATTTTCTTTTTTTTTGGCACGTAGCGTAACTTGTTACTCCATCCGTTACTAATCATGTACTCCCTCTGTCCCATACTCGCTACTTATTTCCATTTTTGGCGTCTCATACTTATTGCCAGTTACCCCAAAATGTTCACTTTTCTATCTCCTATCCACTAACTTATTTTCTCTCTCCTACTCACTCACAATACTTACTTTTTCAACATATTTTCTTAATCCCCGTGCACTCTCATTTGGTAGCAATAAGTATGGGACAGAGGGAGTACTATATTCCTTTTGGGCTTTTCCAGCAGAATTGTCCACTTTCCTTTTATGAAATACGAGAATCACTTATGCCCACAAGTTTATAGGAGGACTCACATCTAGAGTACCTATATCCACTAATTGTTTATTTTAATTTGACGCATTTACTTTGACTATAACTTTATTACCAGTCAAAAATGACTATGTAGAAGTGCGAGTAGGGTTTAAAAAGAATTGGACACTGAGTCAACATGAAAATTTCTTTCAACATTTGACAGTTGAGTACTTCGTAATTTACCCGTGATGTAATAGAACAACTATGGCAGAATTTCATGTCATTATTTAAGATAATTGTAAGAGAATTATTATAAAAGTTGGACATTTTCCACTGATCATACATTTACACCCGATATGTTTTACTATTGATTCAACACCAGCAACAAAGCCTTAGTGTGTTAATTTTTATTGCATAAGTTTGTGATGTGTTCCATTAATAATTAATCAATTTGTTATTTTCTTAGAAGAAAATAAGTGCAGTGCTAAATGACAAGTGAGATAGAGAGAAAGAGACAGAAAGTGGACAATGGACATGAAATGAGAACTGGGTTGGATGAAGATAGACTCAGCAGCTTGCCGGGTGATATTATTCATCACATTCTATCTTTTATCGACACCAAATTGGCTGTTCAAACATGTGTATTGTCTTTGAGATGGAAGCTTATATGGACTTTTCTTCCTCATCTTAACTTGGCAAGTTGGCAATTTCGCATTTTGCCCAAGTTTTCCAAGTTTGTGAATCGGGTCTTGTCCTGTCGCAATAATTCTATAGATGTTTCTTCAGTAGATTTGTGTTTCAGGGGACGGATTAGCCAGAAGTTTGTCGAAAAGATTGCAAGTTATGCATTTTCTCACAATGTCCAAAAGATAAAGATTGATTTTGATAGGCCGAAGGATGATGATCATTTCCCAACCTGTCTCTTCGGCTCTGAATCTCTTAAACACCTTAGCTTGAGTACTGATTGTCATATGTATAAGGCCTTCCCTTGTGCACAATCTCCTTGGAACTTTCCTGCTTTGACGACATTAGATCTCAAAAGTATACAGTTGTGTTATGACAACACAAACAACCTCGATTTATTCTCCAAGTGTGTGAATCTGAGGAATCTCACTTTCGAACATTGTTATGTGCGGGGGGTGGGGGTGATGAAAATATTTTGCCCTCAACTTTTGAACCTTACCATAAAAAGTGGGGCTATTTCGAAGATTTCACTTTTGACACCCAACCTCACCTCTTTCTACTATAAAGGTTATTTTGCGTTATCTCTATCTACAAATGGCCTCCATAATTTGGACACGGTGAATCTTGAGATGAGCATGTGTAATACAGAATTGGTAGACGAGAGGCAAAGGGATGCTCGTCAACTTATTAGTCTGCTTCAAGAACTAAAGGATGCTAAAAATCTCACAGTTTATGTGGATACGATTGAGGTACGTATTTTGTATTTTTGATGCATGAAATATTAACTCTTGCTGAACCTATAAAAAAAACTTCAGTTTATACCTTCTCTGGATCTCTTGTTTTCTTCTTCATTGACTTTCTAGTTGTCTTTGACTTCCAGTATAAACTTTACTAGTTTCTACAAACAGTACTTGCATTTGAATAATTAAAGGAAACAATAATGTATACTCTCCCTCTGTCGCATTTCAGATTAGACAATTTTGGCCAAATCAGTCAATTTGATTGCACTTTGACCAAGAATTTACATTAAAATTGATTGTATCAATGAAAATCTAAAAGTTCTTATTGAGAGTATTCCTAATTATGATTCAATAACATTTTTCAAATATTTATTTGGATAATTGAATTTTCTTCAAATTCTTGGTCAAAGTGCAATTAAGTTGTCTATTTTGAAATGGGACAGAGGAGTATTTCTCAATTCTAGCCCAGGGTTTTGTGTTTAAGATATTTAGCCTTGATCTCCAAAATACATATAACCTCTCTGAAGACCACATCATATAAAACAAAAAATTGCATGTAACGGCTTAATTATGTGTCTGTTTGTATTCTTTGGATGTAATTAAATCATTTTATCTTTTACTTTGGGTTGGCTACCCATGTACACCTCCTCCACATGCCAACCCAAAAAGAAAAAAAATCCCACTTTGAGTAGTCATAGTTTTTTATATTGTAGATTTGTTTGTACTTTGTACCTGTTTTAAATTGCACTCTAACACTATTAAATTTTTGAAATGAAAATTTATTATTGGACAAACCAAAAGTGAGCATTTTTCCTTTTCTTGTGGAGAGGTAATATTCTTACAACTTCTCATATGCTTAATATTTTCTTTGGCCGGTTGGTGTTCCCAGTTTTTTTCTACAGTTCCAGACATAATAGAACATCATCCTTCTCCGTTCAGTAATTTGAAGTGCTTGACAATAAAATTTGATCAGAGGCGGAAGTCTAGAAACGCAGCTATGCTTGATAATGTGATAAAGTTCTTGCTTAATAGCTCTTCAAGTGGTAATGTCATCATGGAAATTCCTGAGGTAAAAATACTTTTCATATTAATTAGCTTTGTTTTCTAAACTTGATGCAAATTGGTTTCTCTGTCTTTCGCGATTCGGTTATTAAGGATTATGTTTTGACTTGAGTTCCATACTTGCATTACTAACCTGAGTCTTGAGTTGGTACTTGATGGTTTCGTTGAGGGGGTCGATTGACCCCATGGCCTAGATGTAGCTTCACCACTGCTAGTTATGAAGGCGAAACTTTGAATTCTGTGTTTTAGAAAAAGAATGCTTAGTGAGTGTCAGTTTAATGTTGACCAGCATGAAGTCCTTCATCTTGGCCATAATCTTTCTTTTACCCCCTACATCCCTAAAAGAGTCGCACTTACCTTTCTCGTATCCCCTCCCCAACCCCCAAAAAAACACTAAAAGAGTTGCATTTGCACATAAACTACATACATATTTATTTGTTCGACTTGTCAAATGTGACTTATTTTTATATATATACTATATTTTTTTTCAAACGGAGAGAGTGGGTAGCTATGTTTGTTTACTAATGCTGTATGGAATGATTATACTGCAGAAGCTTAGTCTCTATCCAGTAACTCAACACGGTGCTGGTGTATGGTTAACATCCCAAAAGAAAAACTATCAGCAACTATGCAACTCGCAGAGATGTTGTCCGCTCGGGAAATAACTGATCCACATATAAGGAAAGCGTTGGAAAACGTTAAAAAGAAGTTAGCAGTGCAGTGTCAGCAATTGGGTCTTCGTCGTCCACTTTGGTCAAATTAATGCCCGCATTTTCAGCTTTTCAAAGGTTTCAATCCTCATCGGTGATTCAATTGTTGCAAATCTTGTAGACATATAATTTATTTATTTTTTCGGAATTTGATAGCAAGTTAGTGAGTTATTTAGGTAAGTAAGGTATGTTTTGATGCTTGAGCATTCAAGATCTTAGCAATGGCCCTGGAGGCTTGCCTACAGCTTGTTTGATTTCTCAGCTTTTAAGATTATTCTGTGGCTTTTTAGTGTTCCCAAACTGAAAGAGATGTGTTTGATTTTAATTCTTGTCCCATTAGATCATTTTGCAGGTTTTTATAACAAGATAAAATATTAATTTATACTCCCTCCGTCCCAGCAGAAGCGGCACCAACTTTTGGGACACGGAGATTAAGGAAAGGTAGTAGATGTGTGGTAGAAAATGGAGAGAGAGAATGAGTGGGGTAAATAGTAGTGTTGGTTGAATAAAATGAATGGTGGAAAATGAAGAGAGAGAATGAGTGGGGTTAAATAGTGGGGTTGGTTGAATATAAATATATTAAAACATTTTCATTTTGGGCAGTGTCGCTTGTATTAGGACAGACTGAATAGGAGTATTAGGACAGACTGAAAAGGAAATAAGTGTCACTTGTGCTGGGACGGAGGGAGTATCTTGGAAAAACTTCTTACTCCCCCTGCCCGGTTGTCGCCTATGCCTGTGTACATTAGTACTAAGAAACTTTGAGCCATAATTTTAATTTAATTTAATAATTCTAATAAAAAATTAAATATTGTTATTGATATCTATATATATATAAAGGCTCAAGTCATTAGAGCCTCTTTCTATTTCAGTTTCCCTCCAAAACTAACTTGGACTATATTTTGGGTAGTACATTAGCTCCAATTTTAATTATCAAAAATATAATTACAAATCCCAAAAAGACTCATTCTCGATTTCTCTTTCTATCATTAATGCGTCTCAGCATAATGAATACCACCATTAATAGTTTAATAGACAACTTGATTGAAACATTTACATTGGTTTCTACTATTTACACGTATTTTTTTATTAAAAAATTGCGTAAAAAACTAAAAAGTTTAAATAACCAAATAATTATGAAAAGGTAGTTACATACACATCATTTGCTTTTTATTGATTTGCCTCTGGCTTTTATTTTTCAAATGTTACTGGATCAACCAATTGTTAGCATAGAAATGTCAAGTCAAAATATTACATTTCCTAATTGCCTCTTCTCATTCCTCCTACCCCAAGATTTTCTATCGATCTCATCTCAACCACCCTTCTCTCCTAAAACATAATTATAGTTTTTTTTATTGAAAGAACTTAGTTATAATTTATATTATATTGTTTTGAAATAATAATTAGATGTAATCTGAATACTACAATTTTTTTTTTCAAATAACAATAAGTCGGAGGAAACAGTAAATGGTATATTTTGGGAACGTTGGTTGATTTCTGTATATATATAAAAGCTCAAATGGATAGAGCAACTTTTATAGTTTTTACCTCTGAAATTTTCTCTAAAAAACTGAAATTTTAGTGACCATCTTTTTTAAGAGTATTACTATAAGTTTAAGTTTCAATGAACCAAAGACCTTCTGGTCTAGTGGTATCGCACATAGTGCGAAAGTGCCTCCCACCTGGAGGTACAGGGTTCGACTCCCCCATGGGGGAGGTGTGGAGAATCCTTGGTAACATGCCAAGTTTGTACGGCTTCCATGGGTGAAACTCCCATAGGTAGTTAGTGCCAGTTTCTGATTTGTAATAGGCTCTCATAGAGAATCTGTAATAGATTAGGGATCTATGTAATAGACTAGGTGGTTGATCAATATGATGGAAATTCCCTGGTTTGGTACCAAACTTTAAAAAGTTTCAATGAGTGTTATTTAGGTGAACTTTCACAAATAAAAAAAGAGGAAGTCTTGTGTGAGACAACGAGTCTTGATGAGAGAAACGGGCTTGCACCGCCCCGCTTATAGGGGGCAAACCAATTACTCTCTCAACGAGACCCGTTTCACGTGCGAGACTGTCAAACACAAGTTGTTATCATAAAAAATTGGTAAATAAAATTCATGGGAAAGTAGTTTCAAAAAACTAAGATAGTTAATTTATATAGAAATTTGAGTTGAAATTTTTTTGGGTAATATATTATTTATTTATAGCTAAAACAATGAACAAATGGTTTCTTTAATATTTTAGTTTTTTTTAAAAAAGGCTATAAGATACTTTTTCAAGAAAAACAAATTTTTAATAGTTATACAAATAAAATGAGACAGTTATAATGATTATATTAATTTATGTTCTGTTATTTATCAAAAAAATTGGCCGTGCGTTTAACGCACGGGTGTTAGACTACTTATTTATAATGGTGTATCGATAACAAGTTTTATGATTTTATTAATTCATTTAAATCAACCTAAATTTATTGTTCAAAATTCTTTCGTACAAAAAAATGATATTTATTCCAAGACAGAAGGAGTATATATGAATATATGATTGAGTTTCATTTGTTTGTAAAATAGAATAAAATGTAGTGGACACAGGGTCAGTCCCGCAAACCATTTGAGCGGGGCCTTCAAATTCCCCTCTAACTAATAGTGAAGTGACATTCTCGGATCTCTACTGTTATCTTTGTCTTTCTGTCTTTTATCGTTACTAGTAGGTAACCCGTGCTCTGCACGAGAAACTAATTTATCAATTTTAATATCTTTTGTTTTTTTATATTTTTATTTAATAGTATTAGTTAATCTTAAATTATAATAATTGTATAATTTTAACTATAATAATTAATTATTAATATTTAAATATAATTGTTAAAAGTTAACCATTAATAGTTACATATAACAGTTAGCTATTTATAGTAAAATATAATAATTAACTATAATAGTAACTATTATAGTTAATTATTATAGTAACTATTACTATTATAAGTACTAAGTTAACTATAATTAGAGCTGGAAACGAGTCGGTTTCAAGTCAGGTATGTCCGAACTCGAGTCGGTTAGTTGAAGAACTGAAGTCGAGTCGGGTTTTGTCGAGCCGAGTCGAACAGCTGAAAATGCCGCCGAACTCGACCCGAGTTGTGCTCGGCGAGTCCCTCGAGTAACCCGGGTCCGGCTCGAGTACATCATGTCGAGTCGGTTAGTCGGGTCGAGTCGGTTTACTCGGTCAACTGGAATGTGATTGGTTTATAAATTTATTTAATGGTTTCAAAAATCCGACGTTTTAGTTTCAGGAACACGCGGGTCGAACCGAGTCGACCCGGGTCGAAGCGAATTCGGGCTAACCCGCGAGCAGATCTGTCGAACAGTCAAACATGACCGACCCGTCTCGAATGCAAAACCGAATCCCTCCCGAGTCCGACCCGATCCCTGCCGGTCTGCCGAGTCGAGTTACCCGTAAACGGGTTGAACCCGGGTATACTCGCGGGTTACCCGCCCGGTTTAACACCTCTAACTATAATAGTAACTAATACTAGTATAATATTATTAGCTAATAGAAAAAAATGAAAAGTCACTTATTTATTATGGTGTAATTGATGTGGCATCACCAAATGCTTCATTTCCCCATGACTTGTCCACATGTCAATACCATGGCTCTATTCACCAACTTTAATATATATATATATATATATATATAAGATTTTGAATTTTTTTGAATTTAAAGTCTTTATTTTGTTAATTGAATTAATTTGGTGCAAGTGAAAAGAAGAAATGGGAGTATGGGACTATCATTTTAAAACAAAAGGACTATTCCCTCCGTCTTAAATTAAAGTTTTTAATTGACTTTGCACATTTGTTAAAGAATCAATGTAAAATGAGTTAACAATAATAATAAGTTATTGATATAGTTATTCAAAATATTGTATAAAGCAAATAAGTCAAAAGTAAGTTATGTAAGTAATTTTTCTTTTATAATTTCATAAATTTTATGATCCAAAATAATATTCATAATTTTTATTTAAAAAATAAATCGAATTAAAAATGAAAGTAAAAATCTTAATAAGACTGACAAAATCATTTTTAAAATACCCAGTTGCCGTACTCACACACAAATATTGTGAATCTCACTCTCATATTATTTTACCCCAAACCATATTAATATAAACAATGCTTTTGATTACATTTAATTCCCCTGTTAAAAAAACAGTGCAATTTATTTTGATATTAGCGGGTAACCCGTGCTCTGCACGGGTAACTAATTTGCTATTTTTTTTTTGTATTTTACTCTGTTTATATTTTTATTTAATAAAGTAGCATAACATTTTTTATAATATAAATATATTGTATATGAAAAATAATTTTTTAATTATAGTTAACTAAAATAGTAAACATCATCTTAACTAAAACCATTAATAGTAAAAATTAATCTATGTAATTATATCAATAACTAATACTATTAATAATACTTATTAATATTTATAGTAACTATTATAATTAACTAATACTATTAATAATAATGTTAACCTATATAGTAACTACTATGATTAACTAATACTATTAATAGTAAAAATTAACATATATTATAACTGTTATGATTAACTAATACTATTAATAGTAATAGTTAATTTATAAAGTAACCATTATAGTTAACTTGTATAGTAAACTATTATTGTTAATTATACTATTAATAGTAATAGTTAACTACTATAGTAACAATTATAGTTAACTAATACTATTAATAGTAATAGTTAACTTGTATAGTAACTATTATAGTTAACTAATACTATTAATAGTAATAGTTAACTTGTATAGTAACTATTATAGTTAACTATTACTGTTAATAGTAATAGTTAACTCATATCATAACTATTATTATGAGCTAATAGTATTAGCTAATAATGAGAATATCAAAAGTCGCACACATTTAGGATAGTGATGATGTGGCTTCACACAAATGAAACTTTAACCTATGTTTGTATATGTGTCAAAGCCATAGCCCTCCTCACCAACTTTAATATATATATATATATATATATATATATAGATTTTGTTGCAGTTGCCTATTTTGAATTTTCTAACATTTTAACATTATTGAACAGTTGGATACTATATTTAATCGTAGATGGAAAAAAAACGAGATTTGGGGAATTTTATTAATACAATTATTGAGCTAGACTTTGATAATTGGGTTTAGTATTTAGAATGTGATAATTGCAAAAAATATAATAAAAGTAGGAAATAATGCAATAAATTTTTATAACAATTGCAAAGAATTTTAAATGATATTTCATCAAAATTTTAGTGATAAATGTTCATAATTCAAATAAACAATGCGATAATGTTGAAATAATGATTGCAAATGGATCATTAAACTATTTTTAGCAAAAAAGAAAATCAAATCTTTAAGAAATGGGGAGGAAAGCTCAAATAAAATTTGGAGAGAGAAAAAAGTGTGTTAGAGAGAAGGAAATAAAACTAACAGAAAGAGAGAGTAAAGAGGAAAACTCAAATTAAAAATTTGGAGAGAAAAAAATACTCCCTCCGTCCCATAACTATGTGAACAAATTATAATTTTGGGTGTCTCATTGATAAGTTACACTTTCCTAAAATGACAAGGAATCTTTACTATTCATCCCACGAATTATCTCTCTACTTTACTATTCATCTCTTAATTCCCATGTAAAACTCATTTTGTCCACATTGTTATGGGACGAAGGGAGTGTGTTAGAGAGAATGAAATAAAACTGAGAGAGAAAAAATAAGTCAGTATAAGTGTCTTGGGGTGTCTTGTAAAATAATATAACCCGGGTAGTAGGGGTGTAAATGGTTCGGTTCGGTCTCGTCCGTTTTAGAGACCAAACCACTAGTCATCGGTTTGGGAAAATTTCAAACCGAACCGAACCACGAAAAGTTTCAAACCGAACCAAACCAAACCACCATGGTTTGGTTCGGTTTGGTTCAGACCGCGGTTCAGTAATGTGGTCCAGACTGCGGTTTAGACCGTGGTCTAGAATATGATTTAGATCGTTGTTTAAACCACCATTCACACCGAGGTTCATATCACGATTCAAATTATGGTTTACACTCTGTTTAAATGAGAAAATTGGGAAGAATAAAAATATCAAACGAATAAAGAAGCCGAAGGAAGTGAATATACTACAGAACTTTGTTAACTATGTGCCTCAATGAATATAACATTCGATGAAATGAATATTGAATAAGATGCAAAACGAGAGTTAAGAATGATGTAATGTAATGTAAATTATTTTAATAATTTAAAGGTGAATGTTACTTAACATACAAATATATGACTAATATATGTGGTCTGGCGGTTTGGTCAGGTGGTTCAGTCTGATTGTTCGGTCTGGCGGTTCAGTCTGACGGTTTGGTTTGGTTTGGTTCGGTCTGGTTTGGTTTGGAGGGGTCAGACCACAAACCAAACCGAACCGCGCGGTTTACCAATTTTTGAGACCGAACCGAACTACGTGTGCTTAAAAACCGAACCAAACCGTATGGTTTAGTTCGGTTTGGTCCCAAACCACGGTTTGGACCGAACTACTGACACCCCTACCGGGTAGGCGAGCAGGCGTGTTCAAGAACTTGAGGCCATTCCCATTAACCACGGCTCGTTCTGTGCAAGTAAAGATTTATACACACATACTCTTCCGTCTCATTTTACACTTTAAAAATTTTCATTTTGATTGTCCCATTTTAAACTGCAAAACACAAAAATGAAAGATTTTTATACTTCTTTATTTGTGGATCCCACATGTCATACTCACAACCAGTGGCGGATCCAGGAATTGTTATCAGTGGGGGCCAAAAAAATTTGTCCCTACACAGCCATTATTCACGTGAAAATCCTAGAAAAAATCAGCTTTTCTTAACAATTTGAAAAAACGGATTTTTTAAATACGCGGTAACATTCTTGTTAGTAAGTTTAGTTTGTTTTTAAAACACGCGGTGACGTTTTCGTAAATAACATGCACTTTTTTCAAACGCGCGATGACAATTTTGTAAGTAACTGAAACTTATTAACACACAACCACTGAGTTCATTAATTCATGAACCAGCACTCTTTATGAACTAGTTAAAATAATACTCCCTCTGTCCCGCTTTAAGGTTCTTACTTTCCTTTTTAGTCTGTCCCAATTTAAAGTTCTTACTTTGCTTATTACCTAAAATGGAAAGTGGGACTCACTTGTCATTCTCACAACAAAAACTCACTACCCACTTTCTCTCTCCCACTTTACTTTTCATACTCACAACATTTACTTTTTTTTAATCTCCGTGTAAAATCAAACTAAGAACTTTAAATTGGGACGGAGGGAGTATGTAATATTTACTATATTTCATTACAATAATGATCTTCTTTAAATATAAGTACGTTTATAAAGTTTAAGCACTTCATAATGTCAAATTTTTTGTTGATTAATTATTAACTATTTTTCACCGTTCTGTAAATTTTATTTATATAGTCTATAATTCATTTGAAATGTTTAAATAACTTGTACTCCATTGTTTTTATTCTTAAAAATAATTAAAAGAATAATTTAACTCAGTTCAAGTATTTTCTTTACAATGATAAAAAAAAAAATGATACAAGTAACTAGGTAAGAGAAAAGAGAAGAATTGCATGTAATGTTGTGGAATTTTTAAAGAGTGAGAAAAAAAGAATAAAAGATGCTGTTGATGGGTTTCGAACATGGGACATACAAGTTACAACTAATGCACACATAAGCTTCACCAGCCCGCCAGGCTAAGAGAACATACCAACCTCCAACAACTAAAATATATAGACGTATATGTAATTTTTTTTTTTTTTTTTTGAAGTTCAGTGGGGCCGTCGCCCCCGCTCGTTCCTTCATAGATCCACCCCTGCTCACAGCAATAACCCACTAACTATTCCCTACCTCACTTTCCCTCTCATATCAAACCATCTACGCTCACAACATATCATTTTTTTTTTCTTAATTCTTGAACCCAATTTTTTTAAAGTTTAAAATAGGACAGAGGAAGTATATACTCCCTCCGCCCCATCTCACTTGACACTTATTTTTATTTTGGGCTGTTCCAGCTCACTTGACACTTCCCAAAATAATATACTTACTTTTTATAATTTTATATTCACTCTACCTACCCCACCACTCATTCACTATCTTCATTTTCCACCACTCAATTTATTCAACCAACACTACTATTTACCCCACTCATTCTCTCTTTTCATTTTCTACCACACATTTTTCTTATTTTTATCATTCTCCTTAATTCTTGTGCCCACCTCATGGGTGTCAAGTAAGGTGGGACTGAAGGAGTATTATAACTAAAAATTGAGACTCTTAAATCGAGTAAAATTTTGAGGGTCTTAGACGGCCGCCTCACTTGCCTTATGGCAAGGCGGCTCTGAGTGGACCTTACTGTTATTTACAATGTCCAATGTAAAGATAAAAAAAATAAGTATAAATTAAAATAAAATACAGTACATGTTAAACATTAGATATGCTTATTCTAGAAAACTCTTTCATTATTAAATAAGGTAAGTACTTTAATTTCCATTTTTTTATTATCATAATCAGTTAGTTACGCATTTATTTTGCAAATATAGTGGGTAGGCAAAATTTGTAGTGTAGTATATAGCATAAATCTAAAGTAATTAAAGATGTCAACCAACAATAAGATAATTTGAATTTGATATTACTTTATTAGGTGTTTAATGTAAAAACTTAAAATTGAAGGCTTAAATCCAAATGTTGAGGCTTCAAATTTTGAAACAAAATAAAGTTTATTATCATTTATGAAAAAGCTCATCAATTAATTTTCAAAAACCATCAATTGTACAATGGGTAAATGCAAAACAGGGTCTAATTTTCACTGAGAAGTACCAATTTAAGGTCTAACTTTCGAACTTTGACAATTTAAGGCTTAACATTCCCAAATATCTCAATATAGGTTTTTTTTTTTTTTAAAAAAAAAAGAATTCATTAGAAAAGCCTGTTAAGTTATACTCCCTCCGTCCCATAACTATATGGACAGAATGGGTTTCACATGGGAATTAAGTAATGAATAGTAGTGACAGTTGTTGTGAGTGTGAAAAGTGAAGTAGGATAAAGAAAGTGGGGTAGAGAATAGTAGGTTGATTGGTGTTATGAGTATAAAAGTAAAGTAGGGGAGAGAATGAGTGAGAAGAATAGTAAGATTTTTTGCCATTTTAGAAAAGTGTAACTTATCAATTGAACACCCAAAGAGGAAATTTGTCCAAATAGTTATGAAACGGAGGGAGTATACGCCTTCCACGTGATTGACAAATTAAATTAATTTGAAATTGGTACTAGTTCTTAAGGGGTTATATGCAATTTTTTTTTTTTGGAAATGAAGGTCTGAAAAAGGATGAACACTAATTTAAAACATACTCCCCCCTCCAAGTTTAAAGTTTTTATGTTCTTTTTTAATATGTCTCAGTTTAAAGTTTTTTGTTGTTTTATTCTTTAAATAAATGACAAAAGATGAATAGCGTTTTGGACAATCTTGTCCTCAAAAAGTTCATATATTACAAAAAAAATCATCACTACCTATCTACTTTTCACTCATTTGCTTTATGAATAAACAATTATATCCTCCTCCCAGTAGTATTCTTGACTCGAGTTTGTCTTGATTCCTTAATAAGCGTGTAAAGTCAAACTAAGAACCTTAAACTGGAACGGAGGAAATAAAAATGATCAAATGGGACAATAATTAAAATCAAACACATACCTTTTAGTTTGGGAAATTTAAAATCCACAAAACGTTCATAAAAAAGCTGAGAAATCAAACAAGCTTTAGACAAGCCTCCAAGAGTACACCATTGCTAGAAGATCTTGAATGCTCAAGCATCAAAACATAACATAATTGCCTTAAGAACTCACTAAGTTGCTACCAAGTTCTGAAAATTTAAATTATTTGTTAACAGGATTTGCAACAATTCATGCGCCCATGAGGATAAAAACCCTTGACAAGCTGAAAATGTGGCATCAATTTGATCAAAGCGGAGGACGGAGACCCAATTCCTGACACTGCACTCCTAACTTCTTTTTCACGTTCTCCAACGCTTTCCTTATACGTGAATCAGTTATTTCCCGAGAGGACAACATCTCTGCGAGTTTGCATAGCTGCTGATAGTTTTTCTTTTGGGATGTTAACCATACACCAGCACCATGTTGAGTTACTGGATAGAGATGAAGCTTCTGCAGTATAGTCATTCCGTACAGCATTAGGAAACAAAACTAAGTAATCTCTCCATTTCCCAAAAATAAAACAAAAATCACCTATGACAAGTCGAACAAATAAAAATGTACTCCCTGTCCCATAAAGATAGTCTCATTTTCCATTTTTTTATGTCCCAAAAAATAAGTCTAATTTCTAAAGTGGAAGGAAAAAGCTGTTGCACTTCCAAAATTGGTCAACGTGGTAATAAGCCACTTCCATTCAAGAGAAGGCTGAGAAAACAAACATGAATCAGCGCTTTGCAAATAAACTGCGGGAGTAGTTTACTTGGAAATCATAAATCCTTAAAATGTTCGAACGGTCAAATGGGACTATTATTTCCGGGACGGCAGGAGTAGTTTACTTGCAAATGCATCTTTTTAAAGGGGGAGGGCATAAAAGGTAAGTGCGTCTCTTAGGGACAACATAGCAAATAGAGTTAAGTATAGGAATAGAGAGTGCATAACTCTCTTCTCTACATAGTGCAGCGCCTTTGTAACTAGTGCAGTGTAGAAAAAGCTTCAAATATCAACTCAATACTCAACCTAGTAAGGCAACTCAAGTCCAAAAAGAATCATTACAACAAGATCACCTAAACAATTGTGGGCAGTAAAAGGACAACAATTTGAGATGAACAGAGAAACAAAATTTGCATTAATTGTAAAAAACAATGCTGAATAATACAGAAATTAATACGAAAAGTATTTTTACCTCGGGAATTTCCATGATGACATTACCACTTGAAGAGCTATTAACCAAGAACTTTATAGCATGATCAATCATAGCTGAGTTTCTAGACGCCCGCCTCTGATCAAATTTTATTGTCAAGCACTTCAAATTACTGAAAGGAGAAGGTTGATGTTCTATCATGTCTGGAACTGTAGAAAGAAACTGGGAGCACAAACCGACCAAAGAAAATATTAAAGAATATCAGAATTTGTAAGAATTACATGTCAACACAAAAGGAAAAGTCTCAGTTTCGGTTTGTCCCAGAATATAGTTTCATTTACAAAAATTAATATTGTTAAAATGCAATTTAAAAGAGATACAAATCACAAACATAGCTACAACAACAACAACAACATTACCCCAGTGCCGCAAAGGCTCCCACCTATGGTGGGGTAAGGGGGGGTCGGATGTACGCAGCCTTGCCCCTGTATTAAATCACAAACATAGCTCCAATCTCAAAAACCTTGACTACTCAAGTGGAGGAGGTGTACATGGATAGCTTGTTGGAGCCAAAATACTCAAGGAGGAGGGCGCAATTGCGGAGTGTTTCTGCGGTAGCAGCGCATAGGATGCTATGCGGCCAACTCATCTGGGTGCATATGTCCGTTGTGAGCTTTCGACTCATAATAGATTCAGGGCTTTTTTAAACCTTATATAAACATGGGTGACGGACATAAACATGCGTGCTTGAGGAAAAAAGCTAGTTTACACAAGAGAGAGCCACAAATAGTGTCAAGGAAAGGCCGGGGGCCTAGGAAGTCATGAGGGCATCCTATAACCCGGCCATGAACGAAATTTGTGTGTTCTTCTATTGAGAGAAAATATATGAGAGGTTGTTCATGAAGATCGGCCATGTTTAGATCTTAGTGATTGCATGTGCGAAGTTGTAACCACCATCATATGTTGAGCATAGTGAATATGGCTTGGCAAAGTCCCAGATGTAGTCATGTGTGACGCACTGGGTTACCAAATATGTGTGTGTGTTTATTTAATTCTCCATATGGTTGTGACTTCTAGTACGGGCTAGGTGGGTGCGAGACCCCCCCCCCCTAAATCCCCAACATAGAAAACCCCAAGCCCCTAAGTAATAGGTAAAATAATTAAATTGCATCCACTTAAAAAATAGATAAAGAATACAAACACAAATAATTAAGCCGTTACATACAAAAATAATGATGTGGTCTTCAGAGAGGTTAAACATACAATTTCGAAAATCAAGGTTAAATCTTGAACACAAAAGGCTGGGTAGGAATTGACAAATAGACATTATTGTTTCCTTTATTTATTCAAATGTAAGTACTGTTCATAGAAACTAGTAAAGGTTATAATGTAAATCACATGCAACTAGAATGTCAATGAAGAAGAAACCAAGAGATCAAGATAAGGTATAAACTGCAAAATGTTTATAGAAAAAGAGTTAACTTAACATGCATCGAAAATACCTAAATGCATACCTCAATGAGATCCGCATAAACTCTGAGATTTTTAGTATCCTTTAGAACTTGAAGCAAACTAAAAAGTCGATGAGCATCCTTTTGCCTGTATTCTACCGATTCTGTATTAGACATGCTCATCTCAAGATTCACTGTGTCCAAATAATGGAGCCCGTTTGCAGATAGAGATAACACATAATGACCTCTATAGTAGAAAGAGGTAAGGTTGGGTGTCGAAAGTGCAATCTTCGAAATCCCCCCACTTTTTATGTTAAGGTTCAAAAGTCGAGGACAAAATATTTGCATTACCCCCAACCCCCGCGCATAACAGCGATCTAAAGTGAGATTCCTCAGATTCACACACTTGGAGAAAAGATCGAGGCTGTTTGTGTTGTCGAAACAGAACCATATATTTTTGAGATCTAATGTTGTCAAAGCTGGAAAATTCCAAGGAGATTGTGCACAAGGGATAGCATTATACATATCGGAACCAGTACACAAGCTAAGGTGTTTAAGAGATTCAGAGCAAAAGAGAGAGTGGGAAATGATCACCATCATCCGGCATTTGAAAATCAATCTTTATCTTTTGGACATTGTGAGAGTATGCATAACTTGCAACCTTTTCAACAAACTTCTGGCTGATTCGTCCCCTGAAATCCAGATCTACTGTAGAAACATCTGTAGAATTATTGCGACAGGACAAGACCCGGTTCACAAACTTGGAAAATTTGGGTAAAATGCGGAATTGCCTACTTGCCAAGTTAAGATGAGAAAGAAAAGTCCATATAAACCTCCATCTCAAAGACAATACACATGTTTGAACTGCAAATTTAGCGTCGATAAAAGATAGAATGTGATGAATAATATCATCCGGCAAGCTGCTGAGTCTATCTTCTTCCAACCTAGTTCTCATTTCATGTCCATCGTCCACTTTGTGTTTCTTTCGCTCTATCTCACTTGTCATTTAGCTCTGCACTTGTTTTCTTCTACCAAAATAAAAAAAGTGAAAAAAAAATGAGTAATTAATAAATGGAACACGTCATGAACTTTTGAAATTAAAAAAATAACATACTAAGGCTTTATTGTTGGTGTTGAATCAATAGTAAAACAGATCTGGTGTTAATGTATGATAAGTGGAAAATGTTCAACTTGTAAAATAACGCTCTTAAAATCTCAAAAATGACATGAAATTCTGCCATAGTTAGTCTATGTATGTCATGGGTAAATTACGAAGTACGCAACTGTCAAACGATATACGAAATTTTAATGTTGACTCATTGTCCAATATAAAACTTACTCGCACTTCTACAAAATAAGAGTCATGTTTGACTAGTAACAATGTTATAGTCAAAGCAAATGAGACAATTAAAATAAACAATGCGACTTACGTGAGTCCTCCTATAAACTTAAGGACACAAGTGAATCCAGTATTTCATAACAGGAAAGTGGACACTTTTGCTGGAACACCCCGAACGGAATACATTATTGGTAACGGATGGAGTGAGAAGTAACGCTACGGGCCCAAAAAAAAAAAAAAAAATTCAGCCACAAACAATGTTGACGGCTTTGATTAGTTAAAGAGGTTATATTTCCAGTTACTAATCAATGAAACTACCATATGACTTGCAAGAGGACAAAAAAATCTCCAGATTCCAAGGGGCACAGCACAACTTAAGTATCCAGATTGACGTCACTTTGTTTGTGCCCTAACTACAAGTGTTAGCCATTGCGTACAACGAAAAGGGGAAAGAGGGACAGCCAATTTCAGGAAGGAGAACTATTACAAACATTTCCCTAAATTTCTTGCTTGATTTTTTCTTAAACCTCAAATCATAACTCCATGAAAACCTTTTAAAGAAATAGCAAATCCATTCACTTTATTTTTAGTTAACCCTAAATACATAACAGGGTCATAACTCATGAGAAATTCAAGAAATTTGGCATAATTAGATAAATCAATCTAACAATTGATTGGTGCCCTAGCCCCTAAAGAAAATAATAGAGTTAATTGATTGAAATGCCGGAATGAAAGTTATCCAGAAACTGAATGCGCTATGAGATGTTCTGGAAATAAAAAAGAGGGATGAAAACACATACATGGTCTCTGCATTCGACGATAAATTGAACCGGCGACGCCGACGGCCGGATGTTGGAAAAATTTACACCAACACTGAGAGAACACCAGTCAGATTAGACGAAAAAGACCGCCAATTTCATCTAAAATTTGGAGAGAACCGCCAAATGATGCGCTATTGGCAAATGAGTATTTTCATTTTCACACCCCTAAAGGGATATATTTATATACACAGCCCCTTATTTCCACAGCCCCATTAAATTACCAAAGTACTCATACATATATATATATTTTATTTTATTTTCAATTTCACTCTCCCTCACGTTCGCTCCCTAACCCCCCCCCCCCCTCTCTCTCTCTCAGTTTGAAACAACGAAAGAAACGAACTGTCTCTCTCTAACGTCTCTGTCACCGTCGTCGCTCACCGTCGCCGTCGTTCTTTCTCTCGCTCTGTTCTTCTCTCTCACCTCTCTCTCTCTCACAGTAAAAAAAAAAAATTCGAAATTGAAATGGTAAAACTTAAAATACCCAAGACCGCCGCCGGGACCGCCGCCGCCACAACCGCCGCCCACATCGCCGCGGGACTAGCTCGTCTACAGCGCCTGTGAAAAAGGTAAGCAATTTTTAACCTTATTTTACATTTCTATATTCTCAATTAAACATAATTTGAAAAATGTAAAATTGAAATTGGATTCAACTACAAAATTATTCAAATTGCGAACAAAATGTACACATTCTGTTGTACATTTTGTTATTAATCTGGGATTTTTTTTTTTTCTGTTATTAATCTGGGATGTTTGGGTTTGATGGCTTTGGTGTGTCTCGTGTAACACCACTCGAGATGCATCTCGGGTGTGTTTACACGAGACAAGTCTCGTATAAACCCACTCGAGATGCATCTCGAGTGGTGTTACACGAGATGTGATCCTTCTGAATATCAGCATTGTGAATTATCAGTCAGCATTGTGTTCATTTATTTAATCTACTGTAACTGTCGCTAATGTATTGTCTCTTATTTGTGTTTTTTGTAGGCACGTGATCCTATGACCGTTTCAGCTAGAAAGAGGAAGGCTGAAAAGCGTTTGGAGAGAGGAGAAAACCGGAGCAAGGCTCGGAATGACGAGGATGCCACAGCTGATGATGAGCAGGAGGAGAGGGAGGAGGAGGCGGCAGCAGCTGATGATGTTCAGGAGGAGGAGGCGGCGGTCGATGGGGATAGTGAGGAGGAGGAGGAGGATAGTGATGATGGGGAGGAGGAGAGTGATAGTGATGATGGGGAGGAGGAGAGTGATAGTGATGATGGGGAGGAGGATGGGGAGGGGCAGGAGGGAGGGGGGGCAGGATGAGGAGGAGGAGGAGGAGGAGGTGGAGGTGGGGGTGCAGGAGGAGGAGGATGATGAGGATGATGATGTAGTAGAGCCGCCTAGACCTCTGAGACACGGGAGGAGGCGGGGTCAGGATGCGCCACCATCATGGCAGCTTCAGAGGGACCCCGGTGGTGGGCCAGAGGATGTTTCACTGATGTACGGGTTCGGTGACCACCGAGCCAGACAGATTTGGGGTGACTCTACTACTGAGGGATTGGTGACTTTCCATACGAGACTCACGCATCTTGCACAGTAAGCTTAGCATTAATGTGAAATGTTTTAAATATTGAAGTTATTTATACCACACACTCTAAATATTCCATTAATTATCATCCTATGCTGCTTTTCTTGAGTACTGATAATATTTTTTGTTTCGAATGAACAGGTTCAAGCGTGATGAGCAGCCGGTTGCTGATAGAGCCTGGCTGGCCCTCGTAGATGCATCTGGCCTCCAGCATCTGCATGATTCCGTCATTCATAGGCCTAACCATGCCCTCCTAACGGCATTTTTGGAACGGTGGTCTCCTGAGACTAACTCGTTCCACATGCCGTGGGGGGAGATGACGATTACTTTACATGACAGTTTTCATATCCTGGGTATGTTTTATAACATCGCTTCGATACTCCATTCACAATTATATAACTGTCTACATATATTATATGAACTGTCTACATTCATCTCTTATACTAAAATGTGTTATTGCATCTTCAATTTACAGGTATCAGGATTGATGGTGGAGTTGTTCGCTATACGGATCCAGCGCCTGACGTATCTGGCATCTCTAGACACCTCCAGTTGAGCGGCACTGGTTATTTATTGAGGGATGTCAGGCGTCTATTTACTCAGCGTAGAGGCGGCATGACAGATGCCCATCGTGCGTCCGCGTATATCCTGCACCTATTGGGTTGCACGATGTTCGTGGACAAGAGCGGGGATAAGGTGCCCGCAGCCTACCTGCCCCTGTGCATGGATCTAGCCAGCCTCCCCACTCTTTCCTGGGGATCAGCCACTTTGGCATATATGTACCGAGAGTTGGGGAAGGCGTCCAGATCCGGATGCAAGCAGATGGGCGGTTGTGCGGCTCTCCTAGAGGTACATCTTACTCTATTCACTATCTTTTTACTGTCTACTTCCCCCCTGTTATTAAATGTTGCATTTGAGTAGTATTTAATACTTTTTTACATACATCTCAGGCCTGGATATGCGAGTACTTTCCGGGTTTTCGGCGAGTTACTGACCCCCATTGGCAGCAGGGGCAGCCAAGAGCCCGTAGATGGTCTCGTGATGATTCGGCTGGGAGGACGTTCGATCATCTTGTGCAGTATCGCCGCATTCTTGACAGGATGGGGGCTGACAGTGTGAGTTATTCATATTAAAACTATTATACGTTTTTGTGTCGTTCCTTCCGATATTCTGTTGACTTTGCCTAACAATGTCTACTCACAGGTTATTTGGACTCCTTATGGGACCGGGTCGGACGCGATACTGCCTGTTTCATACTACAGGGGTGTTATACGCTTTTGTGACATCACAGAGGCGTATATGCCTGATCGTGTGACTAGGCAGTTCGGGTACCAGCAGAGGATCCCCAGACTTCCCCCCATGGCGACCGAGTTATGCGTTTTGGCAAAGGGTCAGAAGGGGTACCAGAAGCGTTACGGTGACGGAGATCAGGTTTGGCAGGAGTGGGTGGCTTTTGGCATGGCGGAGTTTAGGGCCGATGTCCGTTGGGGGCCACTATTTACTAGAGATCATCCCGTGGCTGTTCCCTTCGTGACTCCAGATTATATGTCTTGGTTTAGGGCTAGGAGTCATGTTCGGATAGCTAATCCGATACACGATCCACCCGGTGACATTCCACCTCCCCCACCTGATGTTCCACCGCAGCCTTCTGTCGCAGGGATTGCGGAGTTGCGAGCTATCATACTTCCATTTTGTCGGATCCCAGTGCCCCCGAGCACTGGCTAGTTGGTCTTAGACGGGCCGGTGAGATTTTAGGACTTCCACCGCAGCCTTAGGATTTTATTTTATTTTTGCTTTTCATTGTATTGTAATGGACACATTTATTCTAGTTTTTATTGACACCTCTACTAGTTTGTTAATATGATGGTATTTTTATTTTAGTTATCGTTTTAAATCCCCCTCCCGATTCAATAGTTATTCTAGTGTTTCGTAAAACCCCCCTCCCCCCCCCCCCCGAGGACATGATGTTTTGCTGTTGTTGTTGCTGTTATGTTGTTGCTGTTGTGTTGAGACTACTGATGTATCTCGTGTAAACCCACACGAGATGTGTCTCGTGTGGGTTTACACGAGATGCATCTCGTGTGTGTTTACACGAAACAAGTCTCGTATAAACCCACTCGAGATGCATCTCGAGTGGTGTTACACGAGATGTCATCTCGTGTAAACCCTAAAAACTCTAATAATGTCACAAATTTCTAACTCAATTTCCGTTTAGAATTTGACCAATGTCATACTAATGGAAATGTCTTAAAATGTCATTTAGAGCCTAGAAAAAAATAAAAAAAAAATAAACTAGGTAGTCGTATACCATTTTCACAACATCGGGACATTTTCCTTAAAACCCTAAAAACCCTAATAATGTCACAAATTTCTAACTCAATTTCCGTTTAGAATTTGACCAATGTCATACTAATGAAAATATCTTAAAATGTCATCTAGAGCCTAGAAAAAAAATAAACTAGGTAGTCGTATACAATTTTCACAACATCGGGACATTTTCCTTAAAACCCTAATAATGTCACAAATTTCTAACTCAATTTCCATTTGGATTTTGAGGAAAGTGATACTAATGAAAAACACTTTAAATGTCATTTAGAGCCTATAAAAAAAAAAAAAAAAATAAACTAGTTAGTCGTATACCATTTTCACAACATCGGGACATTTTCCTTAAAACCCAAAAAACCCTAATAATGTCACAAATTTCTAACTCAATTTCCATTTGGATTTTGAGGAAAGTGATACTAATGAAAAACACTTTAAATGTCATTTAGAGCCTAGAAAAAAAATAAAAAAAAATAAACTAGGTAGTCGTATACCACAACATCGGGACATTTTCCTTAAAACCCTAAAAACCCTAATAATGTCACAAATTTCTAACTCAATTTCCATTTGGATTTTGAGGAAAGTGATACTAATGAAAAACACTTTAAATGTCATTTAGAGCCTAGAAAAAAAAATAAAAAATAAACTAGGTAGTCGTATACCATTTTCACAACATCGGGACATTTTCCTTAAAACCCTAAAAACCCTAATAATGTCACAAATTTCTAACTCAATTTCCATTTGGATTTTGAGGAAAGTGATACTAATGAAAAACACTTTAAATGTCATTTAGAGCCTAGAAAAAAATAAAAAAAATAAACTAGGTAGTCGTATACCATTTTCACAACATCGGAAGATCAAATAACATTAGGAAGACTAGTACAAAGAAAAGAGATTGCAGAGAACTGTCAGATTGGGAGCATACTAACAAATTTTTTGGAGTCTCCGCTACACCATCCTCGACTGGCAAAGGGTATATATCTTCATTCAATTATGTCTCAAATTTTTTGCTGTTGTATTGTTGCTGTTGTGCTGTTGTGTTGCTGCTACTGTTTAACTGCTGCTGATGTGTCTCGTGTAAGTCCATACGAGACATATCTCGTGTTGTATTACACGAGACTTGTCACGTGTAAAACCACACGAGATATGTCTCGTGTGGACTTACACGAGACACATCAGCAGCAGCATCAATTTTTTTAACACTTTCAAACAACAGTATGAATGCTTCTCACTCTTTTTTCTTTGCCCTATTTCAGGTCTAGATGTGCATACATTGCATCAACCCAAGCGAGTTCGGAGTCCACCCGCAAACGGAAATCACCTTCAGGACCCACACCATCTACCCCTGCTAGTACTCCTACGTCTCATCCACCAGTAGCTCCTTCCGGTCGTGGGAGAGGACGGGTCGAGGCCGAGGTCGAGGTCGAGGACGAGGACGGGATCAGGGTCAGGGTCAGGGTCGTGGAGAGGGAAATGGACAGCCCAGTTATACTAGTTTATATAGCTCCCCGTATGTAGAGTCTTTTCCGCCTTTCATTACCCCGCGTATTGGAGGCATCATAGATGTGGCATCAGATGGACATTGTGGCTATAGAGCCGTAGCAGCACAGATATACGGAGATGAGGAGAAGTGGGCTGAAGTGCGCACAGAATGTTACAATGAGGTGCTTGCTCGCCAAGACCTTTACGAAAGAGTTCTACCTTGGATATCGGTAAGAGAACTCTTACGTAAGATTGCTTGCTATAGCCGGATGGCGCCCAGTGATTATTGGATGGAGCTCCCAGATCTTGGGCACATCATTGCCACGAGGTATAATGTGGCGTTCATTTCTTACTCGACTAGCGGTGGTATGTTATGCCTTCCAGTGACTGCACCAGTACAACCACCGGTGAACACAGTTGTGGTGGGACAAGTCAATGGAAACCATTTTATAGCGGTATGAAACTTAATTGTCTCATCTATATTAGTTATATTTAGTTGTCTTACTTATATTCATTATATTTCATTGTCTTGTATTTACTGTTATTACTTTTGCAGCTGCGCATGTTAGGCAATGATTACCCAATACCACCACCACCAAACCTTTATCGGAACCGCTGTGATCCAACCGCAAGCCAATTACTCCTCTCATACCAAGATAGGATAGCAGAGTTCAGTCAACTCTATGAGGAGGATACCGATGCAAGAAGACAAAGAAGATTACATATAGGATAGTATATGTGTAATGGTTTTGATTTATCCAGTTTGTATGAATGTTTGAATTATATGCTTATCCTTGTTAACACTTTCATTTCGTATACAATTAGGCGATAGTATATGTGTAATGGTCTATTGATGTTTTGTGGAGATGTCCTATTTGAGAATCAAATTTCATTCCAAGTTATGTTTATTGTTGCTTTTGCTGTTGCGGTTGTGGAAAAGCAGGCTCAGATGCCTATGTCGTGTATACTTATACGATATGAGAGCTTACATCTCGTGTATACATACACGAGATCTCATCTCGTGTGTACTTACACGAGATGTATCTCGTGTATATGTACACGAGATGTAAGCTCTCATCTCGTGTAAGTATACACGAGACGTGCAAGGGCAGCGATGGAATTAAATGGGCTGTGTATTTACCGGGCTGTGTATATAGTTTTTGCCCCCTAAAGACAAGATAAGTTCTTTCAAAAAAAAAAAAAAAAAAGACAAGATAAGTAGGAGTAAATAATTTTGTTATTCCTTTTTAAATATGGCAAAAACTTGCGTGAGATGGAATCCACCCATGCCCGTCAGGTCAACCCAATTCGCTCCAGCGTCTTCCTCCTCCCAAATCGTCCTCCAGGCCCGGCCCTGTAGCATAGGCCACTAAGGCGACCGCCTCAGGCCCACGGAAATTTTACGATGCGTAGGGTCCCCAAATTTTAATATTGTATATAGAATATATATACTTAGATTACATAGCAAAAAATATGAAGTTGCTTGTTGCAGTGGCTAGGAAGAGAGGCTTAAAAATCATGCGCCTATTATTGATGCGGGTTCGAGTCTGTATCGAATCTATTTTGCTTTTTTCTTTTCCTTCTTATCATGTTACTCCAGCGAAGTCCTATTTTGCAGGCTTAGTTACTGTATACTCCCTCCGTCCCACCAAAATGATTTTCTCATTTGTCATTTCTCATTATCTCCTTCTTATCATGTTACTCCAGCGAAGTCCTATTTTGCAGGCTTAGTTACTGTATACTCCCTCTGTCCCACCAAAATGATTTTCTCATTTGTCATTTCTCATTGTCCCAAAAAGTTATTCACATTTCTACATTTTAGGCTTAAACAAAGAATGACTAGTGAAGCAACTGTTCATATTCTTAAAAAGTTTGAATAGTCAAACACGAAGATCATTTTGGGGCGGAGGGAGTATAAAAGCTTCCTTCCATCACGTTCGTTTTCACTTAATTTGCATGAAGTTTGATTTTATTTGTGCATTTATTCTTTTTAATAATTTTATGCAATTATTAGTTCATATTATTGCAATATTTTTTTTAATTATTTGCATTTATCACTAAAATTTTGGTGAAAATGTCTTTAAATTATTAGCAATTATCACTACAAATTATTGCAATACTTTTTTTTTTTGTACTTATCTCAACTTAATTTAATAACAAAAACCCAACTGTCAAAGTCAAAATCTTATGTTTAAATTATAGAATTCAATTTTGGGTCCAAATTTTCAAGACAGTTACAACCTAAGGAAAAATGGAAATAGATACCTCAAATACAAAAAATCACGAGGGTCTGAAACATCATGTTTCAAACATGGAGATAAAAGTAGAAATTTTAGAACGCCACACCGCATTATTATTTGTAAGGAGAATTAAGGGTCCCAATTAAATAGTTTGCCTTAGGCCCCCAATTCGACAGGACCGGCCCTGTCGTCCTCCCAAATCGCGACGCAGGTAAAAAAAAAACTCCCAATAACTTTAAAATGCTAGATCTTGAGATTTTGAAATCGAAAAAAAAAATCTAAAAATACCGCGTGTTCGTCTCGACGAGACGAATAAAACTAGATAGGTCATGATATAGTTTTATTTTTTTGACAAAAAAGATACTTTTTAACAAAAAAAAAAAAAGGTGAGCTGCCCGTCGTAAAAAAATGTAACACGTTTTTATGAGAAAGTAACATTTTAGTCTTTAAAAAGTAACACTTTATTGTAAGATGTAAAGAGCAGTTTTACAAAAAAAAAATTATACTTTTTGTGGTTATAAAAAGTAATAATTGAAGTGTACCACGGTACATATATGATTGTATGTTATATAGATGAATGTAACAGTTTGATGGCGAGCAAAAACTGGCGTGGAAAAAAAAGTTGGAGAGCAAAAAAAAATAAATGAATTGGCTCGGCTTGGCTGTGAGCCGTCTCACATGAGACGGTCTCACACTGGAGTCCAGCCCTTTAAATATTTGGTCATTTTTTATGCTCCTTCAATTTGATGACAAGATAAGTAAATTATTTTATTATCCCTTTTTAAATATTTGATTTCGCAGGTATAAAGGTGGTTCTTTCTTTTAAAACATATCTAGGTTTTTATTATAAAAACTATATTTATTTTAAGATAAAAATTATTGACAATTGAAATTCGTTTAAACCGAGGGAGTTTAAAACCGAGGAGTAGTAAACTCTATACTCCCTCCGTCTCAAAATACATGGCGTTTTAAGCCTTTTACACATATTAAAAAATATAATTAATGCATTTAAAAATTTTCATATACCCCTAAAGTAATCTAATTACCTAAACAATTAAATGCTTGTGTAAGACTAAGAGATAGTCCACTATCATTAATAAATAGGGCATTTACCATATAGTCCCTCAACATAACCTTATTTACCTCTTAAGACAAGGAATATTTTAACTAACCATATATCCTCCTTAGCTTACATCTTCCTCAACATTTTACTAACTACACCCTCTCAACATTTTACTTTCACCCAACCACTATCCCCTTAGGCTATCCCTCACCACCTTCTCCAGTCAACAACTCCGACGTCCACCATTTCCGGCGACCACCAACTCCGGTGACCACTCCGGTATTTTTTATTTTTTTTTTAGCTTCAGTGACCTTCCAGCAACCAAACAGTTGAGAACTTATCAGTAAGTTCTCAGTTGCCAACTAAACTACTAATAACACGAACAATTCCGACGCCCACCAACTCCGGCGACCAAACAACTGAGAACTTATCAGTAAGTTCTCAGTTGTCAACTAAACTACTAATAACATGAACAACTCCGGCGACCACCAACTTCGGCGACCAAAACAGTTGAGAACTTATCAGTAAGTTCTCAGTTGTCAACCAAACTACTAAGAACATGAACAAACTCTGGCGACCAAAACAGTTGAGAACTTATTAGTAAGTTCTCAGTTGTCAACCAAACTACTAAAACATGAACAACTCTGGCGACCAAAACAGTGAGAACTTATCAGTATGTTTTCAGTTGTCAACCAAACTACTAAGAACACGAACAACTCCGACGACCACCAACTCCGACGACCAACTCCGGCGACCAAACAACTGAGAACTTATCATTAAGTTCTCAGTTGTCAACTAACTACTAAAAACACGGATCAACTCCGGCAACTACTAACTCCGGCGACCAACGCCAAACACCACGTCTTACAACTAACACTGAGAAATTCAGAATTGTTTTTAGTTGTCAACTGAGAATGTGACCAACTATGGCCACAAATAACTCTGACTACCAACAACATAGAACTTGTTAGCAATTCTAATTGTCAACTCAGAAGGCAAAAAACTACGATGATCAACAACTGAGAACTTCTCAGATTTTCTCAGTTGTCAATTGAAAGACGACAACTTGGCGAGATCAATGACTGATTTTTTTTTACAAATATTTCACATTTGAAAACAATTGAGAATTCGCAGTTGGTTGAATATTTTCAAATGTATTACTCCCTCCATTCCAAAATACATGTATTTAAGAGGTTAAAATTTATCTAAAAATATTTGTAGTTTGCTTTTACCTAGACATCTTTGACATTGTTTATCAAATATACCCTTATTTATGATGGTAGCTGGCATTGTAAAATCATTTAATTGTCTTGGTACTTGAAATATTTCAAGGGTAATTTTGTCCATTAGACATGCATTGATTGCTTTCCTTAATTTGTGTGAAATCCTAAAACTACAAGTATTTT